>VZTB01007629.1:74880-255421 GCA_013397245.1 Thryothorus ludovicianus
CGTCCTTAAACCCTGCCTGGCTCCGCCGGTTCACCTGCGCTCCATCCCAGTCCCCCGCCAGCCCGCCCGCCCTCTGTGCCTTGTGTCGCCTCAGAAAGCAGCGGGAGACCCCTTTGGGTTCCACAGAACCGGGGGAGGGTGGAGTGGGGAGGGGACGAGGGGGGAGAGCCCCTGAGCCCCTGCCCGCGGGGTGCGGGCACGAACAGATCCCAGGTGCGAACATGCGAGAGCAAAGCAGAGCCGCCCCTCTCCCGCAGGGACGTGCCCGGCAAAGCCCTGTCCTGGGCATCGCAGCTCCTCGCTCTCGCGGGGAAGGGAAGCGCTCCGAGCTTGTCCGCCTTTCGCAGACTTCTCCTTAACGAAGTAGATGAGGAAAATCTATCCCGTTTCTGTTTCTCTTTTTGTTTTTCCAGGAAAAGGGAGAGGGAGAGAGAGGCTGATACTGAAGCCAGCCAGCTGCGCTTCTGAGTGGGAAACTCCGGACTGATCTCATGGCTTGCTTTTTATTTCGTTAATACTTCATTATCTCTGAAAATGAACCTTTTATGAAGCTCTTCTCCTAACTCTCCTTATTCCTCTTTCACGAGGTGGCTGCTGCTGTGCAAGGGAAGGAATGGCATGAAGTAAATGGCTCCAGTATAAAGCAAACTGCTTTGCCCAAGTGCCCAGTGGGCAGCACTGTCACTTTAATAATTCCAGGTCAAGGGATTGCTTTCCTCGTTTTCAATCCTCTCTTTTAATACATGGGAGGATCAGAGGGACATTAAAGACCGTAAGGCTGGGTGGCTTGCAGATAATAAAAATGAAAGTGTCTGCCCAATGACTTCTGTTGGGTAAGAGGGTGATATTTGAAGGCTCTTATCTGGTGAGGAAAAAGGGATCTTTTCAGTCTGCTGTGTAGTCACCTAATAGCTAGCAAAATTAATTCAAGAAGTGAAAGAGCTTAAAGAGGCACTTTGGATTGTTTTTGTCTTCCTTCTTATTTGGATTACTTGGGCGTTTTTGTCCTGCAAATAATATGTTTTTGAGCATATACAGGTGGAGTATTGAGACAGCTGCCTAGAGATGGACTGTGCCTTAATTGTATTGCATAAAATATTTTAATTTTCAAACTTTACTGCCAGAAGAGGAGTTATAATAAGGTTTTATATTGCCAAGGAACGTTTGCTCTTGTATTTTTATAAAGTCAAATATATTTTAAAGAAATTGAAAGCATCTCTTAAAAAAGAATCAAAAAGCTTTTTTTTCCCCCGTTTTTTTTTTTCTTATTTGTGGAGAGCGTCGGAAGTCCAATCCAAGGGAACAGCAAGTATTCATAGAGATGAAGATTGAAGCTGCATTTCCTTACTGAACTGTAAAAGTGTTCTGCAATAGATAGTCAGTTCCTGACCTTGCAGAGTGTTCCAGTAGTACTTCGTTAGTACCTGTAATTAAGTGCTTGCAACCAGATTCAGAAGTAGGAAGAAGAATGCCAGTCAAGAAGAAAGGTGGGCTATGAAGCTTCATATCTCATATTGCGTCTTCATTGTGTTACATTGTTGATTTCTAGTACTTAACAATTTCAAATTAAAAATGCTTTAACGGGGAATGGAAATCGTTTTTCTTTTGCATTGAAAATGGGAGAAAAAACTGTGCACTTACAAGAATAATTTTGAAAAGTTGAAATTTTATGCTGTGTTTTAGGATTTATGTCAAATTTAGCCTCAAATGCTTTTTCTGTAAAGATCAAGAGATTTTGAATAGACAGACACCAAGAGAAAAGCTTGACATTTAATTTTGTGAGAAGCCTCTCTTACAAATGCTAATAAATTTTAAAACCATAGTTTAATCTGTTATCTATTTGTGACATGTTTGGCGGATAAACATCAGCTATCAGTAACAGCATAAATAAATAGCAAATTTCAAGGCTAATTTTAAAGACAAGTCATGAGAGCTGTGTTTTGAAGGCTATTTGAATATTGGTTTTTGTTTTTTCAAATGTGATTTTAATTAGCTTGAATTTCCATGTTTTGGTGCAATATCAAACTACTGTTTTTAAGGCTGTAGCATGGCAGCATTTAAGAAAAGACAAACAGTCTTACATTTGGCCTCTTCACACCTCAAGTTTGTTTTTGCAGCTTTGGAAAATGTGGCTTCCAGTGTTCAAACAACAACTGGGAAGTATATGAAGGCAAATTCTCACTCTGAAAACACTTGCAGACCTTAGGTTATTTCTGGTTTCTTGCAAATTTGACACCAATTTAAAATGTATGAATATGCAAATAGAGTAAGGGTCATGTGAACCTTTTTTTATTCAGCTCATCTATCCAGATGTGCCTGGATCTGATATATCCCTGGATCTGATAATACAAAATGTGGGGAAAAGGGCAAAAAGTGAATGTTACGAACAGAAATGACAGGATGTGACAGGATTCTCTTCCCTATAGGAATAACTCTTCATTAGGTATGAGTTAACGTTTACTATATAAATAATGATAAACTGCGCAGATTGCTGCAATTGTTTTCATTAAAAAAAGCAATAAATGGGATTTTGTGATTGTATTTTAAAAAATGGCAGTGTAGAAATGAAATTTCAGACCTAAACTATTTTAATGAATGGCATCGTCATTCATGGAATCGCTTGCCATTATGTGTAGTAAAGGTGGAAATGTGTGTGGAGGAGTTCCATTCTTAATTCATCCTGCTGTGCTGTAAAAGTGTCACCCTGATGTACTGGTGAGGCTTCTTTATCCTACCTGTTTACACAAGGAAAACTGAGGCGTTTCATAATTTAATTTTTAATCCTGATTCAGGTGATTTACACTAAGGATGTTTCTGTACCGGATGTTCAGCTGTAATCCACTTGCTGCAGAACTTTTGGGGTGAAATCTTGCAGGCTCCTTCATGCAAAAGTGAGATTGGAAATCACAGCAGTCCCTTCTGGTCTTAACAATCTGTGAATTTCCTGTTTGTTTCCAGGCAGTTTGGGTCAGTGTTACTGTACACCAAGGCTTGACTTTCTTCTTTAGTGCTAGGAGGATTTGTGTTTTGGCAACATTACAATATAAAGTCAAGAGAACCAAATATCCCTCTTGAAATACTTTAAATTGTCACATGAGTCAGTGTACTGAAGTTGCCAGTGTGAATGTATTTGATTTTTGAAAGGGTATTGTTAAGAATGTATTAAGGCATGTAAATTGCAGGATTAAAAATGTTGGCGAATCAGCAACTTCATTTTGATTTTGAACGACTTAATTTGTCTAGTTCATGCAGTAGACTTTGACTTTGTAGACGTAATTAAAAGCAAGCTGGCATCTTAAAACATTCTTACGTTTTTAAAAAGATTGCTATTTTTTCAAGTAGTCCCTGTTTCTCCTATGAATGTTAGGGAGATTGAGGGGGTTCTTCCATGTTTGGTTTTTGAGGTTTTTTTCCCATTTATTTGCTTTGTGATTTTGACAGCAATTTGTGGCTAACTAGTTTAGTACCTCTGATGATGACTTATTTTCCCTTTCTGGGGAAAATTATGGGGATTTGTGTCTACTTCCCATCGAGGGCATCTAGAAATCTCAGTGGGATACTCCCTTGTAGGCTGTGCAGAAGTATTTCAGTATCAGCATTGAGGACAGGATTATCCCTCTCCTTGTCAGCACTTCTTTCCGCATTGCTATTTTGGATTTGAGTAAAATATTCTCCTAAAATCATTATGGAGACAGAGAAGCCTGTGAAACAAGCTTTAAAACATTCCTATATTTATTACTGGAAGTTGTTACCAAGCACTGCTTTCTTTGGCACTGGCTGGTCCTGGGTCTTTCTAAAGAACAATTGAAGCATTTTGGGATTTTACCTTTGAAATAGCTCTCACATCTAGTACCAGTCTTTAAATTTCACATAGCTTTGCACCTAATTTCCACTTTACCTTGCTGCTTAGTGTGATGCCTGCCATCTTGCTTTTAAAAGTCCAGACCTGTATAGTTAGGAAAGAAATAGTTTGTTTAATAATAAAAATCCTATAACTTGAGGTATAATTTCTTATGGATGTGGGAAAAAAAGGCTTGGTTCTGGTCATGTGTCAGTACCTGATTGCCCTTGCCTGATGTGCTAGAGTGAAAATATTTTGTTTTTCTCACTTCAGTGTGGAGGGCAATGAGGCTCCACATTCCCAGGAATGTTCACAGAGTTGACATGCCTGCTGGCAGTACCAGGAAAAAGCAAGGTGGGAAAGGGCCTATGGAGTATCCTGTGGTGTTGGATATGCTCCCTTCAGGTAGGGAGTGAGGCATTGCATGGATTGGTGCACTATTGCTGCACAGTTAAACAAAAGGATCTTTGGCTTTTGCTCTTCTCTGATTTTGAAGTATATTTAACATTTCAAATCAAACAAGACAGGCATCTGACTGTAGTTACAAAATGGTTTGTTGAACAGTGCCATTTAGAGATGGAATGTGATGAACAATTTTGAGAAGTAAATAAATTCATTATTTTTGCTTAATTTTTACCTTACTTTTGCAAAATAGGATATTTCTGAGTAGAACTATTCATGGAAATATTATGGAATTTTTTGAGGAAGGTTTTGCTTCAAAGTAAAGTAGTACTACCATGCAGAAGAAGTGAAGTTAGGTTTTTGCATGGATTTAGATGTCTGCTCTTCCTCCCTCCCTCCCTTCCTCCCTTCCTGAGTTACTTAGCTTGATTTCTGTTAACTGTAAGGGACTATATTTAGATCTGTAATTGCATATATTTTGGATTCATCAACAGAATAGTTAATTGCAGAAATGTTACTATAATTCATTCATGTCTTTCACAGTGATGGAAAGAACTAATTAAATCCTGTTTGATGGAGGCCAGGTTCCGGTTTTGGGGCCCTGCTTGTGATTCACTCAGAGATGGCAGGAGCCCCCACATCTGGGTGCCTGGCTGCACATGTGCTTCCAGACTAACCCTGTCATGCTCCTTGCACATCTAGCTGTGTCTAGACAGTGATGTGTGAGTGTTGGGTTTTGTACTACTCTCATTCCACTTTCCATCTCTCAAAGGGAGAGGGATTGTACCTTTAGTCAGATGGAAACTGTGGGCTGCTCTTGATGCCATCTTTACTCACCCAACCTTGCAGCCAGTTTATAAAGATGTGCTGGTTCTGTAATGGAATAACTTTTATTCCTTTTATAATAAAAAATGCCTCCAGGACATATTTTATGAAGCACATCAATGTCAGGGATTAAAACATGTCAGTCTGGTCCCATGTGGACAACTTCTAGGCCATTTAGAAGAATCTAACAGATGTGCTCTATAAAATGCTGGATTTTGTAGTGGTAATGCTAACTTTGTGGCTGGTCTGTTGAAAGGAAGGGGTCTAAAAACAGCTCAGCAGGAACTTTTAAAGTGAAATTCATAAAGGACCAGACAAAACTAGCTCCCATTCATGCTCTAATTCTCTTTCACACTGTCAGCGTCTTTTTAACTAACAAAATTTAAATTTAGGATCATAACTTCTTGTGCTCCGAAGTCTTAAATGTCAGTTCAGTCTTCTTACATCATAGAGCAGCAAATCCAACATATATTGGAAATTTTGTTTCTCCTTTTCTTGTAACAGTTAATTGGTATTACAAGATTTTTGTCCTTTTAGTTGCTGAATAAGAATTCTCAAATAAGTACATGGCTAAAAGGCCACATCCTTCACTCTAAGTGTTGTTCAAATACCTCTCAGTTTTTCCAGTTAATTGAATGGGAGCAGTGCAAATTTTAGTTATGTTTACAGACTGTGGATTTAGATGTGTTTCAGGTTTCCAAGAGTCAAACAAACAAGTGTCAAAAAATTGCTATGTAAGCCATGCAAATTTTCACCACAAAGCTTTGATTTAAAGATGTCACTGCTTTTGTGGCAGTGAGCTTTTCCCAGCCAGATATTGTTTCCGCTGTGAGAAACAGTGAAGTATTTTGCCCACAAAAGGACTGTAGGAGCAGGCATTATACAAAACAAGTCTTTGTTATATGCATGCACACTGCAAAGCTAAGTGGGCTCTGGACTGAGAATAGTGAAATTTATACTGTTTTTCAGCCCAGTTGTTATTCTGGTACTTCTCAGAAGTGTAATGTAGATCCATCCCATTTTAGTTGTCTCACCTAGGTATGGTACCCAGATTTTGTCCTGCAGGGTTGCTTTGGTCAGCAGGGAGAGAGATCCACCTCCAAAGGGCATTTTAACACACCTAAGATTTACATTGCCTTCTGGACAATTGTAATTTTCTCTCTCCCCATAGACAAAACACAGGGTAACCACACTATAACTCACCTCAGTTTGATGATGTCTCATTCTCTCATAGGAATTTCAGTGGCAAAAACATCTCCTTATCTGAGATATTTATGGGAGCTGACACTGTGTGTTCTGTGAGTGCTATAAATTAACACTATTCATTATTTATTGGGGAAAAATGTGTTATAAATGATTGTACTATTAGTCACTGGAATTGGAAGCAGCCATAGTGTTGGTACAAGCACAAGAGGCAGCTGTGCATCCTCTCCTCCATTTCTGTTAAGTGCATATTGCACTCAGTAGAAGCAATGGTGCCTTGCATTATAAGCATAATCTTTTTCCTTCTCATCCTCTCTTCTTTCCTTCTGAATTTGTTCCAGATGGCCAAGCTAGATGTCAGAGGGTTACCATGGAAAAAAAGCTGAATTTGTAACTAGTGGCCAAATGTGATAAAATACGATTTTGCAGTCCCTGCTTCAGCAAAATGAGAAAATCTGCCTTACTCAGATATGCTTATTTTTCTCAGGTCAAACCAGGTTCCTGCTTCTTAGAAGTATTTAAGGTCTGTTTCAGTGTGGTATCTTGTATTTACTGCAAATTAATATGGTGCCAAACAACAGCTTTATAAAAATAGAAATAAAGGTCATGTTTTCTCCTGCCATATTCATCCCAGAAAGAGCCAGCAAAGCTGCCCTGACCTGATGGGTGATGACAGTATAAAATATGTGAAGAAAACATTTGCTCTTTATTGGATGTGGTCCAGAAGAGTTTTTGGTGGCAGTAAACACTTTGCCAGAGCAGGTCAGTGCAATTGTGCCTAAGCCTTCGCTTTTGGGTTGAAGAGGTTAATGCTTCCTTCAAAATGTATTTATGAGGAAATTGAATCGTGTAAAGTTTCCTGGAAAGAGGGAATCTGGACAGTTTACAGTTTCACAAGCAGAAACCAATCTTTTCTGGTTTCAAATGCTCTTCTCTCCCCTGACTGTATGGGCATATCTGGCTTTATACTGTAGTGGAATAATTCCAGGCATCATCTGGTTCAGTTCTAGGTGTTGAGCACTGTGTTAAACTGCCTTGCAGATGGATGTCTGCTAAGCTGTGCTTTCAACAAAAAAAAAACCCAACCCAAGGTTTGCAAATCTACAAACCCAGTTGTTTAATGTCCAAAATGTAAAATTTATGTTGTTGCCTGAAGACACATGTTGGTTTTTTTTTATTGACTCTGAGATTTTAGTATAATACAAAGGTTCTTAAATTAAAAATTCCAACATGGATGTGAGAAAATGTAAGACCATAAAGCCTATTTTGTTAATAAATAAAGGTTATTTGATCTCATTCCATTTTTTTTTCATCACTAGAAAGGCATTTGTGTTACTGAATTGTTTTCTTTCATGTAATATAATGGTTCTTTTGTATGAGTTTGGAAGTTGTTTATTCCTAACAGGCATATTTTTCTTAGTTTTCTCTCTTATTCCAGTTTTCACATTTATGTTAATTTTGATACTGAATGTTCTTTTAAATGAAAAAAACAGACACCGCTGCTGTACTAAGTGTGCAACTTCTAAATTTTATTCTTGCAACTATACATCAAGTTCCACTAGTTTTGTGTCTTGCATTCAATTAGATTGTAAGCTCTTCAAAGCAGGGTACTCTGATAATTTTGCATTAAGATGTCAATTTACATTTTTTCAGCTGTATAAATAAGAGGTTTTTATTTGGTGCTATGTAATTTTGAGGGTTCGTGGCTTCATTTTTCATTCTGTCTTCGTATTTGCATTGTTGATTTAACATTAACATTTGTACATCTAGATTTTAACATTGTGACACTTGAAAAGCAGAAACAAGAAGGTCAGGTGAAGTTACTTGTGATTGCAGGGTGTCTGTAGTTTTGGAAGGAGTTTCAAGGCCCCAGAATCTGCTCATTCTGTTGTCTGAAACACAAGCAGGTCACCTGTGCCAGGTCACCAAACTGGAGCAAGGGGTGCCAATGAACAGGTCCCACATTGCCTTCAACATATCTGGGAAAAGAGAGCTCATTGAAAAAAAGGAATGGCCCTGGTGTGACGAGCAGCTGGTGTCAGCAGTTGCTAAAGCCCTTCTGTGGTCCCCTGAGGAAAAGTGATGTGGTGGGAAGAATTCAGGTCCCAGAATGAGTCCTGGATAAGAAGTGGACTCTGCCTTATGGTAAACTGTGATACATAAGCTTAACAGGTGATACACTAGTGAGTAGTTTTTCAATATTTAATTGTAGTTTACAGGCAGGACAGAGAAGACATCTGTGGGATTGCAGGGGTTGGAATAGTCCCATCTGGGGGCACTGAAGCAGGGATGTGGCTTGGTTTTCAGGACACTGATAAACAGAAATGCTGGAGTAAATTTTTTGAGTTTATGCTGAGCCAGTTCCTGATCTTTATAGAAATTATCCTATTCCTTGTGTAAGCACAGTTTGTCAAGTTTAAAGAATTATGTTTAAAACTAAAAAAAATATGTGAAGGCAGCATTTTACCAGAACAGATGTGAGGTTATAAAATCAAGTGTGAAGGTACACAGACAACAAGGTTACATTGAACTAATTAACACTGATAAATGAAGTTCTTCTTAGTTTTCCTTATAGTAAGTTAGACAGAAAGTCTGATTCTTACCAAATAGGCAAAAAAGTGCCCCGTCTCTTCCCTGGTTGGTTGTGTGTGTGCTGTTTCAGAAAGCTGATGGTTTTTCTGTCCAGCTCTGTCGACCAGGCAGTGTTCCTGTATCAGTACTGGGTGTCCAGCCTGAGGTTGTGTATTATGATAAATTTAATTCCAGAAAAGAGAATAAGAGGCTTTGAGAATGTCAAAAGTATACAAATGTTGCAGAGGCTGGAACTGTGAAAAGGACGCTGAGCAGGGAAGTGATGTGACAAATCAGAGAAGTGTAGAAGAGGCTGTAAGGGGAATAATGGTGGTTTGCTTTACTTGTTGGTATCTGAAGGACAAGTAGTTGTCCTGACTTTTAACAATAAAAGGTTGTTTTTATGTAGTAGGAAAAAAACTACTAGAACCTTCAAGCGCTGAAGTCAGACGGTGAGGGATCTTGTGGCTATTGTAGGAGGTTACCAGTGCAATTGGATGCCATCTGGGTGTAAGCCTGGGTCCTTCTGCACAGCAGGGAGGGAAACTGAAAACCTCATAGGGCTCCTCCAGGCTCTCTGTGCCTGTCTGCTCTGTTTCTCAGAGAGTTCAGCTGACACATCATAACACAACTCCTTCCCTTCCAAGCAATCTGACTTGCAGAACATTTAGCCCTCTGCATTGTATCATCTGCTGAAATCAATATTCTGGAACAAGAAACTGCTGAGCAACCTCTGTGGTTCTGTGGCAGCCTTTCCCATGAGCTGTGTGGGGCACAGAGACCTGCAAAAACACACCTGCACATTAACTCTGTTCAGGGCAAAGCTACCTGTCCTCCTTCCTTCAGTTTTCCTTGGCGTTTGGATACCTGGTTTCCCCTTTATATACCTGGGTGTGTAATGCTGCCTTGTATTACTGTTCTGAGAAATGTACTCTTCTACTTGCATTGCAGTTCTTACAGTCTGTCTGGCATTTTCTTGTCTGCTGGCAGCATCATGGTCTAGAATAACACTGCTTTCAATGGAACAATGGAAGTGTTCCTGAATTGGTGTTCTGCAGGAAAGCAGTTGTGCAGAGAATTCATCAAGGCTACGGTTAGTTGAGCGATGTAGCACATTTTGCAGTTAATGGAGAGCAAGGGCATCTCAGAATACAACCTCGACTTGAAATATCATTCCTTGAAAGACTCTCCACTTGCCCAAGATTAATCTCCACAGGCCATGTGTTGGCCTTCTCTGTGTGCCGGTCTGGTTGCTAAAAGCTGAAACCCCAGAAGCAAGCCTGCCTGGTAATCCCTTCAATGATTCCCCCCCCTCCTTTTTCTGTCCCCTTGTTTTCCCTAGCAGGACAGAAGATGGGTTTCTGTGCCATGCATATCCTGAGGAGCTGTTATTTTTAACCCTTTTGCTTGTTTGTTGAGAGTGCTTGCCACACTGTGATTGTCACATACGTCATGCCTTATGCTTCCTCAAGGTTGTATAACCCATATGCTGCATTTTCTGGATAGTTGTTTAAAGTCCTCTCACAGAGATGAAGGGCCCAAGATGCTGGAAGCTTTCTGCTTTTTACACATATTCCCTGTCTGCTTTCCCTCTGTGCAGTCTGTTAGGTTAATTCGTGTCTCATATTGATATTTATATGTAAATATTTTATGATTATCATTTGTCTAATAGTTCTCAAGTCCTTTGAACCATGGGACCTTACAGCTTATGTTTTTCTCATCCATCTTAGTCTACTGTTTTTTGAATTTCTTTCTAAAATTTAACTAGTTTTTTACTCTTCTGTGACTACTGAGTATAGTGTATTAGGAGGATTCATTCCTTTGTGTTTGCTGTTCTGTGTGAAGATCAGAGAAGGTAAATGAGTTACTGATAGTTTTGACTTGGATCAGTCCCAAGACAGGTTGCCTGGAAATTTCTTACTGCATTCCCTCCTGCTGATCTGTAATTTTAATTTTTTGAGATTTCCAGACCACAGAATCAAATTAAGACATCTTTAAATAATCGAGGCAGGGAACAGTGTTTGCTCCCCTGTCTCTTTTGGTCATCTAATTGAAGATGTGATGATACATAAAAATAGAAATAATTTTTGAAATCCTTTTCTACTGAAGTTATCAAAGGTCACTGAGAACACTTCCTTACTCCCTTTCCTGGTGCTCTGGTTCTATTTCTCACTTTTATTTTGGCTCCTGTGCTTTTTCTCCACCATTCTTCATGCCTTTTCCTGCTTCAATGCCCTACATTTTCCCAATTTTGTTTCTCAAAAACCTGTAAAATGTCTCCTGAAATGTGTTGGCATTTTCTTCTTTTAAAATTCACCTCTACAACAGACATTGCAAGTCAGAAGATAACCGAAATTCCTTCTAGGAAAGAGCAGACTAAAAAAAAAGAATAAAAGAGAAATTGAAATAAAAGCACCCCTATCAATTCAGTTGGGGTTAGATCTTAACTAATGTCTCTTACCAGTCAAACCTTATTTTTCATTTACATTAACATTTTTCCACCCTGCTGCATCTCAAAAATATTTTCATTCACAAACTCTAATGCCAGTGGGAGGTAAAACATGTAAATGTGTTTCTACACTTAGCAAGAGGCTGTGGTAGACTTAGCTCCCCGAGAGGCAGTGGTAGCCTGATAGTTCCTTGTGCTGGTGCAGGGTGCTGTTAACCAGCTGACTCTGATTTCTTCCATGTGCAAGGCACAACTTGCTGAGTTTGGAATTGTATTTTCATGTCTTTCTCTCCATCTTCTGAGCTGCCTTGCTTCATAGCAGGAGTTGAATGACAGGTTCATACTTCCAGGGAAAGCAGCAGCTCTCAGCAGTCTGTGGTGTTCAAAGCACAACAATTTGAGAGCAAAATCAGTGCCTGGTCCTGGCCAGTTACATATATGGGTCCATACAGAGTTCAGCCTATGTGATTTTACTGTGGCCAGGAGGAGCTCTAATGGCTTGAAAATAGCCATATATTCATATATATAACCTTAGCAGCATCTGCTTCTTTGGCTTGAACCATCATCATTCAACAAAACCTGGATTGAAAATGGAGCTGCTTGGAGACTGGGTTTTGAATCATGTTTATTTTTCTCATATAGTTTCAATTAATCCTATTAGTCAAACCTGTTCCTAATTAGTTGATGAAATTGATGGCTAGACCTAAATTATCTTCAGGTGTAATCTATTTAGTTAATCTGGAGGATAAATGGTGTGCATGAACACCTGGGAGATATTTAAGGAACTTGTTTCTGGGGGCTGCCCTATGGTGTGGGTGTGACCTGCCATGTGCAGGCATGGCTGTGTCCTCTTCAGTTCCATGTGAAGGCACAAAAACTTTTTAATCAACTTGACTGCCCACACCAGCAGAGCTGCAGATGCTTCAACTCTACCAGGACTCTGCTGTAAGTGCTGCAGTGGGTATAGTGTCTCCTTGCCTATGTGTAGTTTCAAAGTGATTCTAAAAGTGTGCTTGCTAAGCATGAGAGCATAGAAAGCAAACCAGCAGAGGAAGGGAATCCTTCTGCTTCAAAGGAATGGTTAGTATTGCAAGTGGCATTCAGGTCTTGGATGTGGACCCTGAGAAGTAGGTAGAATTGATTTTTGACATCATTTTAGCAAAGTAGATGGTGAAGTTATTGCAGTATTAATTTAAGTATGCACAATTATCAAATTTAGTCTTTCATATGTGTGGCTTACATTTTAAGAGCAATGCTTTAGGAAAAAAAATTTATTGGTGAGAATTTAATTTTTTCTGCTTTATAGTGTGCCTTACTCTGTAGGTGCTTAGATAGACTTCATTTCTTTTTGACAGTAGCCCCAAAAACTTTTTGTCTTTAAGATGTATTGAAGTTATATTTTGTTAAAATTTCTTAAAATGTAACTTGGGTTTTCTATATAACTTTTGTATTTGCTTAATTAATATATTTGTTTAATGTGTAGACATTGCCCCAACAGATTATTTTACTCTATAGCATAAATGTCTGCTTATTGAACTTTAAAAATCAACATCATAGAAAAGTATACAGTGGGAGTACTATGAAGTGTGGTGTATTCTGTAATGATCCCATATATTATAATAATCCCAAGGAAAGGATTTGCCTCTTCTTTGATTCTTCACAGATGAATGCATTAAGCAGACACTCATTCTGTAGAAGAAAAATTGAGTAATTCCTTGTGTGGTAAAAACTTTAGATTGAGAGAAGAAGGCAAGTTTTCTGAGGGAGTCTAGTAAACAAAGTTACTGCTCTGTAGTTTTATGTCAGTATTATATATCTCTGATTTGCTGTATTGTAGCAATTATCTGTTCCCTGATCAGTAGCGTAAACCACAAACATTCCTGAACCACTTAAAAAATTATGGAGTGATAAAGCAATAAAATTTGTAGAATTGTGAGTTAGTTTGGGTTAGCTGATAACTTCTTGGATAGGATCCTGTAGGACTGTAAAAGCTGGTTTATTCCTTAATTTTTTTTCTTACAATTGTATTAAGATGTTTTGAGTGATTTATTTAAACAAAACAATAATGCGTTTATTGACTATAAGAATGTGTGTTTTTGTAGGCCTGTATCTTCTGAATGGTTTTTGTCAAAGTCATCTTTCGAAGCCAATAGGATCAATTTTAAAATAGTGTCACAAAATACAAAGAAGCAGTTAAAACATTAGATCTGTGTCCAGCTGGCCTCATTGGACACAGCTGATGCTGACTTTTCAGTGGCCTTTTGTTCAAAGACAAAGGAGCTACTCAGGATCCTCATAGAGACCCACCTCTTGGGATATTAAATTGTGTGTTCAGTGGATTTTTTGTCTTGCTTGACTTTGGTTTTGGCATCAATGCCGGAGAATAGTGACACCATGGAACAAAGATTTTTTTTTTGGTTGCATTTCTGATACACTCTGTAAGACACAGGACATACTTTGGCTTCTATAAGTTAACTGTATGCTTTATTGAATACTGTAAGGCATACAGTGATCCAGTCCCTCATGAAAGCCACCAATCTCTCATACTTCTTGATGGAAAGAATGTGTGAGAATTCAGATTCAGAAACTTCCACTTAGATGGGTGGCAGGGAATGTGTTTCTTATTTGACTATTGTGCTGTAGTCCAGGCAGTCTGTTCCTGCAACCAAATAGAACTTAAGCTTTGTAGCTGTAAAAGAAAAAATGCTGGATGTCCTCATCCGTTTTGGGTATGACTGGGAGTTGACAATGGTTATTATTTTGAGGAGAGTATTGACCATTCTCCAGCTGTGCCATTTTATTACATTATTTCCTATTGCTCTGTGTTGTGCAGAGGTAGGAATGTGCTGTGCTGGTGTTGAGTAGAATAGTGCCCTGACATACTAAATACTGTCAAATCCATATGAATATCTATTTCTGAGTAATTTATAATCAGGAGACTTCATCAAGAAGGGGGAAAGGTCTTTTTTTGAAAGTCTAATCTGGTGACAAATTGAC
The DNA here is from genome assembly GCA_013397245.1 of Thryothorus ludovicianus. NCBI lineage: Eukaryota > Metazoa > Chordata > Aves > Passeriformes > Certhiidae > Thryothorus > Thryothorus ludovicianus. Next base: position 89,169 of record VZTB01007629.1, read on the forward strand.
TGGAGATTCAAGTAGTTTCCATAAATCTCTTGGCTTTTCAGGAGTGCTCCAGCAGTAGTGGATGCACACCCCCCTCTCCCTGGGATGCTGAAATATTCTTGGTCAGGATATATCTGGGTATCCTGATTGAGTCTCCCAGCACATGTCAGCCCTCACAGGTTATTTGGAAAACTAGATTGTGCAGGAAAAGGATGCAACTCCATACTGGAGCTTAGGGATGGAGTAAAATTTAATGTATCTTATTAAAGCTAGAGAGGAAAATTAGGCAGTAAGATCATTACTTATCTGGGATTTAGATTTAGTACTTGAACTGTGCTCTATTGCTGGTTGTAGAGTTTAGGACACTTCTGGGGTCAACAAAAAGTAGACTTTTTGCATCTTCATGAGTTAAAAGATAATATTTCAAATGAAAGTAAAAACTGCTCATATCCCCGAAGGATGCTACTTTTTGTAGCATCATACTTTTTAAAACACAAACTGTACCCTTTGGGAAAAGAATGATTTATGAAAGAGGGGATGTCAGTGTGCTTTGGCAAGTCGCTAAGAAAGAGGGAGAGGTATCCCTGGTGTGGAGGAGGCATTCACATCCCATCTTCCTAATATCCCGGTCTGCTCCTAAAATGTGTCCTCAGTACTGGATACTTTGCAGTGGTTTTCCACCACTCTGTGGCTTCACTTTAGTGTAAGTAACCATGGATTGATTACATATGCATGTCTGTACTTGGAAAAAGGTGAATTACTGATTCCACCCCATGCTTTAAGTTATGGACTAATTATTTTGAGGGTGGCTAGAACGTTCAGTGTATCAATGAAAGTACAGGTGGGTCAGGCACAATCATGAGGCCAGTAAAAGGTATGATGTAAATTGGGGTTTTGCAGGCAAAAGAAGCTGAGCTCACATGCAGAAGTAGTTCTTTGTACTCAACCATATCCCACTTGGATGCCGAGCTTTGTTTCAAGGCTGTGCTTTTCGTTTGAATGATTTGATGGAAGCCCAGCCCAGATATTGTGATATAGCCTTAAAAGAGCTGATCTCTCTCTCCATGGGTTATAAGTGGTCCTAACTGCAATTGCCTAAGCCTTACCTGCCCCAAGGACAGCTCTCATAGAAAGAAGGGGTTCATTTGGAGAGCTCCTCAGGATGGGATCAAAGCAGAGAATTGTGAGCTCTTCCATTATAATGGCTAGACTGCTGTAAAATGTTCCCTAATCTTCCTGTCTGTGTGAGGAGTACATAAGACTGGACTCAATGATATTGGAGGCCTTTTACAACCTTAATGACTGTATACATTTATATATGTCTGTGTACATATAAAAACATTTAAATAAACCTAACGACTAAAAAGGAATTTTATCATTTTTTCTGATAAAATGCTATGAGCAGCTAGAATTTGTGAGGATAAAGAAAAAATCATGTTTTCAAACTTTAATGATTGATTAAAATTTTCCCCTTTTTAATTTGAGAATGCAATCAGGTTACAGAATACAAGTCGTGTCTCTGCTCCAATGTGAACTCATCTGGTTGCTACATCCCAAGGCCTATACTACAGGGAGTCATCAAGACCCTGAACAAAGACTGTCAATATTTATATAGTGGGAAAAGAAGCTCTATTCTAGTTATTTAGTAAAAGAAAGAATTATAAAAGCAATCTTTCTTGCCTTTCCAAGCATTTTACAGTGCTTTGTGGAATTTAGTCTAACCAGAGCAATCTGACTCTCTCCTTATAATGAAACTTGCATGGAACTCTAATGGAAGAAATTTCGATTGAGGCACTTGCTTTTAATTATTAATTTGTTGTTTTTTTAGTGTTTGGGAAACTTGGTGGCAATACAATTGAAAAAGCATGTGCAGGTATCTGAGTGTCATACATATGTTTGTGCACATTTCTGGAATCTAACTGGGATGGGGAGAAGGACAGATGAAGTGTGATTCTCCATGTTCCTCTATTTCCTTCTCTGTAAGATGGAGATGTTTGGATTTAATGCAATTTTACATGTCACTCATGCTCTTGGCAAGTGACTACACAAAGATAATAGCAGCAGGAGAAACAGAGCTCTGCTCCTCTGGGCTCTTACAGAAAGGCTGGATTGCTCTCTTTGAGCCAGCACATGGATGAAAGTCTGCTATCAAAGCCTCATTTACCAAAGAGGTAGATAGCAATTTTATGTATTGAGGGAACAGGAAAAAACAGCCTCACTCTTGGACACCTGCCTTTCACATACACATTTGTCAGTCAGAGAACAGAGTGCTGCAGATGCAAAGCAAACACTTTGATGTCTTCGCTGAATATGTTTTAAGGCCAGTTTTCCTGCATGGCTATCCATAATGGTTATTGTCTATAATTTTGTAGCTTCTGCAAGTTGTAATTTGGTCCAGGCCCTATAGCTTCCAGATGGCTTTGGATAAATGGAAGTTGAGCACTTGTTATAGATGGTATTCTAAAGATCATTTTCCTATATGCAGTGTTGCATATGTTGTTCATGACATACAGCTAATAACAGAAAGCACTAATATCAACATCCCTGGAAATGTTCCAAAGGCATGTGCATGTGGCACTTGGGGACATGATTTGCTGGGGAACATGATGGTGCTAGTTTAATAGTCAGACTTGATCTTGTAGATCTTTTCCAACCATAGTGATTTTATAATTCTACAAACATTTGCTGTAAATGTTCCAAATATGTGTGCATAATGCCTTTACTTTTCAGAACTAATAAAGACATTGTTGTGCGTTTTTGTTTTTTTTTTTTTTTTTTTTTTTTTTTTTTAAGATACTGACCGAGCTCTAGTGCTGCTGGAAGAATATTGCAAAAAACTACGGAAGCCAGAAGAGCAACAGCTGAAAAAAGCCATCAGAAAGGTGATGGGCATCTTTAAGAGCAGCTTGTTTCAGGCACTTCTAGGTAGGTACTAATGTTTAATACTAGGTGCACTGTCTTGGGGGCCAGAGCTGGGTCAGACCTGGTAACTTTCTTATTAGTCACTGTTTAATTTGTGTTTATGGTGAAAAGCATGTTGTGACGATCCTTACAGGTTTGCTGAGTGGAAACTCATTGTCCTGATGTTTCAGAGGTATTTTCTTACTTACAGAGAAAGAGAAAAATAGCAGAAACCTAATAAAAGTTAAGGTATTGAATAGATACACCTAAACCGTGCTGTTTTGCTTTATTTAATGGAAGATAGAGAATCAGAGTAGGATATAACTGTTTATGCAAAGCAGAAGAGGAAGCCTTCTCCACAGACAAATGGCCAAAGTTTAATTTATTTCACTTGGTACCAAATAGAACTGAAACTTTTTCTATTTTGATGAGAAAACTCAANACTTTTTCTCTTTTGAAGAGAAAACTCAAAAATGAGTTAAAATTGCTACAGGACCCAGTTTGGCAAAATGTTCCCATTCATGTGGTGTTGCAGTGTTCAAATAGATGTGCTGGTGTTTCACTCATTCTTTCTTCCACCTCCTTGAAGATCCCAATTTCATCTTGTAAATGATGTTAGAATCAAGCGCTTGTTGTTTTGGAGTTTTAGATAGCAATCTCCATAAGCCATTATATATAATATTTTCAAGATAATGAACATACCTGTTTGCCTTGGCGTTCCTTGTGCTGTGCCTGAGCTGCCAGTCATGGGAAATGGTGACTGTAACTCTGCATCTCCTTTGCTCTACCTCCCTCTGCCCTCTTGCTCACAATGCATGGCCCTTCCTTCACACACATCTACATTTTGTGAGGGACTTGTCTCAAGGGTGCATTTCCTAACACAAATTATGGTTTTGGAAGCACACGTGCCTTCAACTGTTTGAAGCCAGACTATCAACTGTGCTCCTTGCAGAGCTACAGTCAGGACCAGTCATGGAAGAATTTTGATTATATGTCATAAAAGTGGAAGCACATCAATAATGCATGACAACTGTGAAGACAATGGAGGTCTGGGACTAGTTTCAGGAATTTCTGTAGCATTTGTGGAAAATGTGTATTATGAGTCTCTAACATTTCCTGCAAATAGAGTCAATTAATGTTAGTGCTATTTTACTTGTAACTTTTCTGAACTTCTTTAAAGCGATTAGCTTTATTTTTTAAAGTCTACATAATTTTAATTGCTCCATGTGCTTTAAAAGGAAATAGATTAATAATTGAATTGAATTTACCAGATTGTTGTAAGTGATTTAGAAAAAAGAAGTTTGGACCTTTCCATATTGTTTCTATGAAGGCGACTGTGGATATAGAAATGTGTACTGAAGAAATACAGTAAGTGACATTAGCTGTGCATTTACTCCTTCACTACTTGAAAGTAGTTAGAAATATTTCAAAGTATTCTAACAACATGTGTGCTTTGTGTGTGGTTACACTACAATATCTGTTGATGTATTACACATGTTAGAAATGAAAAAGTGATTTTCAAGGTTGAATTCAAAGAACTTGCATCCTTTGGTTGCTACAGTAACAGATTGAGAAGTATGGTGTTGGAGAAGTTAGCATTTTAATTTGTGGGTCTTTAGATGTGTTTTCCTCCTTAAATGCTTCCTTTTATACAAGAGATTTGAGAATTGCGAGATGTGTTCGAAGCCTCTCATTATTACACTTGGTTTGTTACTTGGTCTAGATTCTGGAACAATACTAAAGAGGGATCTCTCTTCTGTTAGACAAGTTATCCCACACATTTTAAGTGTGGTAGATGATGTTATTACACAATCAATAATGAGATTCTTGCATAATTAGTATTTAAAAAGACCCTCACTTCTATAACATCTGTTTTAGCTTCATAGTGTAGTTTCTCTATTCACCTCTAAATCAGACCACCCCACAAAGGAATACCTAAGGCAGAGCTTCTGGTCTCTTTTTAAGTTCTGTACTGATAATATTCCTTTGTCTTTTATATTTACAGAATGTCTAATAGTCTTGAAAGTGTCAGTTTTTTCTGTGCCTGATCTTAATAAGACTTAATTTCCAGAGTCTGAGAGTTCACTGCGTTCCAAAACTCTTATTTGTCCCTGTCAAATATTGGTTTTATCCGGAATGATTGATCTTTCAAATATTTAGGCTATAACTACTAATGAAAAATGTGATTTTTGTACAGAATCGTTAACCTGGTTGCAAAGGAGCACATTCTTACCAGGAATAAAGTTAACATATGTGCCAAATTCAGTTTTTGTAGGTCCCACAGTTTCAGTGGAATTTGATTTCCTTACGAATAAGTTCATCCATTGTAACCATCTCTGCCCTTTAAGTGCGGGTTCAATTCTCATTAACTTCCAAAAGGCTTTAAAAATCTGTAGGGTGTCTTAAATTGAGTATAACAAGAACAGATAAAGGAAAAAAAGTAGTAAGAGTTACTTTTCAAATCTAATGTCATCTAGTTCCTTTTATTCACAAGTTTATACTTCTGTGATTATGCTGATTTGATTCAACCATCTTTGAACTTGGCTTCTCAATGTGTGTGACTATTTTTATCTTCAATGTGTTTCATAAATATTAAATGGGGACTACTGAACAGTGGAGTAACATGAGAGAAAGGAAGATTCAATATTTTTCTTGCATGTATTCTACACATGCAAGAAGCCACTACAATCATATAAGGAAAAATTCTGTAAATGATTTACAGAAGGATTCTTGAAGGATCATCCTTTTACATTTTAATTTGTGTTCAAAAGCATTCTGTTCTCCCTTTGGGCTGTTTTTGTTGCTGGACTTCTTGCTAGAGTGGCTGTGCTCAGTGACAGCTGAGTTAGCTGCTAAGAGGCACATTTTCTAAGTGACATGTGGAATTGCAGTCTCTGGAGTTCCCACTTACACTCCAGTGGCCCAAACACAATGCTTTGAAAATCCAGCCCTAAGAGGAGGGAGAAGGAGAAACTCTTCAGAAGGAGCATGCAAGGGGAAGAGCGTGAATTTTAGATATTGACTTTAAATTAATTCTAGATTTCTTTCACCAGAAGGATTTTACCCATTCTTCTATGGGCAGTGAGGAGTTATGCTGTTATTAGGACCTTGTAGGGATTTTTTTTCTTTTTGTAGGGTCATCTGTAGCTAGCTGATAGTAAAATCACAAGGTTCTCTTAAATTGTAGCACATGTGCTGATGTGAACATTTTTAAAACCCCGCAAGGAAGAGGAAATGAAACCTCCAGAAACCCAAATGCTTCATTTGTTGGGATTGTCTTGTAATGGGGCATCTTGGAGACATCGTGCTGAGATAAAAAAGGGAAATTATGAAAGAGAGTAATAATAGTCATCTGGATGTGTCAAAGCAACCAAACATTTTTTTGTTTCAGTTCTGTTGTTAAGGAAACTTAATAAATTTTAATAATGCAGAACATAGTTTAGTACAATTTATTTCAAGAAACCTCTGCTATGTATTTGTCGAGCCTTCATTTCATTAAGAAAAGTGCATGATTCCACAGCTTAGTGGGTGGTTCTGTGGAATGAGAATGGATAAAAGAGGTTTATGTCAGGGTTGTTTGGGATTTTTTGTAGATACATCTCTATAAAACATCATTTTGTTTCTAGTAGGAATTAAAATGCCACAAATAACTGTAATCATCTTATGCAGTATTAGGTAAAAACTAATCTCAATAGGTTTTTCTAAAATTCAGATAAACCCAATCTGCAGTCAGTGACGTATTTCCTGGGGACTTTGAAACCATGTCTTATGGTTTTTTCTCATGCTTGCGTAACTTTGCCTAGATTTTAAAATGCCATATTTCCAATTAAAATCTGCATACTTTTTTTTGATAGTATTGTATTATTCCTGCAAAATAATGTGGATTTTCTAAAACTGCTCATCTTAAAAATTGCTGCAGGAAATATTACTGTTACAGAATTTACTCATCTGTGTCACAGCCTGCAGGTAGAGACTTAGGAGACAATGTTACATTTCCAGTCGGCTGGTTTCTTTAGACTCTATTCCTCATCCAGCTCACTTTTAAATAAACCTTGTTATAATAATCCATTTTAAAAGAGTGATCATGTCTTTTAAACCAAGTCAAAAAGGAAATCAGATGATTTTTCTGCAATCACACAATAATCTTCTGTTAAAAGATTGTATAAGTGAAGTGGAAGTATAACTCAATTGTGTTACATTAGTCTCCAAAATTCCAGAGATCTAGTTAAATCTTGTGTTCTTTCTTGGTACTGGGAGGTGTCTAGGACAGATAGGGTATATAAAGAGGGCATTTCAGAGATCCAAAGCAAATTCCCCTTTGGTTTAATTATTTTAGGACATATCTATCTATTAAAAATATCACAGTCCTTGAGAAATGCAAGTATTTATTATAGCTAACATGAAGCAAGCCAAGAGCTTGATTTCCTATGGGTTTGTCTTACTTTAATTGACTTTGGTGTCTGCAAAGTTGTGATCTGGGACTGACATTTCTCTTGCACTTAGGGCCATGGTTAAATTTCTGGAGTGTCTGGATTTGAAAAAAAAAAACCTGGAGAGGAACCTATCATAGAAGTAATGATGGAATGTTGGAATGTGTCACTGTCATAAAAAGAAAAGGCTAAGAATGAAAAGTGAGGAAGATTTTGATAGGCTTAGTCAGGCATACCAACTAAGAATAATGATGAAAAATATTCTCCATGTTATGTGGGCTTTAATGCTGAGGAGAATAATGATACTGTTGACCATAAAGGGAGAAGAAGAAAATATAGGAGATTAGTGGGAAGTCAAAGTATTTGTTTAGGCGTGTTGTGTTTAAAGAGAAACTTTTGAAATTTGAGAATAGAGGGAAGGAAGTGGGTCAGGTCTGGGGAATAGATGTATGAAAAGCAGGATACATGATAAGAAAAACAGATCTGGGCTGGAGATGAGGATTGTACCAAAGTAGGTGTGAAGAACAATTATAAATGCCAGAAAATGCTAAAATGGAGTGCTGGTCATACATGGTAGTGCTGAGATTAGCACAAAAGGTGTAGAAATAATCTGTTAAATACTGAAGGTTGTTGCTGTCTACTCCTGTGATCTGTCTTTAAGAAACACTGCTATCATATTTTCAAGCGTTTCTTCTCAACCACCAAGACTTCTTTCATACTTTATTTGAGCAGACATTTAACATTCATGACACCACAGAAAACAAGGCAATGTCCAATTTCACAATGTTCCTGGTAAAGCTGCTGGTGTTGAGGAAATCCAAATGGAGACCTTGTTTGACAGTCACCTTTCTGAGGTGAGACAATGGTTACTACTCATCTTTCTCAGTCCATAGGATGAAGCATGTTTTGGTACTTAGTGCTGTCAGTATTTCAGGGACCAGGACATGAAATGAATTGCTGTGCTGGGAAACTTTTCACCTGGAAAGCACAACTGAGTGTTACCTATTGATACTTGCCAAGCTTGCTCTGGGTAGATGTTTCTGTCCTGCTCACATATTTGGTGTGCTCAACTACTTGCAGTGCTCCTGGAGGTAAGGTCACTTCTCTCTGATGTCATTGCTCTCTAGACTTACTCTCAGTGAGCTGGTTTTTGGTCATGTCAGGTTGTTTCACCCAGAGAAACAACACTGAATTCCTCAGGTGTTAATCCAGTGCAGGATTAGGGACATTAGGCAATCCTTTGCTAAGGGTCTGCATCCACCATTCTTGATGTCAAAGAATAAAACTGCTGTTGATTTTGCTTGCCTGGGATCATGTGTTTGGGTGATTCTCTCAGAGATTTATATTCAGACCTTCCCTGACTGAGAAAAACAATTTCTTCTGAAACTGTATCTAAAAATATTGAAAACCTCCCCAACTATTAAAAATGTCGAGGAGCAAAAATGTGCAAAACCTCTTCAGTGCTGTGTCACATTTGAGAGATGCTCAAATCACATCTCTGACAATGGGGAAGCCTGTTATTACTCTGCACAGAGTCCTACTTTCCCAAACTGGCATCTTTCTTTGTTGCAGCATAAATTACAGCAGAACTGAAATTTGAATTCAAGGGCAGCTTTTGTTTTGCCTGAAGACAGCTGCAGCTGCTTTTATTCTTGAAGTCCAATTCTCTTAGTAAGCAAATTTTGTGCTTTCTCTCAAAAGAACTAAAGGTAGTGCTCGATCTTTGGGATGGTTTGAAGCTGTGTGATCTTTATTTTTTATGAGCTGGGGGCTGGATTGTAGCCAGCTGGAGGAACTAATCCTTGCAATTCTCCAGTGAAATTCTGGTCACAAGGAGTGGACCATTTGTTAAAAAGAAAGGAAAAAAAGGAAGATCTGTTGTAACTGATTTCTAGTGGATTTTAGCCCACTGCTATTTTTGCTTCCATGGCAGTGAAATTTTTCCTGCATGATTATAATGTCTCTCGATCTCTTACAATTCCTCTCAGTCCATGGTGCCTGTGGACCCTTTGGAGGAAATAAGGCTTCTTTGCTTCTGTCAGGTTGTGTTTACAGTGGGAAGAGGATCCACTTTTAGCTGGTGAGAGCTGACAGGTGGATGCATGTGGAGAAAGAAGTTGAACAGACGTCTTGTTACTATAGAGGAATTGGAGTGAAGATACAGAGGAAGAAGAGTTTCACAGACTGACAGAATGGGTCAGGTTGGAAGGGAGCACTGGTATTCTGAGTGGAGGTTGCCTAGTCCAACCTCCCTGCTTAAGCAGGGTTCCCTAGAGCAGCCCCTCAGATTTGTGTTCAGGTAGCTTTTGCATATCTCCAGGGGAGGAGGCCCACAGCCTCTCTGCACAACCTTGGTGTTTCACTGAAGTCTGAAATGTTACCTGGTTTTTCTTAGTTGTGTCTGTGATGGAGGAACTGAAATATTTCTCATGACTGCTTTAGTCTTTGGGACTTATCTGGATGTTCGGGTGATGTCTTACTGGTTAGAGATAAGGAGCAAACAGAGCCAGGGCATCATGGTTCCTGCTCTTGCTGGCCAGCCTGGTGATGTGAGTAGCCAGCTTCTTAACGTGAAAGCTATTTCCCACCTTGAGGGAAGGTGTGTGCAAAGATGTGGGAATCTTATGTGCGTACTCTAAATCAGTTTTTATTTGAAAGAAATATTAAAAGCTTGTGAATTACCGGGAAAGACCTCAACCCAAAATCAAGGCTCTGCTACCTCTTGCATTTATGGGAGTGGATGCTGATGAGCTCTGATAAACAGAAGATCCCAGTCCAAGTCTGTATCTGGATTCTCAGCCTATCTGAGTACAAGAAGAAACCGATTACAGCACTGATACAGCCTGGGTAATACATAATCACTTGTAATCCTAATGCAACCCTCTGCTCGTGTTTTGCTGCCTTTTGACTCATGAATGATAACATTTACCTCCCAGACAAGGAATTCAGAACCCTTGGGGACTTTTGTGATTTGAAATGCAAAAGCTGTGCATTGGAAATAAGCCATATTTTATATGAGTAATGTGATAAATGTTGAGGTTGTTGGTTTTCCATATCCAGCAAGAAGTAAAAGCTGGTTTTTGTTTTTGTAGGATTTGATTTTTTTTTTTAAGTGCATCTTGGCCATATGGATTCTGTGTATAATTAGAATAAATAAAATGCAGTTGCAGCAGCTGTTACTGTGTGGCTGCTGTCCCAATATGAAGCTTTTCTTTCTCTTTGCATTAAATAGGGATAGCCTTTTATTGTTGGTTTGTGATGAGAACTAGAGACGAACTGTTAGGAGATTCATTTAGATAATTTTATTGATATATATTGATTAATACAGTTTCCTCTTTCAGGCTGACAATATAGAAGAACAATGAGATAGATGATTTTCTTTTGGTGTTAAAGAAAGACTGGATTTATATCTTGCTAATGTAGTTTGTACATCTACTAATAAAATGGAAGAAAATAATCTGGAGCAAGCTGTTCCATCACTAATCCCAATGTTTATTTTTGTCTCTAAAATAGCAGAGCTGTTCTCCCTTGCTAATGTTCTGGTCTGCAGAGTCATTTTAGGCTAGACTGTGATGTGACTTTTGTTCAGTGAATATAACTTTTTAAGAAATTGCATGATAATTTTAAAATCACAGAAACATTTTAGCCTCAAAGAGTGTTGTACCTTATGTTTCTCAAAGATGTTATAATGTTATAATAATGTTTATTGCCTAGTGCCACGCCTGTGGATCTTTTGGAATCTCAGTACTCTTTTTACTTAACCCTGTGCTTCCAGTGTCTTGTGGGAGTCAGTGAAAAATACTGGTCAGAGTGATTTAAGTGCAATTGGGATTGAGGGCTGAACAGTGTGATGCATCAAAGTAAACTAATCTTAGATACACATACCTGTATATATTTATGAATATGTAGATAGAATATGTATATGAATTCATATATACATTTTGTGGCAGGTAACTGTGGATATCATATTTATCTCAAACTTCTCTTGTGGTTTGCTCAGGTATTAATCTGTATTTGGGAGCTCTGAGTATTAAAGTGTGTCTTGACAAGAAATGCTGCAGACTGTTGTTCATTCCCATTGTGCCTTGATTCTGTTGTGAGGTCTGTTTTCTGTGGCTGTGTTTGTGTTCTGTCACCCTGATCTGCCTCTGAGATAATTATGTGCTCTTTGCAAAGACTGAATTCATGTCTTTAATTTGCTCTTTCCTGTCTTCATTTTGTCATCATAGTTGTGTGGCTTTGAACTGATTAAGGCACCATTGCATAAAATCTAAGGCTTTAGAAAAAGAAGATAGTTTTTATAATAATTATCATTACATTTTGTTATGTTTTGTGTTATGCAGAAAGGATGTAGTATTTCCAGACAATGTGAAGAGAACTGAGTAAGTGATCAGAGGGCAGTGCTATAACTAAGCCAGTTTTGGTTAATAATTTAACTTTCTTATTTATTTGACCTCAAGCTTGTTTTCTTCAAAAATCCTGCTTCATTCAGTGTGCAGAAGGGGCAGGACTCAGCTCATGAGCAAGTATTTAATTCATTGCTCTATCCAACGTTATTCATGCTGTGAGAGGTACTAGAGAGGTGGTACTGAAGCCCTGAGAAATAGAAGTAAAAGTGTATTCTTATTTTCAAGGCCTGTTTGGAGAAACTTCTGACCTGATGCATCATCACATGCACCGCTTCTCCTTTCTGGCCGCAGCTCCAGCTGCAACAGGGAGTGTCATCATTCCAGCAAGACTGTCTCTGTGTCTCATTTTGGGTGCTTAAAACATGAGGATCATCTGATGGGTGACCATTTTTGAAAAATACTGTGTATGTGACTTTCTGACCTCAGTGAGCCTATCAGTAGGAGTCAGGGGTAGGATCTAATTCCCAGGGTGGCATTTAATGCTCTTAAGCTAAAGAACTCTCAAGAAATCTTCTTATTGCTCTCAGCCTTTCAGCTCCTCAGATAAATGGTGCTAAGTTTGCTCAGGCAGCTTTCCCAGAGCAGGCCCACTCTGCATACTGAATGAAGTGTCAGAGCAGAGGCAAAAGTGATGTGTGACCATGCACCTAAAGTTTGACACTTTCTAACTCTGGTGTACCTTGACAACCTTATCAGTGTTTTGGAGTTAATTTTTCATAGTGATTTCCTAGACTTTAAGGATAGCAGAGAGCTTCTCTCCACAACTTCCATTGTGTGGTGGTATTAATTACACCTTTTAAAGCAAGTTCAAAAGTGTTGGACACTTCTACATGCACTGTTGCTGCCTGAGCTTTTAGAGATGTTGATGGTACTGAAAGTGCTGCTTCCTTTCTCTTAGATCTGATTTTTATCCCAATAGGTAGATGGTTTAGATCATTTCTACTGCAAAACAAATTGAGTACCTTTCCAAGCAGATAGTAATTAGATAGCAGGAGAAATCCAACCTAATTACAGCGAGGCAGAGGGATAGATACTGGGTTGAAATGTTTAGTGGCTATTTTCTCCCAAATCTTGCATTTTCTTGAGTTGTTTTTGATCTCCAATGTTGAACTGAACTGTAACTTCATTCTTTTTCTTCTTTAACTTCTCAAACTGAAAGGCTGTTTTGTTTTTATTCTTGGTATCATCTCAGACCAACCTGTCTTTTGAGGATCTAAAAGTAAGTTTTGTTGTGGTAGTCTGCATTTCTCACATTTGTGTAGTTTTGTTTAATGTGTAGCAATTAATTTACAGTTTAAGTTTTGTACATGGAATGTGGAAGACTATATATACTTTGAAAAAAGTACCTTTGAACTCTATTAAAAGTTGAAATAGTCTAACCCTTCCTCTAAGTAAAGTGTAGAGTGACATCTTGTGGTTACACTGATTTCAGTTGCATATATCTGTTGGCATTATTTTGTTTTGTCCACAGTAAGCATGGTGTTTCCTCTTTCAAAATGTTCTGGGTTGCTCACCGGGAGCCTATAATGATTTCCATTATGGCTTCTGGGAAATCAGAGAAAACACTGCTATGTATCAGAGCCCTGAAGGTATAGTTAATATTTTACTGCATGAAGTTTATCCCATGTACCTGTGAGTTTCCAGTGTTTTGAATTCTAGTTCAAGATGTTTTAATGCTCTTCCAACCATTTGGAATTTCTCAAGAAATTTCAATTAGCCAGAATGCCAAAGCAAGTGGGAGCACAACATCTCTCAGCAACACCTGTTTGTGCTGATTCATTAACTGTCCAAAGATTTGCTTAGGTTTAGGTAAAGATAAATATGTCCAGGAAGCTGGCATGGAGGATTTGTCAATGTAGGTATGGCCAAGCCCTTTTCAGATCCATACCGCAGTTATGTTTGTGTGCTTCCTATGGATCAGCCTCCGAGGTGCTGGGTGGTGTAAATGCACCACCAGCAAACCATATCCAAATGCCTAGAAGGTGCTCAGGCTACTGTTTTGTGCAGATTATCTAAATGTTGTACAAACCTTTTCAATGCCAAGTGGAGATATGGAATAATTTTGTGCCAGAAGCTTAAAGGACCTGAAAATAGGAGATTTGCTTCCACTCTGCAGAGATGTAGGAATAGGGGCCCTGCAGAGGGTTTTGATTGGGGCAAACAATGTATTGCCTGATTCAGTCTCTCAAATTAACCATACAAAGTTCTTTGCCCATCCCTCAGCATTAAAGAAGAGAAAGATGTTGTTAATCTCCTAGGTCAAGTTTTCACTATATAAAATGTTGATTAATGTTGCCATGGAGCCTATCTGGCAGATTGATTACCTGACTGTAAAATTAAGTGTCCAATAAAAGACACTTGACCTTTCTAAGGAATAAATTCTGTGTAGGAGAATGGATTCATTAATGCATCTCAAAGGAAAAGTCCCTCTAGCACTGCACCATGGTGCATCACTTGTAACATGTGGCCCCAGGTCTGCTGTCAAGTCTTTTGACATGAGAGGCTGGATTCAGGAAAAGATCCTGTACTTGTGAAACTCAGGTTTTTGTTGGAGATACTTTGGCCATGTGAGGTTGCTAGCACTGATTAATGTGATGTGCTGGCAATGTTAAGGATTTTTAGCTTTGTGGTAAAGCACACAAGAAACATAAAATCCAAGAAGCCCAGCTCAATGATCCTAAAAGAGCCATCTGGTGACCTCATTTATTAATTTGATGAAAAAACAAAGATGTGATGTTTTCAATTAAGATGAATGTTTGGCTGTCCTGCCAGAATTGGTTTTGGTGGATAAGTAAGTACAAATTAAGCTGTTAATATAATCCTAATACTGAATCTGGAAGCGCTGATGTAGATTGGGTGTAAAACAGAGCAAGTCATTTGGAGGCCCTCTCAGAGCAGGCTAGCCTATAAAAATTTTTTGAAGTACACAGAGTGTGTTTAAATGACATATTTACAGGGACAATTCTGGAGATTTCCTTGGCAAAGTGCCTCCACCCATTCCAACAGAGACTATCTAAATAGTAAAGAAATTTGTAGCTAGGTACCAAACTAATGATGACCTTTTTAAAAGGTGTTCTGCTTTTGTTGCAGAAAGAAATGACTGGTGACAATGTTTCACTGCAAAAGAAAGCTGTCTGCTCTTTCTGTTTCATTTCTGTTTCACAGACAGCAATAACTTTGTTGCCCTTTTTGAATGGCTGCTTGGTGGATTTTTGTCCTGTTATGAATCTGAATCTTCTCTAGTAGTTTTCGTCTGCCAGGGGAAGAATTTGACTCTTCATGCTGAGACAGCTGGATATTAAGTAGATTTTGCAATGGGAGACTGTAAAGATGTTTCCCCATAATGCAGGACATGAGGCTGAGATGACATTGTGCAAACCACAGTTTTTTTTCCAAATTATGACTTCCATGTGGTGAATTCTTTGCACTGGCAGCAGATAACCCATTGATGCAGCTACCAAGAGAAATGGGGCAGAAACCTGTGGCAGCTGATGACCATTGCTGCTGAATGTGGTACCCTGTACTGGGTGGGATATGTTGAAAATAAAGGCTCCTCAGTTAGGCAGTGTTGGGATGGTGGAGTAGCAGTTTGAGGGCTTAGTTATTGAATCCTCTGAATTCTAAACAGCTACTCATAGCCTCTTTCAGCAGCATAAAGCCAAAATCTCATGTGCTGTGATCACTTAAGTCACCTCTTTCATTTTGTCAGAATAAAAAGAAGATTCTAGCAATTCTGGCTTGATTTTGTGCCAGAGTTCCTCTCACTACAGTTCAGAGCTGACATGCTGCCTGCAGAGTCCTCCAGTATTATTAAAAGCCACAGCAAATTTAAATTTAAGTGGAGGTGGTGGAAGAACAAAATTATCTGCGGAGTATGGGGGCCATTACTTTAAGTAATTGCTTTCTACCTGTATAAATCCCTCAGGGCTGCCTTTTGGATTAAGTATTCCTTACTTCTTCTCTAAACCTCTTGTTTAATATTCATGTATGTTGTTAAACGGCTGCTGCATCATGTCCAGGAGTAAAAAGGAGGATGCATTTCAGTAGCAAACCAAACATCCCTTGCCTGTTTTAGAGCAGCAGAATGTGAATTAATTAATCTTTATCAAATGCACTAAAGTCCTTGAATGAGAAACCCTATGGTTGTGCAAAGCATAGTTTATTTGAAGCTCTTAGCTGGCCATTTTGATCATTTGCTAAATGTATTTGAGAGCAAGCAAGCACACAAAATTTGCTATAATGCTGACTTGATTTCTTTTCTTTAAATGGGAGCAGAATCAGGACACACTTTCTTACAGTATAATAATTGCAGAAAAGTAGGTGCTCTACTTAACCTGAGAAAAGACTTCATAGCTTAATTAGCTGCCTGGCGTTTTGCAATAGATGGTAATATAAAAAGGTTGTATTAATGCAGTGCAATATAGAAAGACCTTGTTAGATTTCATTACATTTTCTGCTTGGTAATTTATTATGATTAGAAAGCCTAATTCTTTTCCTTATCTTGTAATTATAGCAAGGTGTTTATGAGCAGGACTTCCAGCTGCTTTTTTGTATAGTCTTATTAGACATGAAATTAGATTTTTAGACTGTTAATTTTTTGCTCATTACACAGGGTGCATAAAGCATTCTGAAATGCATGTATTATGTGAGGTCAACACTACATGTGAAGTCACAAAATATTGTCAATTGCTATATGAATTTCCAGCAAGGATAATGATTCTCATAGATTTAGATGGTCTTCAGACCTCTTTATTTTGAAGAGTTTTTAAATCCTCCTCTGGAAAAGGGAGGTAACTTATAGTCCCCCGTCCATCAAAAAGTAGTTTTGGGTGTCTGTGTGTACAGTCTCTGTTTGACAACTAGGAGTGTCTGGTTACAGTGTCCATGTCTGAATATTGCAAAAACCTCCTGAGGAGTCCCATCCTTGTGTGTGGTGCCCAGCTGACCATGGCTCTGCTGGGACTTTTTTAGGGATTGCAAAGTCCAGCTGATCTGAACAAAAGCTTTAGTGACTGACCCAAAACCTCACAGGACACTTGTGACTGAACACAGAGCTTATCTAAGGAATACAAAGATTACATCATTTCATGAGATAATTCTGATTTAGGCTGTCAGGCTCAAGTTATAATGGAAAGCATTGTCTGATTTCATTCTTTTGGCGAGAATTTAGGCCAGTCAAGGGCCTATTCTTATTCAGTTTTGTTATCTTTGCTGTGGAAAATGGGATAGGATATCTACCTAGAGCAAAAGTGGGCCACAAAATGGCAGGCTATAATTAGAAATCAGAACATTTGCAAATAGGAGCATACATTGAGCTATTACTGGTGTTAAAACTATTAATACTTATGTGTCTGCATGTTTCATTGTTCATGATAAATTCTTACTTTTAAAAATCTGTTAATTACTGGAAGTTATTTGTCTTACAAATTGTTTGGACAAATGAATGTCTGTCAGAGGATGAAATTGCCATCTGTGAGACTTTTCACTGGTGGTCTTGCTTTGGGAGGTACTTGTTCATAACATGAAATCTGAGTGTTTATGATGGAACAAACCAGCTTCACGAACTCTGATGCAATGAGGATCAATATTTTAATGAGAATACAAAATCAAACCTGGATATTTTATTGATATTCTGCTAAACTTGCCATTATTCTGTCCCTCTCTGAGTGAGAGTCCCCAGTTTTTTTAGTGGGGTTTTTTTTTTTGTTTGTTTGTTTTTTGTTTTTTGTTGTTGTTTTTTGTTTGTTCCCAGTCTTTAGTGCCTCTCTGGACAGAAACTTTATATAAGGTCATGGAGTAATAGGACAAGGGAAAATGGCTTTTCACTGAAAGAGGGCATGTGGAATCACAGAATACATTGAGTTGGAACGTTCCCATCAGGATCATTGAGTCCAGCTCCTGTCCTTGCACCTGACTGTCCCCAAGAGTCACACACTGTGCTTGACAGCATTCTCCAAACACTTAGTGAACACTTCTGTCAGGCTGGTGCTGTGAGCACTTGTCTGAGGGGCTGGTTCCACTGCCTAACCACCCTTTAGATGAGGAAGCTTTTCCTAATATCCAACCTAAACCTTTCCTGACACAGCAGTAGGCCATGCCCTCTGGTTCTGTCAGTGGTCACCACAGAGAAGAGATCAGTGCCTGCCCCTCTCCTTCCCCTCCTGAGGAAGTTGCAGACTGTGATGAGGTCCCCCCTCAATCTCCTTTGGGCTGAACAAGCCAACTGCCCCCAGCCACTCCTCATATGGTGTCCTCTCAAGGCCTCTCAACATCTTTGCCCTCCTTCAGATGCTCTCTCTAATAGTTTAATATCTTTTTTATATTGTGGTGTCCAAAACGATGATTATTATTCAAGGTCGGATTACCTATAAGAAACAAATTCTTTACTGTGAGGGTGATGAAGCACTGTAACAGGCTGTCCAGAGAAGTTTTGGATGTCCCATCTTTGGGAGTGTTCATGGTTAGGCTGAGTGGGACATTGAACAGCTTGCTCTGATGAAAGGTGTCTCTGCCCATGGCAGCAGGGTTGGATTAGAGGATCTTTAAGGTCTCTTCCAAACCAAACCCATCTAGGATTCTTCCAGCTGAGCTAGGAGCAGAGAAAAGCTTAGATAACTGTAACTGTGCAATATCCACAGGCCCAAAGAAACTGAGAGTTAGATTCAATCCACAGAATTTGTACCACAGATGGGTTGGCTTTTAGAATTACATTTATACCCCTAAATATAAGTGCATTTATACCCCTATATATATCTCTTTAGGCAGTAGAAAGAGTTGGTGCCTTTGAAAGAGGGAGATCCTGTTAGAGCTGAGATGACCTGGTTACATTGGCTGAATTCTGTACTACGAATTCTGCCAAACCAGAACAACAAAAAGAGCAAACGTACAAGAATTGTAAAAACAATTATTGCTTTAAAACATGCTCTAAAAATTCTGTTTCTGGATTGAGCTGGCTTTGTTTCTGAAAGATCTTTGTTTTTCTGAGCAGACAGCCCTGCAGGAGAAGGAACCTTTTTTAGTTTGGACATTATATCTAGTTGTGCAATGGATTTTTTTGCACCAGTTTCAGTATCATTTACCTTAGGAGTCTGACCTGGAGACGTATGAGGTCCAACCACCCTCTGGATGAAGAAGCTTTTCTTAATATCCTATATGAAGCACCAAGCCAAGAAAATTTATTCTGTTTGTGATGCAAATGCTGCATGTCAGAGGGAAGGACACAATTGCTCAAAAGTTTTTTTGGTGATTCCTGGTGATTAAGTGAGGTGCATGGGTGACAGCATAAGAATCCCAGCTGGCACTCCACACAAATTAAAATATATACATCTTGCATTAACTGCTTGTCTGGAGCTATAACAGTCGCTAGAGTAGCCTAAAAACAGAACTGTAAGTATTGCATGTACTTATCCAATGAGTACATTGGATATACTTTAATGAGATAAAGTAACTGCCAGGGCTTTTGTGAAGATAAGGGACAAGCACTCTTTGTCCAGCTATGCAAAATGTATTGTTTATCATGTAGAGCATTATGGATTGGGAATTACTGCCAAGCCCCAGTTTCCCATTGGAGTGCCTTTGTTTTATCTCTTATGCCATTCATGACCTTTGCTGTCAAAATAATTTCTTCCTTTTAAGATTTTGGTTGAAGGAGAAAATCAATCAAACAAGTTAGTAAATTTATACAAGAGATTGTGAATTAGCTGTCTTCTTCTCTTCACTACGTTTTCAGTTTTGGCCTCTGCAGTTAAGATGAAGGGGGGGAGATCTGTGCCTTTTTGGGGGACTTGCCTCTCTTTGACATATTTCTCCTCAGCCCAGGGTGTCAACTGTCTCTTGAAGTATGAAAGTGCTGAGGGGATTCCTTCAGCATTTGCTTACAAAACTTGGTGTAGCATTAGGATATATGGTGAAAGTCCCTGTAATAAGGCTGTGCTCTCTTTGTACCCTGCTTTTTTTGCAAGTTGTCTTTACTTTCACTAAAGAAAGGCCCAAGAAATGAATTGCAATGGTGGTTTGTTAAACAGCAAATTTGTTTGTGCTTGTAGCTTTGGGTATTGATTGTCAGTTGGTGAGGAGATGGATCTCTGGAGAAATTGGATGGGGTTGTGAGGTACAGTAATAATGCTGTGCCAGGTGCATTTTGCACTTAAATGAGAAGTTGACATTAAATCAAGACAGTCCTAAGGTCCTGGAGGATGTCTGGTTAAAGAAAGGGCCAGTGCCTTGAACTTTTGCAAAGCAGTGTGGGTGATGAGTAAAGGATTAGAGAGGAAGGCAAAGGATAGCTAGGACATGTATACACAGTTCTCAATAGGATAAACTCATAAATCCTGTTTGGATCCCAAATTTCAATAAACAACTTAAATATCTTCTAATAAGAATTGTGTTATATGGTTACACTAGGTTTGTGAGATGATCTGTGCTGGCAAAGTGCTCTCATCCAACACCACTTCTAAGGACAAATACAAGAACTGCAGAATTTCTCAGTCCAGATTCATATTCTGTAAGATTAAAAAATCAGATGTGGAAGTTTCTGGAAGCACCTTCCTTGATACAGGACTTGTTTTACTATGTAAGGGAAATACATGCTAAGCTCTGCCAAAGGTTTGGAGATACGGATGTTCCTGAATAGAAATCACTTCACAAAACTCAAAAGCATTTTTGTAGGATTGTGATTCATTCAAATGGTCAACTTCCTTCAGTGTCTTTAGTGCCAGTCCTCATCCCATGTTTGAAAAACAATAGTATAAAAAGTCACGATAAAAACGAAAATGTTATAGTTGGACATAGTTGCTCTGCCAGACATCATCTTTTTGCTGCAAAAGAGCCTCAGAGATTATTGCAATTCCTTTTCATTGCTTTCCTTGGAAGTTACTGGACATGAGAGATATGGTAGTGGCATATCTCAAACCTACTGCTTAAGAAAGTTTGGAGCAGTTCTTCACTGAAAAATAAACTTATAATAATTCCCAGCTAAAACTTTTTTTGCTTGGAAGTACAATTTCCATAGTGCAATGAAAAGAGCTGAAGAATTTGCTGTATACAGGTTGTATCTTTAGGGCTCTCAATGGCACCAGGAGTGAATTCCAAACCTGGGTGTGACTGCACAGCTGAGGGTGACAGAGATGCTCTACTCTTTCTGAACTGGATAATGCTCTCATAAAGCAGCATCCAGTAAAGTGTGCAGATCTCATGTGGAAGCAATATACACAAGTGCTGGGACTGAACAGATGGCTCACAAATGCAGAAGAAGCTGCAATCAGCAAATTCTTAGGAGTTTGCTTCAAGTATGGTTACATGACAAAGTTACTGCAGGGCAAGCAGGAGTATGGATTTCCAGCAAGTTTGTCAACTGCCCATGTGCACACTCTCATTCTCCAAGAAACCACTCTCAAAGAATGTACTGACAGCTGAAATATAATTGGAAGTGTCTTTATTAGTGAACTAACCTGGGAACACACATTTCCACATGGGGAACTCAATCATCTACATGTAAAATAGCTTGAATAGTTTCTGACAAGGTTTTGGCCATTCGACCAGTATTCTTTCCAACCCTTCACCGTCCAGGGGTTATCCCATAAATCACTGTACATGGCTGCTCTGTTCTGGAGGCTAAGAGAATTTTAAAGTATGAATCCAAGCTCAACTCTAGGAAGTTAATTCCAAGTGTGTGTAGTTGGCATGGCATAGCTTGTGTACTGTGGGTGTTGGGTAACATCTCACAATCACATCACAACAGCTCACAAGTCAGAATATGCCCTCAGACTCCTCTTCAGATGTTGCAGGTTGATCTTATGGAAGTGTATCATCTTTTGTCTAGCCTAAATAATATGCCTGATAGCAGTTACTCCACACCTTGTTCTTGTGGCTAAACTTGGCTTTACCATGTTCAGGCAGATCCAGTGGCCTGTAAAGCCTCTCTGGACAAGTAGGTTGTCTGTGAGGAACCTTGGTTAGCTGTTAGTTAATGCATAAATATAAGGCTTATAGAGTTCATGAAAATGGAAACCTTTGGAAAGTTTTTAATCATCTTTCCAAAGGAATGATGGCTCACAGTCTAGAGTGAAGCCTTGACATAGCCCAGAAAGCCAGCTGTGTCCTGGAGTGCATGAAAAACAGCATGACCAACAGGGCAAGAGAAGTGTTTCTCCTGCTCCAGTCTGTTCTGATGAGACCCCACCTGGAGTGCTGATCCCTCTCTGGGATCTTTTCTGATCAAAGGAGGGTAGGGTCTGGAAGCGGCAGCACATGGAACCCCACCTTGACTAAAGCTTCTACATCACTGCTCCAATATTGTAAAAATCTTCATTTGACCTAATAATCAAATGTCTCCTGACTTCATTATCTCCAGTTCATTGACCCAAGAATTATCAATTATTTATATTAAACACAAATACTTTCAATAGGGATTTTCTACCTACAGTACAAATCTTCAGCGTTTTCCATATAATTTAAGTGTTCTATAATGTTTAGATGATCTTTCCTCTGCCTATTTGCTCTGTTGAGACCAGGTATGAAAACTGCCTTTTTCACAGCATCTGCACCAGTAGAAAATTTGAATTATTTTAAGGAAGTAAAATCTTCCCATCTCAAACAGCAGTAAAAGTCTACTTTGTCACAGCAATATCCCAGTGATGAATGTTCAAGGGCAAAGCTTTGATTAATGACAGCTGCAGTTTGGATTTCACTGATGGTGATTTTGTACCTCCTTCCAGACAGCTGCACACTTACTGCAAGTATCTAACTAGACATATTTATTATGCTAGTTTGGTTAAATAGTCGTATAAATGAAGCATATGGATACTTGTATAATTTGCATCTGCAGCGTGTGACTATTATGTGAAGTAGGCTTCTAGGAGAAGAGTATCCATCCTTCTGTTGAGATATTCCTATTTGTTGAATTAAAGAGGTCCCTGATTAGGTTCCATAGAAGGGAAATACCAGTCTGTTAAAGGTCCTGGGGGGTGAAGGGGTGGAGTTGTTCTCTATTCAAAAGCACATTAATACACTGAAAGTTGTCCAGTAATTTCAGCTGCCCTTCCAAAGTGTTGAGTTTAGCGAAAAATTACCAAATTTTGGGTGAGCATAGCAAACTGTAAAGCAAGTATACTGCCTTCTCCTAAGTGTTTTCTTTTTTATAAATGTGAAAGACTAGTCAGCAGTTGTGCAGGATTGCAGCTGTAAATAGGATATTGTGACAACTGGGTGGGAGTAAAGGTGAGGTGAGGCTCCTAAAATGACTGGTTTCACCTGTAAATTGTTACTGCAATGTAATTAAAGTGGTGGTTGTGCAGTTGGGAACTTGTATTTTGCATGTGAGCAAAGCTGTAGAGAAATCATAAATATGATCTATAACACAAATTCTGGCTATTTTATTGTACAGATGTTATTTCAACTCTAAGTTATGTTACATGATGTCAAGCGTGTCTTCCTCCAATTTATGCACAGATATCTCCTGCAAAATAGAAGCTCCCATCCCATTTCTATTACTCTCCTCTACCAATTTCTTTAAATATTAGATTTTTGAGGCTATCCATTTGTAAGCTATTTGTTATTTTGTAGGCAAGGCAGAAAGTGACATGATAAGGTTGATTATACATGTTGGCAGATACCAAACAGGTTTCAAGTACTTGATGTGCTACATTCCCTGACCTTGTCTCTGCCTGAGCAAGGATTCCAGCCCTTCCTGGCCTGTCCATGCTTGCCTCCTCCTTGCCCTAGGTGTTCTCCCCTACCACGTACTTGCAGCATAAATCCCAATTTACCTTAAAGAAACAGGGCAAGAGTCTCACCGTTCAAAAAGAACCTCCCATCAATTGTTTTGTGATTGTATTCAGCAGTGTTGCAATGCAGAGAGCTGCACAGATCAATTTATGGCTTCAGAATTAATTTCTCTTGTGAGTTGTTACTAGCAGGTAAGGTGCAAAAAGCACATGCTCAGACACTCATTTTTTTGTTTAGGGACTGCAGTCATGGGGATAGTAAAATCCTATGACGTGGTGCTAGAGTTTTACACATCGCTGCAGCAAACAGGAAGGCTTTAAGCTAGAGAAAGTGCCCTGATCCCACATCCTCAGCAAATTCCAACAAATTAGTGTTAATTCTCTTTTTCCTTCATGTACTGTTGAGTGCATTCTCTTCATAAGCTAATAAGCCATAGTGGGTGATAGTGTCTAAAGTGAAAGTATATTAAGAAATATTTTACTTCCTGTTGTTTTTTGTTCTTTGTGTACAATACACTGTGATCCTTAGGACGAATAATTAATGCTGGTGATGCGGTTTTTTTGGGGGGGGGGTTTGCTGTCACGGAGATGTTTAATACCATACGAATTTCCTTTTTCTTCCTTGACAAGGGCTGGGAACAGCGAGTAAGAGTTGTCACCAGGTGGCACCATTAACCTAAGTTATGTTTCAGTGAGGTTAATGCAATGAAGTTTTTGTTAAAAAAGAATTTAGCAGAGAAAGTGCTCTTTTCACCTCCCTTCAAAGTAAACACACAGCACAGAGAATAGGCCAAATACTTCTGTTCACTGGCACATTTTAGGTTATTTCTTGCATTTGCAGTGCTATAATGTGGTGAAGATTCCTCCCTGCTTTGTGTATGGTAAGTAAAATGCATGCCTACATTTCTCCAGAAAACCCTTGCCTACATAAGAATTTTGCAATATATTTCACATCTGGTGCATCCAAAAGTGAAATTTCCCCTAGTGAAATCCCAGAACAAGACATGGGGAATTCTCAGCTGAAAATACTTGTGTCTAAATATTGTTTGAACATTTAAAGACGATATTCTGTGAAGCTAAGCAATAAGAAATCGATTTTCCTTACTTACAGTCAGTAGCACCATGGGCAGTGCAGGGGAGATGACGAGCCCCGTCCTTGGCCGCTGTTCAGAAGTGGTGCTGGTGGTGCCGACCCCCTCTGCATCAGAACTGCTGCAGCCTCCGTCAGCTTGTGCTGCTTCTTGGCACTCACAGGGTGGTGTAGCTGTCCTCTGAAGCAAGGAACAAAACTTTGCCCCTTGCAGATATTTAAATAGCTTGAGTTGAAAAGTTAAGAGTTTGTTTTGAAAGCATCGAGTTGCTTTTTAAATGGCTTTCAGTGAATTTTATCAGCTTGATCCTAAGATGGTAAACACCATGGTGTTTTTTCTGAACAGTGATATTAACCTAATGGCAGGAGACTGGGGTGGCCATTGGGAAACGGCAAATTCTTTTCTTTTTATCAGGTATGATAGAAATGAAGACCATCAACCAGTTCTTTCTGAATATGCTGGAATATTTAAGTGAGTGGTGTTTTAGCTAGCAGCTCTGGGGTACTTTAAAACATGGTTGTAGGGTGCAGGTTATAGTTCCTTCTCAGCTCATTAAAGTAAGAAGGAAACCAGAGATTTATACTATTATTTCATTAAAATTTTATTAGAGTGAAACTATGAAGTGAATATTGTTCATGTGAACTGTGAATGGTAAGGTCACATCAAATATATTCAATATATTGATTATACTGGGGGGGATGCTCCCATTACAGTGATTTCAAGGGCGTTACTGGGTAATGTTTTATTGTACTAAACTGCAAGTCATGCTGTAACTTAAGTTATACATATTTTATGTGGGTTTTTTACCTTTGCTTCTCTGGTCAGCTGTGAAGGTCACTGATTATGCAGCCTTTGTGTCAGTGTCCAGTCCTTATGCTGAACAGGAGCAGTGGAATCTGTCCCTGGGGATACTAAAACCCTGAGTGGACTCAGCTCTGATGAACCTGTTAACCCTACTGGAGCAGGGAGGTTGGAGTAGGTGTTCTCTGGAAGTGCCTTCCAATCTTTGCCACTCTGGCTCTGTGTCTAGCAGAAGAAAAATCTTGGCAAACAGAACTTGGGGATTTCTTGAATTAAGCCTGTGAAGTGAAGCCCGCGTGGAAACTGCAGAATTGTTCTCAGGTGGACTCCTTGCTGGTAAAGATAAAAGCAATATTCAGAGCATGCTGATAGAAAATTCTCTTGAGATTTACGTTTTGTTGCAGTTTTTTACTGATGTTTGCCCATTACAATGCAATAGACACTTAAATTCCAATTTGTCTTCATCCCCTAGTAAAGCAGAAAATGTGTGTGGTGAATCTTTCTACCAGGTGCTGAGCAGACACGGATTTTTTTTTTTTTTAATGTTTTTGGGTGAGTTAGTCAGGGTTGGAGTTAGAAGGTAGAAAGTTTCAGCAACATGATATCTCAAAGAAAAATGCCATTAAGGATCTGGCAAAAATATTGTCAGTTCTAAATCATCCTGTGTGTACACTCAAACCTTCTCAAGTTTCAGTGTGCTGGCTCAGTGGGCATTTTAAATAGCAGCAGTAGCAGTATTATTGCAACCATCATCTAAGGAAGAAAGTGATGCAGGGCTTGTAGGGAGAACAAGATCAGCCAAGTAGGATGTTTTTGACAAAATAGGCTATTGCCTGGAAGAGTGTCTTCCTGATGTTGATTTTATTGGTTTATGTAATAAAGGCAAATGGAAACAATGACATTATCAAATGTATCTGTGGCCTAAAGAAATGTTACCTTTTTTCACTGTTTGGAGGATCCAAATGGATATCAATGGGTGTTGTGACTGTTACTCCTGAGTCACAATAGGACTTCTTTATTGTTTTCTTGTTTCTGTCACTTTTAAATGGAGACATGGATGTGACATCAGAAAGGAAATAAATCTGGTGTGTAGATATCTTTATTTAGGATGCTGCTTTTAGTAGAATAGCCTGTAAATCATGTAATAACATAAATCCTAAATTCCTTTAGTAATATTTCTAGTAATATTTCAAACCATTTCTTTTCACTGTTTTCCCAGGGGGGTTAATTTTTGTATTTCCCCTTTATGTATTTCTCCACACTGTTTCATGTTTCTGGTTTCAATTGCTTTGCTTTTTTTTTTTTTTTTATTTTCTGTGATCAGTAGCAAGTCATTGATTTTGTACAGGCATCATCTGGATTTCCAGCAAGTACTGCAAGGACCCAAATGTTTTCTTGGGTGTGATGCTGCAGGCAGCTGCCTGTGCTTATAACTGATTCTGTTCCTGACAGCTTTAAATTATTGCTGTTTGCTTGCCTGCAAGCCTTCACTGAAAATCTTGCACAAGCCTAGATATATCATGAAAAATGTGGGCAAAGCATATGAAGAAAGCAATTTATCCATCACTGACAGGCTAGCAGTGCATAACAATCTTTCAGTGGCTGGTCAATGGCGAACAGGGGCAGTGGCAGTTTTATAATGTGTGATTTGGGGTCAGAATGTCTCTAGGACCTAGAGACCTCCTACTTGCTTTTCAAACGTATATCTGCACTCATATAGACAGTAGATGAATAGTTGATATTTCTTTTTCTGTTAGGAGTTTGCATTCAGGTTATCATTTATACATTGCTCATCTGAAGTGTAGCAGAACTGACAGGTGGTTGTTTTGACTGGAATGGAGTAGATCTGATTTCAACTAATCATAAACTTAAAAAAGGGAATTTTCAGAATCCTCACCTGGATGAAAATTTTTGTGAGTGATTTTTCTTCATTTCTTTTTTAAATGAATTAACAATAGCTAAAATTATTTATAAATGACATTCATATTTGGCAAGGACTGTTGACTGAAAAATAATCATAGAATATATCAGATAAGAAGGGATCCATGAGGCTCATCAAGTCCAATGCTCTGCTCCTCACAGGACTACCTAAAGTAAACCATATGATTAGGAGCAGCTTCCAGACATTCTTTTAAATCTGACTGGCTTGGTACTCTGGCCATAGAGTCACAGAATGTTAAGGGTTTGAAATGGACCTTAAGGACCATCTAGTTCCAATGCCCCCTGCCATGGGCAGAGACAACCTCCACTAGACCAAGGGTTGCTCAAGGCCTTACCCATCCTGGCTTTGGACTCCACAACCTCCCTGGCCAACCTGTTCCAGGGCCTTATCACCCTCACAGTAAAAAACTTCCTCCTATAACCTGACCTAAATTTCCCCTTTTTTATTTGTAGATTTCAGTTTATTTTCTGAAGACCTATGGGAAAACATAAAAGCATTTTAGATATATCTCTGCACTAGGCAGTAGCTGGTACTGACCAAGCACTGAAAATGACTGGCCCAGGTTTCCATTCCGGCTGCATTTTTAAATTTGAATTTTCAATCTCCTTCTCTCTAGGTTAATTAATCCAACTTAACTGAATTCTATCAACTGCTCTGCTCCCTCTCCAAGTAAAGTAAAATGCAACTCATGCTTGTGTACCCCATTTTTTGAAATTGGTGTGAATTTGTATATTTTTCTGCTTTGTTTCACTGGCTACACATAGAATACACTGGATACCCAAGAACTTTCTGGAAGAATCCACTCCTAAAATTTTCACAAGAATCTCTGTGGTACTAATATTGTTGGCTTGCATTGAGTTTTGATAGTTTAAGTCCTAAATCAAGCTTGAAAAGGATGCTGATTACCCAAATGGCAGTGAAATCATTTTTCCATGGCTGCAGCTGAAGGAGCTTATAGTATAATGCAAGGAGAGATGGACAGTCTGGCAGAGGCAGGCTCTGCAGAAGACATACAGAAAGGTGGGCACAGTGGTGTTCGGACGTGTTTTTATAAGATCCAAATAAATTTAGGTTTATAAATATGCCAAAGAGCTGTGTCTTTCTCATGGAAGTTAATAATCAGAGTGTTGGAAAATGAAATTCTAAGTCGGTTACAGTAACACACAACTATTTTCAGTGTAGTTGGGAAGCACTGACTGTGCACTGAGGGGACAGTGCAAAGTCAGTCTCTGCTCTGCTGCTGCTGTTCCTTTTACATCTGAAAACTGTGTCATGGGGAACCCCTGGAGCTTGTTCTTCAGAAAACTACTCTGAATTAGATTCCTTCCTGTGCCAGCAGACATCCTTTCAACCAAGGAAAATATTCTACTGTCCTTGAGCTGTTAACCCGTGAGATGGAATAGCCCAGCTCAGTGTGTTTGCCTGAGCCCACTTCTCAAAAGTCAGAGGCTGTTTGCTGACCTCCTGGCCAGGATGACTGCTTCTTATCTGCTCTCGACCCTATTTGTTCTTTCACTTGCAGCCCTGCTACCACTGAAATTTTCCATGAGTTTAGCTCTGAGTCACCTGAATGCACAAGCCTTTCTGGTCGTAGTTCACGGGGAAAGTCAACGCTATGACTGAAAATAAATTAACTTGGCACAGGTGCCTGTATCTCTGCTGTGCTGCCCAGGTGGGAGTCAGGGTGGGTGAGTGTGTTCATTAAAAGAGGTTCCTCCCCAAACTGGGTTTGTCAGTGAAACCCTATGATGCTCTCCTTGCCAAGTAAGTAGCTGTTGTGGTGTGTGTTGTGACAGGTAGCAAATGGGTAATTCTGTAGAAGCTTTGTAACAACAATCATGTCTGTATGGCTGTGGATGTTTTCTATGCATTGGGTTTATTTGATTGCTTTTTTTCTTCAGACTTGTCTTCCCCTGTACATCTGTACTCAATACATTATACTTGGTAAACTCTGACCTATCAAACGAGAGGGGAAAAAATTTCTCTGGCGTTAGTCGGTTCTAACATTCAATATGTCATTTGGAAATATGTCATCTAAATGTCTCTGTTTTTAAACAACCTGTCTTTGGCTGAAAAACTGGTTTCATGGAGAAACCTAGAGAATGAACACAGAAAAGCAGAATAGAAAAATCCTGGAAAATAAGAGGCAGTATTGCTCTTCCTTTTATTCCTGTTATCTGTTTCTGGGAATTAGTTAGATTAAGTAAACCTAAAAGACAGGAGAAAAGAAAGAAAAACATCCAAAATTCATACTTACATTAACGGAACAATACCCTGAAAGGGAAATCATGCCAAAAGTTGCATCTGTGCCTTTTGCAAGATGGTGATAAAAAAGCAAAAGAAATCTCTCCATTTTCAAGATAGCTTCAAAAGAAAGCAACCAGTCATGAAACCACCTCCCACACTTCACTGCCAGCGCCTCTTGCATGTGATGTCCTTGGATCCCAAAAGATTAGCCAGTCTCATCCACCTGGCCCATGTCACAGGGATCAAAGAAATTTCTTCATCTACAAACTTAAGCTCATGGTAAGTACATCCTTTTACTAAGTTGCATAATATTTTCATGATAATAAGTGTTACTGCTTTATTTTTGTTCTGTAATTATACTGAAGCACAAAGTTGTTTGTGTCTGCCAATTGTCATGAATTTATTAAGTGAAGGAAAGGCTGTAATGCAGTGTAAGAAAGATAGCTTTGTGAAGGCTATTATAAAGTATAAGAGTTGATATTCCTTTCTTTTCTTTTTCAGCTCTCTGAAAGTGAAGAGAAAAAATTGAAAGTTACAGTCTGAGAAGATTAATAGGGACATCTGACTGTTGAGGGGGCAACAGTCCTCTCATGTGGCAATGCATTATGAGCAACAAAAAAGGTATCCTTTAAAATTACTATGTGATCTCAATATGAACAGACAGAACACGTGCCATGGGAAATTTACCTCCACTTTTTATTCTCATAGATTAGGAATCTATTAATGAAAATCACACACAAAAAGCAAAATAACACAGATTTAATATGTGATTTGGTGATCTCTGTATATTGACCAATCTTGAGGTTTCTTCTGCAGTAATTTTATTGATTTAATCAAATGGCAGTTTTGGTAGGGCAAGTACATTTTCTTTCTCTGTTAAGATAAAAAGTCTTTTTCTTCCAGTTACTAAATCTCAGTTACAGTTTACATTTACAGCAGAAATTCAGAAATTGGATGAAGTTTCAGCATCTCAGCGGTCATTGACTCAGGGCCAGATTGAGCAGAGAAAAAGGTCATATTTTGACTGGAAAGGCATCTGATTGTCAGCTGCAACCTGTGAAAGATCAAGTCAAGGATCTAAAACCAAATAAGTGTTTTGCACTTGACTGATGTGAACTCGTGTTCATGTTTTGGTCTGGTATCACAGACATTAAATGAGAATCTACATTTGTGGTGGCATGTAGTCAAAATTGCTCTTGGCCAGCTGGATACCACATGCCTTTCTTGAATTCAGAGAATTATTACACTGGATCATTAAACTTCTAATTTAATGCTCATTATACCTGAAGAAATTATTTTCCTCTCTTGGTGCTATGTCCTTTTCTGTTTTTCTTACTGCAAGTTTAATAACCACCAAGCCTTATCTTCCTCTTAAGAAGAATCAACTGCTTTTAGTCTAATGAAAAGCATGTATTCTTGAGAAACCAATGACTCTGTCATCCTAAACATGCTGCCACCAACACTGAAGATGAAGTTTGATCTCATTTGGATTCTGAATTACTGAAGGTATGGGACATCAAAATGTTTTCTTTAGCGGCCAAAGAAGGTGAAACAGTCTTCTCTGGGTCTTCTTGTTGACTTCTCAAAAGATTCTCTATAGCCAGGAAGCTGTGCTCCTTGAGATATCTGTGCTGACACTTCTCTACAAGCCACTTATCCAGTTATCCAGCAACTGTTTCTTAAATTCTTTCCTGAAGTGTAAGGCTGGCATTTTCTGGATGTACCTCCATGGAGACACATCTCTATCTTTACTGGTTTCCCAGCTGAATTTCTGCTCAGAGTGGGTTGATAGAGGTGAGTGTGAATCAAGCACACAGCTACTCTCCTCATACTCTTCTGTATTTCTAGATGTAGCTGACTGTTGTTGTGGAGGCACTTCACTGCTCTTTGTAGAGGATTTAGCCTGTGCAAGAAAGGGGTCATGCTCTAAATAGTCAAGGAAAATCATCTGTGTTCAGTGGGAAGAGTGACATGAAGATTTCAGTGGCTCATCCAGACTTTGCTAAAAAGTCATGTGAGTTTGGAAAGAGTTTTAAAATAGGATTGACATGTATGATGTTAGAGGAGGCTTGTGATGCAAAGTATTACAAATTTCATAAAAGGCTCTTGTCTTTTAGCTGTGGTCTGTAATTGTCTTTTTACATGTTAAAGAACCTTTCTGCTTAAAATATAATTTTAAGATACTTGTTTCTTTCCTATAGCACTAAAGATATCCCAGTTCCTCAGGCTACATACTTGCGAAAGAATGCTCTTGGATAATGTGAATACAAAACTGGTTATTTAAGACCAAATGGACTGTTTAGAAATATCTTTTACAAACAGAAGTGAAGAAATGAAAACAAGACTTCCTCTTCTTACACCTAGATTAAATCAGAGAGGTCTCTGCCTTTATCTTGCAGAGTGGCTGTAAATGCTTTCCTGATGCACACCTTCTGAGGAATTCTTTTATCTGTGCATGTCTTACATTTCAGGTTTACATGCATCAAAGGGAGCCTATTCCTGGCAGAAAGCATTAGCTGATCTTTAGCAAGTCCCTCAAAGGATCTGAATGGGCTTAATCTTTACCCTCAACACATGTACTTCTTTTCTCCTCATACTCATTCAATATATTTCAGTCATTTAGCTAAAATGAGGGATCTTAATGTCTTAGACCAAGCATTAATCTCCTGCAGTACACTGACTATTCAGTAGCTCTTTGACTTAATGAATTTCACCTTCTCTCTGATTCAGTGTCTTCATCCATGTTAGTAAATATTTTATATTTGAGCAGCCTGGGCTAATGGAAAGTGTCACTGCCCATGGCAGGGGGGCTGGAACTAGGTCATCTTTACAATTCCTTCCAACCCACACCATTCTGCCAATCTGTGTTGAGTATGCTTAGAATAGACATCTAAATGGTGCAGAGGTATGCAGATCACTGAGATCAGTTGGGCTGGTAATTAAATAGTTGAATTCTGGTTTAGGACAGATACCATCATGGATTTGGGATAACTAAGCCTTAAAAGCTTTCTTTTCCTATGTAACAGCAGAAGGCAGAAATAAGATTGGGAGAGAGTCCTGGGGAAGTATTGCCAGAGTCTTGATGAAGGATACTGGGAAATCACAGAAGGAAGGACAGAGGCAGAACCCAAAGACAAAAGCAGGGCAAAAAGGTAAAGGCAGTGGCCTGGGGAAGTCAAACTCAAAATCAGCCCACTGAGAAGCAGAAGAAAACATGGCCAAAAAAAAACCCCAAAATGATGAAAAGGAGAAAAGCACAGAAAACAAAGGAGAGAAAAGTGATATGATTAAAACTTTGAAGAAAAACATCCATGAGAAGAAGAGGACAAAAGGAAATGCATAAGTGAAAGGAAGCCATGAGGATGATTGCAAACAGCATCTCAAACTAGGTGTTTTATGTTTTTCAGATTTTTTCTTATTTTTATATGAAAGGAAGCACAACTTTGCAAAGTGAAGACTGAGAGGGAAGAGAGATTCCATATATATGAGTGTGTTAGTGGTCTAACTGCCTTTGGATAGGGTGGAATAATGATGGATAGTGAAGAGAATAGTATCAGCCAGTCACATAATGAGTTTTACTGATAACTGATGTATTCTGAAGTTATAATGGCAGGGTGAGCTTCAGCAATCCAGATTTTAGAGGTCCACAGTGACCTACTCTGAGCTGGCTCTCTGAGAGTTCTTTTATTATCAGTGGGAAGAAATAACCTCTTTTTAAGAGGTTGAACACTGCACTATAGAAGTGTTTTCCTGCAGGGAGCTGAGTCCCATTTGAAAGGTGGGCCAATAATACATATTCTGTTTTATCAAGTGTTCAAAAATATTCAGAATTTTCATTATAATTGTTCCACATTGACTGTTTCAAATGGCAATACTGTATTCCCCTCTCCAGAGACACTCCTCTTATCTTCCCTTCTGTCTTTCTTTTAATATGGGAGACACATTAGGGATTCCATTCTTGCAGCTCAGCTCAATGTGAAGAAGAACTAGGATAGGAAAACTGCTGAGAACACCTTGGATACTCTTATATGATTCCCTTGGTATTTAATAGCATTCCAGAAATAATGAATATGCCCACTTGTCTGACTGCAGATGCTGCCAAAACCAGTGATATCAGGCCCTTTTGTTGGTTTGGGAGGACTTCTTTCTCAGTGAAAACCTTTATTTAAAAATGCACAAACACTGTGATGATTAAGTTATTTTGGGGGTCTCTATGGCTTAATATGTTTGATAATCTGCTTTGGATATCACCAGAAGCTGGCTGAGCTTCAGAAATGCCAGTTTCCTTTCTCAAAAGGTCTAAATGGGACCTGCCACCTGGGAATACCATGGGACCTCCTGGTCATTGGGTCATTGCAGCTCCTATTTGATGCGGCTGCTGGATGTTTAAGAGCTTTGAAAAAATAGTGAAGGTCAATGACAAAATATAAAAGTAGTGAGAGTGTAGGAGAATAGGTTGTCCCTCCCCAGCAGCAGGTAGAGAAGGATGTGAACCAGACTATATTTTATACATTGTTATTTCTGCTACAGATCCTTATATCCAGCCCTTCAGAGAAAAATCCATCCTTGTTAGGCACAAGATAAGTGAAAGCCCACATTCTGCATTTGCTTGTGACAGAGTTCTTTGTGTAAATCATTCTCTGGCTTGCACTCTCACTTGCTTTTAATACATCACTTCAGAGTTTTTACTTTTCGGGATGGATAAAATGCATTCAGAAAATGCACTGGATTTTCCCCAGCGTAACATGGATTGTTTGCAGCTGCAGAGAGAAATCGACTGTTGCCTCCTCACAAGACTCCTTCAAGTCAGCATTACCATTTGTCACAGTCTGTACTGAGCAGCTGGAACATTCACAGCCATGAGAAGGAACCAGGCTGTCTCCTACATTTATATTCATTCATCTCATACAGAACTGGATGCCTGCAGTAAATTTGTAAATTCTTGCTTCTACCTGTCCCCCTGGGTCAGACTGGATTCTGCCACAAACTTTCAGACTGCCAAATCATTGACATGCCTGCCTCAGTTTCCCTAATTGTGAAACAGGGATTGTGATACCTGCCTGCCAGGCAATGTTGTGGTGGTTGCCTGTAAGTAAAAAGTGTTTATCTTTAGAAACACTTTTGGAGATTTTTTTTTTGTGTCTGTGACAGGGTTAATTTTTTTGAGAAAGCCATGTCTGAGAAGAGTGAGTAACAGCCTGTGCTGTAGGAACTGTGAGGAGCAGGTTTGGGGAAGGTTATCATAGTAACAGGGCTCTGAACTTGGAACTGAGAGTTGTATCTTATACCTGAGGTGATATAAAAAGCCATAATCAGTTACAACCATCTAATCTCAGAAGTGCTAACATGATTTTTTTTTGTGATATTCATAACGAAAAAATAAAATACTGTGTGTAAAAATGGTGAAAACATTCTATTTTATTCAAGATATTAAATGTAAAAGCATGAAAAGGATGAAATTGTTTCATTTGTAGCATTCAGTACATTGTTCAGGAGATGTAAGGGAAGTGAAAGCAATCAGGACTCTTGACAAATTGGTGTGGTTTAATATAACAGTAAATGAAAGAGAAAACAAAGCAATTTGAAACAGAACAAAATCTAAAATATACCTGGTACTTATTTCAATCAGATGACAAAATGTTGTTGTATTTTTTTAAATAACATAGACCCATTCCTACAACTGTTTTCATTTGCCTTTTTGATTAGCAGTTGAATTTGATGATCTTAGAGATCTTTTTCCAACTTAAATAATTCTATAATTCCATAAATCACAGTAAAAATGTCATTTCCTCACAGCTTTCAAACCAGTTGTTGGTACTGATAGCCAGATTTCAGGGGTTTGGTTTGCCTGTGTTGTTACCTGGGATAGGGGACAGTTAAACACCAAGGCTGGGCTTATGCAGAGGGTGCCATGAAGAATTGCTGAGGGATCTCTCAGTATTGCTGGTGAAGCAAACAGCACTTCCTGAGGAATGACCCTTTATTCCACATTTTTTTGATGATCCTGGTAACTTGGTTTAAGCCTGAGTTCCCACTAAACTTATACCTTGGATCTCTGCTGACTTTTCATGGACAAAAATATATCCTACCCTATCCACCTCTTTGCCCTTCAATCTCTGGGATATATGATCTATTTGTATCAGGAAAAATCAGCCAGCTAGAGTCCCCCAGCTCCCTGTTCCTGTTTTCTGTGAGGGGCCACCCTGACCTTTGCTTAGGTGTGACCTCAGTGATTTTTGAGTAACTCCTTGATGTGGGTGCAGTGGCTCATCTGTTGAGAGATCTGTGAGAGTAACCTCAAAGTCAGCCCTACATGTGATATAAATACAGGTGTCAGGTTTTGTCTCTGTGTCAGTGTAGGCTGTGGATATATTCTTTCAGTGCAAGTGTCTTTGAGCTGATATTTTCACTGTCTGGTTGTAACTGGAGATAGAAGAACAAATTATTTTCTCCTCTTATGGTGATATAAATGTGGATCAACTTCTCTGAGTGCAGAATTACTCAGCATAGATAACTCTACAGCCTGCACCTGTATCAGTTCATACTGATGTGATTTGCTCCTATGGCATGCACTGTGCTCTTCTCACCAAATATTCAACATTAGGCATCATCAGGGATTTGATAATTTCTTTTTATTTTGCATCTGTTTGAGTGTGTACTTTATGGATGCTTCAGATAGGTGCAACCTTGACATTTTCAGTCATTTAGAGGACATTAAAAGTGTGAAAGTGCTTTAATTATCTTTAAGCACTTTCTGATTGAAGACATTCTACTCGCATATCAAGCTCCACAGAGATGCAGAGCTCCTTTCAAACCAGTGACTAGACTTTTGCTCTGCTATTGAATTTTGCTTTCTGTGATTGCTTTTTCTTCCCTTCAGCCATCCCTATCTTCGGTGAACCTATTAGTCTTGTACTTAAAATTCTGGATGTATCCCTCTGTACATTGTAAGTCAAAGTGGCGATGTTCTCACTCCTCAAATGTGCTTCAGTAATTGTGCTCACGTTCTGTTCTCCCTGTGCCATGCAGTGCATTCACCACAGACTGAAACAAAATGCAACAAAGCTTGTGCCAGCATCTTCCTCAAGAGATCTTGAATCTCTCTGATAAAATTTGCATGTGGGAAAATTTAATTCATCTGTTTAGTTTCTCCTAAAAGCAACTAAGAACACTATTAGCTGCTATTTAAAATGTCAGCACTTCGCATAACTACCATGAAATAGTGCTTCACATTGCCACAGTTTTCCATTGTCTTCAATAATGAAAGCCTGTTAGTGGAAGAAAGATGGTTCTATTTGGCATATGTTGACTTTTGCACACTTTCTATCTTGTGTGTCCTGAGACAGAGCTGTTTGCCAGCTGATCATCACTCCCTGTCTTTAAATTGCTTTAGATAGGTTCATGCTTCTGTGCCATGTCACAGGGAGTGTTTTTCATATTTCACCCTTGTCAGAGCATATGGCTTTGACCCTGAACCTGTTAAACTGGAGAAACTATGTTGTGTCAACAGTTCTCAAAGTTGTAATCAGGTTAACCAAACACAAGTTCAGTAAAAAAGATTTCGAGCAGTCTCATTTACATCTGGGATGATGCTTTATTCTTTCTGAGTCAGCCCTTCATGAATACAAATGGTCCTCTAGCTAGGAGTAGAGACACTGCTAGCAGTAGGCATATCTCATTGTTTCTTGGAACATCCTGTAATTCTGTATTATTTCCATGTCTCCGGAAAGGCCCTGCTTTTACATCAGATTCACATTGGAAGTAATCTGTCCTTTTATACCCCCAGGATGATGATTGCCCCTAGAAAGGTTCAGAAAAGATGGTTGCACTACAGGGAAGACTGTCTGCTCTTGAAACTCCACTCTGTAATGAGCTATCAGCAATGATGAGGCTTGACCAAATTCAGAAATTGGCATAATCCCATTAGTTTGCTTTGCTGGAAAGCAGAGGATAAAAACCTCAGATTAAATATTCTGGAAATGCTTCAGTTACTTGGATGAAGCACAGACCTGAGTCCTTATGAAGTTCACTCTGGGCCAAACCAATAGATCCCTGTTTCCATTCCATCTCTCATCTGAAAAGTGTCATCTCTGATTGCCCTGTGTCCCCTCAGGCAGTGTTCTCTGCTTCATTGTGTAGAAACCATGTCACCATTCCATGAGCATCTGGAAGCAGTTATGGTGGTGTGTCTCTGCTCAGCATTGTTCAGACTGGATTCCACACAGGATCCCTACACCAGACACAACATCAGCAGTTATTAACTAACCTACCTTCACACACTTTGGCAAGAAATTTTTAGGCCAGATGTAAAAAAATGCATAGGTCCCTTGGTGTCACTAATTTCAGCTTAACTTGGGTGGATTTGTGGACCAAAGGCTTGACATCTTACATATTTACAGCTTCCAGATGTTTTTGCTGTACAAGAAATCATGGTGTGGTATATGTCTCACAGCAGCCTCATGGGGCTTCAGTGCAGATGACAAAGGTGTTTAGGTACTTGTATCTGCAGGAGGGCACCTCCTAGAATCTATAAAATATTTTTGCACACGCTGACTTTTGGTGGAATTTGAATTCTTACAGTTTGTATGTGCTTTGGTCAATCCCACTGGCCACATTGCTGGCTTATTTATGTGCCTTCAAAAGTCTTGCCCAAGGATTTGTAGTGTAGCAATAAATCTCTTTGTACACATAATTCCACACCTGTACATATAATCGCAAATATCACAGAGTCTTTCACTTTGTTCCAAGGAGATATCAGACCCCATTCAACCTTGTAACTCAAGTCATCATTTGCATCAGTACAAAGCAGGCCAGCTTTTTTTGGATCATATCTATGAGTTGTCTGCTTAATGACTCTAACAAAGAAAACCAGCTCTAAATTCAAATTAGTCATCCAGTCAAGATGCCTGCTTTAAGTTTTTGGAAGGGCAAAAATGCTAGAGTGTTACGTGACCTAATCATGTGAGCATGGATTAGGTGAAAAACGCTACTTCTGGCACAAGTCACTGAGAATGTTGATAATAATAATAATAATAAAATAATGTCTGTCACTCACTTCATGAGTTCTGTAGCACTGGACAATGAGTCAGCAGTCCAGGTAGAAAATGAAGAGTGAGAGCATAATAATTCTCTTTAACTAGAAGTGGGTGACCCATCAAAAGAGTTTCCTAGGCAGAGTAAGCCCTCTTTTTCAGCCTTCTGGTAGAGATGTTGGAACAATGGTCCTGGGCAAACTTATCCTATGGTTTCATCCACTGCACCCTTTTTAAAAGTAAAATTCTTGGCTGTTTTGTGAAGGAAACATCTATCCAGGCTTTGTTTTGGATAATCCTCTGTAACTGCAATGCTGTTAACATCTCTGGCAAATATTTCCTCTCCTGTGTTTTCATTGTGGTCAAATAGTTGCAGAATTGCAATTTTGTATGTATTAAATGACTTTCACGAGAATTTATGCAGCATTTAATATAATCCTGTAAAGTCTCATTCCCATACTCTTAATCACTGTGTATTTCCTTATTCTGTGAGTGTTATTATTACATGAGTATTCCTGCCTGGCTTTTGCATTTTTCCAGTCAACTAATTTTTATCCTAAGTTTCAAAGTTATGCTGAGCCTGCCCTGTCCACAGCTCAGTAAAATCAATATAACCATTCCCATTGCCACAAGATCTGCACCATACTGCACTTCCAGAGCTTTTATTTCAGTAGTATGGGGGACTTGTGCATGTGTGATGTGTGTGCTCTGTGTTTCTGTGTCACCCAGTAGTCTTATCCTAGGGAGTGGCTTAAAATGAAATAAATAACATTAGGTTTTATTTTTTCTGGATCTAGTTTGTTTATTTCTCTAATCAAATCAAACATGATTATGTGTTATCTTGTTTAAGATTCAGCTTCTTTTTTAGATGCCCATGCAGAATACATAATAAGGTTAGGCAGAAACCCCATTTTCTCCTTTTGTTCTTTCTCACTGTCTGGTAGCTGCTCTTCATTTGGGAACTTCTAAAAATTTAATTAAGGTACAGGTAACATCTTTCAGCTCTTCTATGAAAAAATTGTATGCCTTAGGAACATCCAGATTCATTCATCTAGCCATACTGTTTCTGTATTCTTTTTGCCTCCCAGTGTAGTGCTAGATCAACCAGCAATTCTTTGGTCAAAATGTATGGAAAAATATCATATGCTTGTTGCGAGTCTTTTCAATTATTCTGTAGATTTGCTCTGCTGAAATGTCAAGTTTAAAATAAGCCTGTTGCCTTCCTTTTATTCCCTCTGCCTTGGAAATTTGGCTCAGAAAAGCAGCATCCATCAATAGATTCAGCTGGAGCTGAAGTGCCAAGAACTTGCAAAGTCTGCTCTTGGCACAGCCAGGTGTGCAGTCATGAGCAGAGCCCTTCTTCTTCATGCTGAACTTTGAAGGAGCCTCTGCTGAAATTTGCAGATAGGGTTTTGTCCTTTTACTTAATTGCCTCCATATTTTTAAGCCTGCAGTGAATATTAGCTTGACTGGCAGCAGTAATCAAAGAGCAGAAAACTTCTCATTTGTGTCTGCATCTACAAAGCTGCACCTGCAGAGGCCTCTTTACAGTGGGTGTTTTTTCAGTTTCCAGCATTTCATGAAAGAAGCAAAACCACTTTTTAAAATAAGCTATGAAAGATTTTTCCCTTGTGTAAATTGGAGATACAAAGAAACATCTATTTAATAGAGATATTGTGAAGATTAGGTAGTTAAATATTTAAAGATCTCTGAAAACATCTGTAATTATGTTCAGTGAGTACAGCTTAAATATTTTCTTAGTTCTAACAGGAAACAGAAACTCAAAGTGATTGTGTGTAACCTTCTTACAAACCCATTTTCTCTGCTCCCACTCTGTTTTAGACATAACGCATTAGTAGCTTTCCACAGGAAGAATCCCTGTTTTCTTTCATTATTTATGACTTATGAAGAATAATTGATGTCAAATATGTCTGTTGTCTCCTGTTTGTTACAGTTACCAATTTGGCAGTGATTAATAAAATATATTTTGCTTTAGTGAATAGTACAGACTAATAGGATGAGAATATATATGATATTAAAAAAAGTAATAGTTTTTTCACTCCTTTGAGCTCTGCATTATTCTTTACTCCCTGGTTAAGCTAAATTGTTAACCTGTACTTCTTAGAGTGATGATTATCAATACATGCATAGGTCAGAGGGTGTTGCCATTGTATCATATTTACATTTGCAGTCTCTTCACAAGTCAGAAATTTCAAGTCTTACATTTTTTACATTCCTCTCCCACTCTTGCAACTTTTAATCTTTTCCTTCTCTCCTTGTGGCAGCAGATTGGAAAGACATTTTTTGCCTTGGCCCCTTATTAGTTTGTGCCCTGTAATGTCCCTTTTTTTGTCTGTTCTAAGCAGGTTACATTAACAGTTCAGTACAAGCAGCTGTGAGATTATTTTGTGATTGGCTGTACCACATATCTAAGCATCACTCTTGCAACGTTTCTCATCATCCAGACCATGCACACATAAAGCCTTGTGGTTATTTCCTTCTTATAGTGTCCCTTGCTTTTTCTTTCTTCTGGTGCTTCCTGATAAAAATTGCACACTATGCTTCTCCCTTCATTTAAAATCCACTCCTAGGTAGTTTTATTCTACATTCATTCAGCTGTTAACTCTAGGTCTCCTTTTATTCTCTCTCCATGCAAAATTAAAAAAAAAATGTTTTCAGGAATGCAGATGCAACTCTCCAAGAGGCAGTGATACATCCCACTTAGGTGACATCCGTGACATATTAATCTTTATAGAACTGGAAAAATTTGCTCCAGGAAACAGTATTCTTTAATTTTGTCTCCTATTATTTGCTTACTAATGCGGCATCTTACTACAGTTCTTGAACACTTACCGTGGTACAGTGTTAGGGCTTACAAGCTAAATTTAAATCTTCCTATTTCACTGAAGAGGAGAGAGAAGGTGAGATGTATTTCCTCAGAGATGATTGGCAAAACTGTCATAGGCACCCTTAGAAAAGTCATGATCTCATGACCACTGATCAAAGACACTCCCTTGTGATGATTTTCTAGTGACTGATTTGTAATTTCTAGTGGTTTTAGGTCCACACCACTGAATCCAAACTGGCAATAATTGGGCAAATGCAGGCAGAGAAACCAGAGATGAAATTATCTTATAAAGTTATCTGCTGTTTCAATTCTTTTCCTGTTAATCGATGCTGAGAGAAATCAGTAAGGCAGAAGATGGAAACTTAATCCACTTACTGTCTGATATATTTTGTGGCAAAACAAGATTAGTAGTAAATTTGTCCTGGATTCTTAGAGTACTGAGAAAGTACATTTGTATCACAGGGTGAGAACAGCTGGATAATGAGAAACACAGAGATGGGAGCAAATGAGGTGGAGTGTTTTAAGCACCCTGCTACTGTGTGAAAGAGATGCAAAAAAGGTCGCTTGAAAAAAACACTACTTTTCTGTTCATTGCTATTGCTTAATCCTGAGCTGTTGCTCAAGAACACTGGTTATTCAGTGTAATATGAATAAGAAAAAAAAATCTTGCTTTGTCTCACCTGTTTGATTGGGATTTATACCTTTAAATCAATTCTTGACATTCTTAGTAGAATGATAAACTCTTAGGGATGAAAAGCTTCCATTTAACACACAGGCTTACATTTGTTATACTTTCCTCTGTAAGGAACTGTGG
The DNA here is from genome assembly GCA_013397245.1 of Thryothorus ludovicianus. NCBI lineage: Eukaryota > Metazoa > Chordata > Aves > Passeriformes > Certhiidae > Thryothorus > Thryothorus ludovicianus. The sequence continues at coordinate 131,386 of VZTB01007629.1, forward strand.
TGTGTATTTGGTAGCTTAGATACTTTATTTGTAGTGCTGTCTTGGGTTATTTGATCACTGACATTGATTATGTCAGTGGCATTTCTGAAGGTACTCAATCCTGATCAATTTGTCAGTAACAGAGTGTTAATGATGTTATTGTAAAACTCTTTTGATAATTTGGCCAGGATTTCTCCACATATCCCACAGGAACAGCAGAGGTCTCTGGTTCTCATGGTTTTGTGGCAAGCTCTGCCACGAAAGAAGAGTTGTCCTGGAGTAAGGTGGTTGTATATGTGCTATGTGTGGCTGTATTCCTAAGAAAAAAGGCTATTTTCCAGCAGGTTGGTTTGACAGTTTTTCCAAAAGGCAGCCATGTTGGTGTCACCCAGTCTTCTCCACCTTTCTAAGATTTGTAAATCTTGCAAAGCAGATGTTGAATGTGCAGGATGGGATGGCTATAGGTGTGTGAAACTACATTGCACAGAACTTCCATTCATCTTGGGTCAAATAAACTCAGAGCAGAGTGCTTAAATTCTTACAAGCTGAGAGAGACAATGTGTTCCCTCCTCTGTCAGTTTATTTGCCTTTCTAAGGACAGAAATCCCCTTTTCCCATGGCACGAGTGCTGTGCAGATACCTCAATTGGCTGACTTGTAAAGCCAAACTTCATTTAGGAGGCAGAGAAAAGATGATATTATAATCCTTCTCCTCAATCAAAGCAGCTGCAAGTAGAATGGGAGAAAGCAATGGCTGCCATCCTTTTTTCTCACAACAGGAGCTTCCCAGACAGGGCTCAGTCCCATTCCTGAGATTTCCAAATGGGCTTTCATGTGGCCATGGACCAAGTAAGTGTAAGAACCTTGCTCTTTAAGTAAGCATGAGAAATAAATATTCTAAATGGGAAGAACTTCCCCAATCAACAACAAAAAGTAAGGATGTTCTCTCTGTTCTGCTGATGCCACTGATTACAAGGTCTACTGGTTAGAGTAGAAAGTTTTATATGGCTTTCCAAATGATTGCTGGAGGTCTAAAAAGGAGGGAGAAGGTTCTGCTTCTCATAAGAGCTGGTTTAAAATGGCAAAAGTTTTCATTGCGTTCATTTAATGAAAATTAACATTATTCATCTATTTAAATACAAAATCATTTTGCTTGGTCAAGTTTCCTCTTTTAATTGAGTGGTTTTGGATGTGGCCAGTAAGGAGGGATTACTGCTACAGTAATCTACAAAGTTCTCTTTGAAGCAAACTCAGGCTTTGAAACAATCTCTTACCCCTTCAGTTTTCAGGAAGAATTACTATGTTCCCACTTCTCTTTCTCATTTTCACCGCCATAGTTTTATTCCAGATTGGGCTGTGACAAAGTATCACATAATATTACTTTTATTTAATTTTTTTTTTCCCTGAGACAGCCTCCCCAAATTCACGTAGATTGTGGTTTCTTGGGAAGATGGAAGGTAAGAATCTGGCTGTGGTATTTCCAACCTATATTAAATAAAGTAAAAAAAGGAAGAATAATTAGGAAACATTTAATATTCTTTGCCTGCCTAAGACAACTGTTTAAAAAAGGAATGATTAAATCCTCCTGTAAATCCTATTGCAGCTAATAGGATAATAGAGAGTCACAGTAGCACTGGACAAGATCATCTCAGTACCTTGTGAAGTTTAGTGGCCAGGAATAAGTACAGAGTGTGCATGGGTTTGACAAGGTCCCTCTTTAGTATTTTTAGGATGTTGAATTCCAAATGAATGGCTTTATTTGCATATGATAAGAAAATTATATGCTTAATTTTGAATGACCTTACCATATTGATTCTTTGACAAGTTCTTCTACTCTGGTATTTTTCAGAGCAACTTCAGCCATCAGCCTGCACCCTAGGACCATTATTGACCACTGCAGCTGCATCACTTGCACCATGGCACTTTCTGACATCCAGGAGAACTCAATACTTCTGCTATAAAGAACGTGGACATGAGAACCAGCTTGCATATTTGTGTCCCTGAATGTCTTCCACTTCAGGAAAAACCTGTGTTGCTACTGGATAAGGCCATGAAACATAATTTAAAAGCATCACCAGCAGGAAAAGCCCATCATGAAGTGGGAGAAAGTCTTCTTGAACATTATTTGAATCATGGAGCTGTAGAGAAGCAGATATTGATAGGATGCAGCTGACATGTGACAGTACCAAATGGAGTCCTCTGAGAAATCAGTTCTAACTTCCCTAAGTCATCACTATTCTCTTAGTGGGACATATTTTTTAGGGAATCACTCAGCATGTGTATCAACTTTCCCAGTCCTAAATTCTTCTAAGCTGCATATTTCTTTTGGAGTGAAAATTCGAGGCAGTATAGCCCATGAATTGCTGTGAAGACATCGAAGCTACATTCCTCACTTTTAAGGGACTGGTGTGGTGGCTTACAGGAGTTTAATGTTCCATGCAATTTATGATTTTCCACTTTATTGAAGAAATAATTCTGTTTGTAGTTTTATGAACTTGCAGTCTTAAATACACAGTACTGCAGGCTATAAACTGTTCCATCTTAAAGGAAGAAATACTACATGTTGTTAAAACCGTGATCACCAAGAGTTTGTAAAAAAAAAAATAATGTTTGACTTAAAATGTAGTTTTTAAACTCCAAACATTTAATATTAAAATTTCTTTCAAAAAAAAGAAAAGTATCATTTTTGTGCATTAATTCTTGTCTGATACTGGAAGTGTTTCTCCTGAAAGAATACCTTTAGTCAAAAGCCTGAGGAAGTGGCTTGCAATGTAGATGGATGGATGCTTTGAGCTTATTTGCACACGTTGAAATTTTTCCAGGTGAAAAGTCCTGACTGCAAGGTAGGGAGGTCTGTGTGTAGTGATTACACATGTGCCTAAATGTTCATGCTAGCAGGAAAAGTGCCCTGCTGCTATATTTGTGTTCACAGGGTAGCTGAGCTGAAACTTTCATCCTGCTTTGTTGGTGGTGTTGAAGTGGCTGGAGCAGGAGCCTGTAATTCCTGGGTCAGTTCTCAGAGCCCTTTGAGCCCTCAGCAGGGCTTGTGGCTGTCGTGTGTGATTTTCCAGTGTGCCATAGGAGGCGAATTGCATCTTAATGATTGCACTGTGGGACTTCATCCTGTCATGTTTGTGCACTGCTTGGAGGATTTTTGCTGAAGGTGGTAGTACTGTTTCTTTCAATTCCCAGTTCATCAGTGCTGCAAAGTAAGGAAGAGCCTCTTGAGGTCACAGTTACTACCCTAAAATAGTTATTCATCGCCTGGTTGAGATTTAGTGACTCATTTACTGATAGAAGTTTTTATGAGTGGGTTGTCTTAATAACCTACAGGCCTAGAAAAATCCTTTTGCATCTTTGCCAGCCAGTGGTAGATTATATGCATCTCTTGTATTTCTATTCCGGTTTTCACATGGGGATTCAAAGCTAAGAAGTGAAACACCCTTGATTTTCACTCAGCTTTGAAAGACAAGCTGCTACTCTTGGTGAGGTAGGCTGTTCTTCTTGGCCTAGAGAAAAAGCTGTTTGGTTTCACATTATGCCATAGCAACTGTTTTATTTATGGCAGTGAAGGAGGGACAAAATTTAGAAGTGTAAAAAACTTTAGTTAAATAGGAACACCATTATTTCTGTTAATTTTTACAGCACTGTTGTATCTGTATAAGAGCTAGGCTTTGGGGCTGGTTCTTAAGAGGAAGAAGAGACTGTTTTTAAAAAATGTATGTTTTTAACCTTCCTCTCTGCCCCTCAAATGAAAGAATATATAATGGCAATGTACAGAAATGAGTTATCTATATTTTAACTTGTGCACTATTTTCCACAGAGACCCTGCAGTGGACTATTTTGAATTTGTAGCAAGGCAATTAGACAAGCACCATGAATACCCCTAATCATAAAGATGGTTTCTGCCTTTATTAGTTTCTAGTCCCATGCTGAATGTATAGAAATCTTGATAACTTCAGAGTAGAGGCAATGAAGTGAGACTTCTCTCCCTCTTACTGTGGTCCTTGGGGGTGATGAACAAGTCTGAAACCTTGTGGGGACTTGGAAAATAGCCTCTATCAGGGGTGGGAAAATGAGATGGATACGTTGCTTTTCTTTAGCAAGAAATGTTCCATTAGTCCTTTGTGGTTAGGATTCTGTGTGTGAAAGGATAAATCATAATCATAAAAGGCAAAAGCCATTTGTAACTGAGTACTAATGTTGAAGTAATTAATGTGACTAATGTAGCCAGTCTTAAATCTTCTCCTTATAACAGTAAGGATACCTCAGATGACCCTGTCCACCAATTAGGTAGGCTCAATCCTTTAGCCTCAATGGGCCTCTGCAATAGATGTTGCAGATTCCTAGTATCTGTTTCCTCCCAAAGGAAAGGACTTGAGGGCAATATTTAATGTTTGGGTTATTATGCTCAAAATCTTGTGTAAAGGCCAGAAACAAGCATATGATGAATGTAAGTAAAAGCATTGCTAGTATAACTGGAATCGTAAAAGTCCAATCAGTGTTAGCCTGGATGTAACTGTTCTGTAAAATATAATTAGTTCCAGTAGTTATGCTCACATCTTTTATTTTCTACCCCTTTTCCTGGTGGTGTACTCACTCTTCCATGGGCCCTTGGGTTGGTGGTTTCAGCCTGGTTGTGGTGCTGAGTGCTGGATTTTATGACAAATCATTAGCATCTGGAATAGTTTGTTGGGAGGAATATGATGTTTATGTTGATGGTTTCATCTTACTCCCCCTAGGGTCCTCTTATGGTGTTTTTATGTTTTCCAACACATGTTTATACCTTTGTTCATTTTTCATCAACCTGCAGCTCCAGGTTACATCCAAGTAGTCTATATTTGATGTTCTTTTTGTATGTTCCATTGTTCTTTTATAAACTCATGTTTGTCCAGTATTTCCTTTAATTCACCATGAATGAATTATTTATGGTGAGGAAGTCTCCAGTGCCAGGCTGTGCTCCATTTCTTATCACCCTCTGACTGTAATACTGCATGCCATGTCCTGTGTCTCCCTCTCTGGAAGTCTCTGATGTGGTTTTAGGCTTGTATAACTCTATACCACATCCCTGAGTTAGAGCCATAAATATCTCATTCCAGATCGACTATTTGCTTGTTAGTTCTCTCTCTCTAAAACTATAGCTGTACCACATGAAGATAAACCTAAGTAAAACAAATCAGCCGTGGGCAGCCTGGCCAATTAAATTGCTGTGTCAGCTAAACCAAATTAAAGTAAATCTGCAGGCAAACCAAGAAAAGTTCAGGTGGCAAAAGAGACAAAGCTCTGTCCTGAGGCCTTGAAAATTCAAGACAAAGCTAAAGGACTGTTGCTAACAATAGTGGTACTGTATTATTACAGGGCTGGGTAGTTATGGGTGAATTAAAACTCAGAGCTTGGGATAATTCTTTCCTTTCTTTAGAGAATGGGAACCAGGAATTTTGTAGAAAAGGCTGTGGCACACAGGTTTACTTTCAGGAAGAATAGGTTGTCTTGTTGGATTGAAGGGCACATATTTGTCATCTGCCTGTACTTGTCAGTCATTTCCTCCCCTCTCTCCCACACCACATTTCCCTCCTGTTGATTTATTTTCTTCTAGATCTGCATTAAGTGTTGATGTGTTGAAGATCATAGAATCACATAAAGATCATCTTGTCTCAACCTTCCTTTCACTGGGCCAGGTTGCTCAGAGCCTCATCCATCCTGGTTTAAATATTGCCAGGAGTGGGCCAAGATGTCTACAAGTGCTGAAATCTGGTGGCTGGGTAGAGACAAAAGGTTGACAATAATTCCCCTCCACCCCACCATCTCTCCTTTCCAGAAAAGCAGGAGCTCTACACTTCTCCATGTTGTCTATGCTACTGCAGTCCAACTATGATGGCTAGTCAGCACATTTGCAACTACAGCTTCTCTCTCTGCCAGAGTTTGGGAATGCAGCAGAGACCAAACATTGCTGGAGAGAAAGAAGTGGTAAAAATGTGGGATGACAGTTGGAGCTGTTGATTGCTGTACCCCTCTGAAGGGAAGCCAGGTCTGGATAGCTCTGTGCCCACAGCACTGTGTGTTCATGGGTTATAACTTGGGGAACCCCAAAAGAACTGCTCCATTCAACTACTGCAATGAGAGGTATCCATCAGTATCAATCAGTTCATTTTTGAATCAAGCTGAGAGTGCTTTGTGTTCATCCCTAGGTGCTCTCTGTAGTATACTGTACGATACAGTTGCTGTGGACTGTTGTGTGCCCGGTGTATGGGACGGCGGACGGAGACGAGAGATCTCTATAAGCTGAATCCTAGAACTTAAGTTTTATTACAAAGGTATGGGGTGCAAGCTAGGATCCTGCTTAGAGCTGCCAGCCACAGCTCAGAGCAGGCCCAGGAGGGGGAGAGAACAAAGGATTGAGGAGCCAGAGATAAGAGCAGATAAGAGAGCAAGGGGGAGAGAGAAGAGCCAGGAGAAGAGAGAGAGAGAAAAGAGAGAAAAGAGCAAGAGAAGAGAAGAGAGAAGAGGAGCAAGAGGAGAGGAGCAAGAGAGAAGAGAGGAGAAGAGCAAGAGAGAAGAGAGCGAGCTTCTGGTTACAGTGCGATATATGCTCTTCTATGTTGAATATTCTAATTTCCACTAACCAATCTATTACAACATACAAATTCTATGGCATTTACATATAGCCTATAAGAATCCTTACATTACCATGCTTATCAGCAAGCAGAGGGTCTTGCTTATCTAAACAAGAGGGGGTTACTCTCAGCCGGACATACCAGCCTTCCAGCTGCTTAGCAACTAAGGTTTGGTATGTCGAAGGTTGCCTTCATTTCAGTCTCACTTATAGTTTCTACAATTTTAAAGTCTTCTGTGAAGCAATCATCTTTGCAAGGCTTTCCTGTTTCATCCTTCCCAACAGCTCTCCTACCTCTGCATGCTGGTTTCCTTTCCTATGTTCCCCTGCCATCTTTATTTCTTCTATTTCCATATGGGACATCTCGTTCACCCTGCTAAGATCTGTCATCCGCTTTTCTTGGCCATCTAGAAGAGGGATATACACCAATTTCTGAAGTACCCAGGCCACAAGACAGGAACATAATGGGATCAAGTGGTAGAACTGCCATTATTCATGGCATGGGTAGAGGTGGGTCAGCAAGGAGAATGCTCAGAGTTTTGAAGCCTAATTAACAGTGATATTCCATGACGTAAGGTGATACTCACATGAGAGCTCTCAACATCTAGGACCTAGATTTTGCTCTGTCTGCTAATGTCTCTTTCTCTAACAAAGTCCAATTTTGTTCAAGGTTTCTGCAGTTGTGGGCTGTTTCTTTATGTCTGCTCCATTTTAAGCACTAAAGGAAAATTGACATTTACAGACAAATTCTTTCTGAGAGTTGGCATTAAAGAAGATGTTAGGACATTTAAAAAATATTTATTTTACAGTGAGGGTAGTTGATGGGTCAGTGATGCAGTTCCACTTCCTGAGAGTGATTTCCCTTTGATTAGGTTAAGCTTTCCAAATAAAATGTTCTGTAAGGTAACATGAAACAAGTTCATGTTATTTGCTTTTGTTAGAAAAGGAATAGGAAATGAAAAGTAGGTTCAAATTTTTCAAAGCTCAGGCTTATGCATGATTAGTATATTTCTTGTTATTTCACAGAGGTTAGTGTGAAGGTCTCTGTTTCTGTCAGGGCAAGTGCCATTGAGGCTGAATTCTCTAAATGCTAGCAAAGAATTAAATTCCTAAGTATTTATAGATATAATGACTAGCAAACACTGTTTCACCCTTTCTGCCTTCTCACTCTCATTTATAAAAGGCTTTTCCCTTTGTGATTGGTGGCAAGTATTGCTCATACCATGGGACTTTTGCCAGCAATTTCAAAAGGAACATGATAGATTCCAAGGGAACTGGTTGTACAACCTCAATCACAGTTGTTCCTCTGGCCCACTACTCTATAAATCCCAAATTCTAGTTAATAGATTTATAAAGCAGAGTGCCACAAGGGACCATTAGCTCATCTGGCTTGATGGCCTGTACATCACAAGCAGTTGCACTTTATGCAGTACCCTTTACCAAGCCCAGCAGTGCTTATGTTTGGATAAAGAATCCTTGCCAAAAAGGCATTCAAGTCTTGGCTTCAATACATGGAAGTAGAAAGAATCAGCAAATTTTACAGTAGTATCTGTCGTTAATGTCTTGATTAATTACTTTCCTGGGTAAAAGGTATGGCTTGTTTTTGATTTGAAGTCACCCAGTTACACCTTCCAGATGTTATTTTTTGTTGTGCTTTTGGTAAATTAGGATTTGTTAACATGATGTTTATTTGAATGAAAAAGCAGTGTTAGAGGAATGACTATTTAAATAGAATGAACTCTTCCAGTGCCTTTCCATGATAGTCAGCAGTTGTTCTGGCAAACCTGGGTAGTCTGCCCTACCTGTGGGAGTTAAAGTAATTGACCCATAGCTGCAGCTTTGGCAGTGGAATACCCAACATGACAAAAAAAAACCCTGTGTACTTTCAGTTACACATCTAGAGGAGTTATTTTGCAGTAGAAAGAGTCCAAATCTTCTGCTGGCTTGCTCATAGAATTATTTCAAAGAAGATAATTTCAGTTTTCCTGATCTAAGATTGGTGAACTCTGCTCACTTTAGTTTTAGCTAGTTTTGTATTTTATTCTTCCAGACAAGTCAATGGACTTGCTGAGAATTGAATAATGATTTAGAATGTCCATCCAGACTAAGTTGGTCTCGTGCTTCTTTTTGTCATCCTGTTAAAACATCACCATTACAGTTTCTTCAGTATCTGCACTCTTTATTTCTTGTGACTCTGACACCAGCCTCTGGGTATGCTTGCTCAGGAAATCTTTGTTAAAATATATGGGATGCAGCATGAAATTATCACATAATTTTCTTCCCAGGTGGGGATCCATTAATACCAGTGCGCCTCTGTGGGATTGAGCTCTTCAGGTATTTCAAGCAGGATCATTTTAGTGTTTTTAGTCTGTGGTCCTGCTGTTCATAAAATAAATGGCTGTCACACATAATGTAACTTAGACTTTCCTCAGAAGAACTGAATTACTAATCATAAGCTATTACAAATAAAGAGGAACAGTTTATCTCCCAGAAGAGAGAAACCACAGATGGGAGGAAATGTAGTAGTTAATATAGCAACAATTCTTGAAATAAGTGAATTGAGAAAAAAATAAATGTGGAAAGTAAAGCGATTTTCACAGATTTAAAAGAGTAATAAGACAAAATGGAGGAGAAAAGCAAAGCAAATATGGAATCAGGAATGATGGGAAGTGTTACCTTCTATCTATTAGAGATTCACTGAACTATTTAGACATATTCTTTTCAGAATCCATTGAATGAGAACTTTTTTAAAAGTTGTCTAATTTTTAATTTAAAATAATTTTTATATTATTTTTTCTTATTCTATATTAATGACTTGGGCAGAAGAGTGGTGTGATTTACAAGATACCAGGATGATTATGTATTCTTCAGTAAGAACACAGATTGCTGAGTAAACTTGTTATTGGAAACCAAAATCTATCCTGCTGATCTAATGATGATAATATATTTTGTGCCCAGGAATTGTATGTGTATTATTTCCAATGTTTTCTTATACAGGATTACAAGAGCTGCCATGCTGAATCAGTGCAATGTCCTGTGCAGTTCAGTCCTGTACTGAAAAATCAAACAATAACAATCCTGAGGGAATTGTTTTAAACAAAAATCTTCTGCTTTGTTTTCCTGAGCTAACATCTAGATCTCAGCAGTGTCTTGTAGCAGTGAGTTTCGCTGTCCAATTCTGCCCTATTTGGATTTTTTTCTCCTCCGTTGTGAAAGTACCCACTTCCAGTTCCATTGGCTGAAACTGTGAGAAGCTGACACAAGTCACAAGAATCTGATCATGGCTATGTCCACAGACAAAAGAATATAGTTTTAATTTCTGTGAATTTTCCAGAGGAATCAGGGAACTTGCAAAGACATGAACAAACGAAACTTGTATGATTGCTGTCCTTAGTGCTTACAGCTTTGCCTTGTAGAACTGCACCAGTGGTAGAGGGTTCCCTCCCCTGGAGCTGTGAAATTGCAGTATTGCTTCCTCTGTGTGATATTTCCTTTTTGGAAATGGAAGTTCTGTCTTCTCACAGTCTACTAGGAGAAAGGTGTAGATGTTCTCAAGTCTATTTCTTTTTTGAGAACCAGCCAATTTAGGGATTTTATATTGGCTAAAAATACTGGCAGCATTCTGAGAAGCTGAAATGGGACATCATGACTGATTCAGGCACCATAACATCTGCTGCTGTTGGGCTGGGGGCCTGCACAAACCCAAACCACCTTCCTGTCCCCTCTCTTGTTGGCAGTTCAGCCTAGATAGCTATGCAGGCAGGTGGTCTGGTCCCCAGAAAGGGGAGGAAGGAAGGGGCAGGGAAAGGGGGAGAGAGAAGGGATGTCCTTGAGAACCACTAGTCCTTGTTTCCACAGGCTGGCTTTCCAACAACTATCTCTCTCAGACTTATTGTAGGAATTGGACAGAGTGACCCAATACCTCTTCTCCATCTCAGTCATTATCTTATGTAGTTCTTTATGGGTCTCCTTGTTTTTTTTCCTCACAGAGGAGCACAGTCCACTTATTTTCATCCTCACCAACTTTGCTGCCCTTCTTTGAATATTCCCTTCTACAGTTCTGTGATGTTCTTCTCACGACTGAGTGATCAGAGATGCACACAGTGTTCTAGAGAAAAGAGTAACAGTGATTTAAATGAGGGCATTGCAGTATCTTTGGTAATATTTAGGGTGTCCAATATCTGCATCTAAAGGACTGTCCCTCCTCTCTTAGAGTCTCTGAGAAGTACAGAGGATTTAATAATGTGATTCACACATTGCCTGCTTAAATGTGCTGTAGCCCACAGCTCAAAGACAGCTTTGGGTCAGTATTCTCTCCTCCCTTCCTTCTCCTCTCCTGTGGTTAATACTGATACAGAGCTGGAAGAAATCTTGTGCTTGGTTCTCGAGTTCCCATCCCTGACATCTCGCAGCCCCATGACTGTGCTCCCTTAGCCCTGCTCCATAACTGGGTGCTACTCACAAGATGGTACAACTTGGACAGTCCTGAATGATCCAGGGGCAAATGCTCTACTCTGCTGATGGATACCTGTGCTATCATTGAATTATAAGGAATCTTTAGACTTCTGCAGTACAGATCAAGAGGTTCAGGTGGTGCCCTTTTTATTGTCATTGTGGAAAAAAAGGCATTTCTACGGTAAGAGGCATCCCCTGTTTCAGATGCAGACTTCAGAATAAGAGCAGTAGTGCCTTTGAAGTGCCTTTCCTGGACACACTCATATTGTAGGTGTCTACACCTGGTAAGACAAGCCCTGCCTTTACTCACAATCTCCATCTGAATTATTACTATTCTCTGTCTTCTTCTTTTAGAGTGCAGATCTTTTATTCCTGCCCAGCTCTGGTGTTAAGGTTCATTGGTTTTCATTGGGCATGTCAGATCAAATGTAACAACAAATAAGCAATCAAACCTGACCCTCATAGGTTTTACTTTTACCTTCTGTTAATCTTTTCCTTCATGACATCAGGAAAAAAAGATAAATGGGCACTGTTCTCTCTCTTTGCATCCACTTTCCAAGTGAAGCTAGCAGATTTCATTAACCTTCTCTTTTTAATAAATCACATTTATTATAAAAGCTAACAATTAAAGTAGCATCTGGTATTTTGAATAGATAAATATGTGTACAAAATATGTATATTTTGCTTTGCATTGCTGTCATGAGAAAGGTATATTTTATGTTATGCAGCTTTCTTAGCACATTACCTATTATCCTCATTTGCCTGATGCCAGAGGGTTTCACTGATTATTTACATTCTTTTTCCCAAGGGGTAGCAAAGGCTGTTCCAAAGACCCCATGCTAGCTCCATTCATCCATCACATTTGTCTGCAGAAGTAGTTGCTATTTCTCTTTAGAGCAATAGCCCTTCAAGAAGTCTTAGGCTGTTAGTTCTCATTTCACAGCAGCTCTGTGTCTGGAAAAAGAGCCAAAAATACCTGAAATGCAGAAACATGTAGGGGTGCATGGTCTGAACCTGTAGTGCTCAGAGATATTTATTCAGTGAGGTATTCTGCTGCCCAAGCACATTTCTTGATTTCAGCCTTTTCCTTCCTCCCCTCAACTTCTTCAAGCTTTGCTCCTACTCTTCCTCACCCCTTCATTGGCAAGGGAGGTTCCCAGCATTGCCATGGGTGTCTACTTATTTTTCTAATCAAGAAATGGCATTCTTTCTCATCACTCATTGAGTGCACATTCAGGAAGTTTGGAGATGACACCAAATTGGGTAGAATGTTGATCTGTTAGAGGGCAGGAAATGAAATTCGGTCACGAGTCCTGTACTTGGGTCACAAGTGCAACCCCATGCAGAGCTGGAGGCTGGGGGCAGAGTGTCTGGAAAGTTGCCTGGTGAAAAAGCGCCTAGGAGTGTTTGTTGACAGCAGCTGAACACGATCCAGGGTGTGCCCAGGTGGCCACAAAGGCCAGTGACATTCTGGCCTGGATCAGTGACAGTGTGGCCAGCAGGAGCAGGGCAGTGACCGTCCCCCTGTCCTGGGCACTGGGGAGGCCACAGCTCCAATGCTGTGCTCAGTTCTGGGCCCTCACTGCAAGAAAGATCCTGAGGGGCTGGAACATTTCCAGATGTCAGGGTTTAGGAATGGTATCTCCCAATTTAGTACTCCCACTAAATGATAACCACAGGCTGCTCCCTCCTCACTCCAGTGGGGGACACAAAAGGCAGAGATAACGGGTTGAGATAAGAACAATTTACTGGAAAGAGCAGTGAGAAAACAAACAGTAACAGCAACAATATTAATAACAAAAGTGTATAAAGAGAGGGTGATTTCCACTCAAAATGCTGACTATGCCCACCCCACGCAGTGTGACTGTAAGACAGTGAACAATGGCTGACAGGTTCCCCACCCTGCCTGACTTTATTCCACCAGAGAGGGAGACCCCTGTCCCCTCCTAAGGTAACATAATGTCTTGGCCACACCCCTTCCCACTGATCCAGCCTGGAAGCAGGACCTCAGAGAAGGGCAGTGGAGCTGGGGAAGTGTCTGGAACACAAATCTGACAAGAAGCAGCTGAAGGAGCTGCAGGTGTTTAGTCTGGGAAAAGGGGGACCTTTTTGCTGTCCACAATTATGTGAAAGGAGATTGTGGTGTGGTAGGTTTTGGTCTCTTCTCCCAAGTAGCAAGTGACAAGATGAAGGGAAATGGCCTCAAATTGTGCCAGGGAAGATTTAGTTTCAATAGTATGATTTTTTTTTTTCATGGAATGTGTTGTAAAACATTGGAACAGACTATCCAGAGAAGTGGTGGGTCACCGTCCTTGGAAGTGTTCCAAACCTGTGTGGATATGGAAGTTGAAGACATGATGTGAGGGTGAACACGGTGGTGGTGCTAAGCTGACTGTTGAACTTGATGATCTTAAATGTCTTTTCCAAATGTAAAGATTGTGAAAATAATTTTAAGAACAATGGCAGAGGCCCATGCACAGACATTTGCTTTTAGTGGCAACCCCTCTCATAAGATCCACTCAAATGCCTTGGGCTAATTTTGGAAGCTGGGGATCCCCCACTGCTTCTACAGAAACCATAGGTTAGAAAAGCTCTATAGCCTTTCACAGCAGATTGGAAGGACTCTTACATTTGATACCAACAGTAATTTAGAGTCTCTAGAAAAATGTTAGTTGTTGGTCTCTCTGGAGAAAATTCAGAAATACCCCTGACAACTGAAAGGAAATGTTTTGAACAGGAACTTTGATATGTCTTGTGCTTCTGTGTGTTCTCCTCAGCTGTAGGATGGGGATGGTCATCTGCTTTCACTCTAGAATGATGTGAGATTTAAAAAGTAGAGATAAACGTTTAGTACCTGCTACTTTAAATCAATGTTGCTCTTGAAAGATTTGAACTCTATAACTTTTCCTGTCCACACCTTTATTTATATTGCTATGACTACCAATTGCTCCCTGATCCATCCTGAGGGCAGCCAGTAAGAAAAATCTGTTCCCTTCCTAGGCAGCATACAGAGCAAGAGAATGAAAACTTACGGCTAGCATTTGAAATCAGTGCATCCAGCCTGCCTGACCATCAGTGCTGGTGGGATTAGCTAGAGAAAGATTAGAGAACACTTGTTAGTTCCAGTGGGAGATTGTGTAGAAATTGTGAATGTTTCTAGGAAAAACTGTCTCACAAAGGAGAACTTTTGATTCACAGAATTACAGGAACAAGTTTAGGAGTTCTTTTGTCTGAGAGTATTTTTACACAGCCTGAGAGCATCAAGGAAGTTGATGAACAGAGGAAGAAATAATAAATGGGAAGGAGTAACAGAGAGAGAGAGAGAGAGAGAGAGAGAGAGGTTGTTGGGATTTGTGTTTCATTTTTGTGGAGTTGCTTCCCTGCTGAACTATAAGGAACTGTATGCAGCATGAGAGGGGCAAGATCATCTCTTCTCCCATGAAGATGACGTGAGCATCTGTAGTTAGGAGAAGGAATCTTGAAAATGTATTTTAATGTGTTAGGGGTGGTTGTCAAGAGGATGGGGCCAGACTCTTGTCAGGGATATCCAGCAACAGGACAAGGGACGCCAGTCACAAACTGAAACCCATGAACATCCATTTGAATANGTGGGGCCAGACTCTTGTCAGGGGTATCCAGCAACAGGACAAGGGACACCAGTCACAAACTGGAACCCATGAACATCCATTTGAATACAGTGAAGAGCTTCTTCACTTTGAGGGTTACAGAGCACTGAAATAGGTTGCCCAGAGAGGTTGTGGAGTCTCCTTCCATGGAGATATTCAAAACCCTCCTGGATGTGATCCTGTTCAGCCTGTTCTAGCTGAACCTGATTGAATATGGGGTTGAGGTGATCTCCGGAGGTCCATTCCAACCCCAACCATCCGTAATCCTGTGTGATTTGCTTCTCGGGGGCAGCTCTGTTTCCTTCACACAGATGAGTTAGCAGTCATGGGAAGGAGGGGTGGAAGAGGCACCCCCAGCCTTAGCCAGCTGTTTCTCTCCAGCATGCCAAGCAGAAGCAAGAAGAAAGTATGGAGGGAAAAATAATTTGCCATGTAGCTGTAGATGCTAACAGATGCCTCTCATGAGGGAACAAATTGTCAACGAAAATCACATTGTATTCCTGGGTTTGCTTTCTGCCCAAGATATACCATACCCCTAAGTGAACAGAGGGTGTTGTCTTCCAAGGAGTTGGGAAGATTAACAAGGGTAAAAGTGGTAGAAAGGATATTAAAGGTTATAAATATAGAATAATAGTAAAAAAAAGTTCCATCTTGGAACTTGGAAATTCAGTTTCTTACCTCTGGGAAAAATAATCAGAGACTCATCTGTTCTGCAGGAGAGAGATACTTATAGAGCACTAGAAATGTAAAAAGGCCCCAAACCCCAGAGAAAGCAGTGGGAAACCATTTAGTGGGCTTATATTGGCACTAAAGAGTATGATTTTGGGGCTACACACAGAGGCAAAAACATTATCTTCTGGGGAGATGATGATCCAGCTGTACATAGCACAGGTGGAACAGTATTGCTGGTTCTGGAATATCAATGCCAGACTGACATGGATGAATTAGAGAAATGTGTCAATAGAAAAGAAAGGACTGGAGAGAATATTTTATATATATATATATATATATATATATGCAAGAAAGATGTATTTTATATGGCTTGGCACTAATTTGGGTTTGAAAGGACAACATTCTACAAAATCGGAAGGCAGTAAAAAGCAAGGAGGAAGAAATACATTTAAGGTGGCAGAGTAGGTGTGTGTATACAGGGTAAAAAGGATCCAGGAGCACACAGTCAAGAAGAAACTGAGGACAAGACATACATATAATTGTGAAGTAGCTCTAAGGGGGGAATGGTGAATGCCTGCCAAGAGCATATTTCAGCATCATCAGGAACATGCAGAGATGCCCCGGGTAACTCAGGTGTCAGAGCAAGTTTGTCCCAGCAGCACAGAGCTTCAAGCAGGTATCTCCAAGCAAGACATCTCTGTTGGTGAGCAACAGATGCATTATTTGGCCCCTAAACATCTCCCAGGTGTGACTCATTCATAGTTCCTTACATAAATACAGATCAACCTCTCCTGAACTTCCCAGATGAAACCTGGTTTGAAAGAGGACCTGGAGGATGAGGCTGTCCTGGCAGAGCTACCTGCCTTCTCTCCTCTGTGCTCTCAGGTCATATTCAGATCCTTTTCTGAGCTGTGCCTGACATGACTCCTATTGCTACAGAGAGCAATCCTTCCCTCTCTCCCTTGTGCTCACTCTTGGTCATACTAAAGCCCACAGAGATCCCCTGGTTTTCCTAGGATGTGACCAGACTCCTTCCAGAATGAACAAGCAGGACACCAGACCTGTTTTGATGCTGCTGCTGTCTTTGCCCTGATGAGAGCTGTGCCTCTTCTCCACCTGCCTCCTCAAAAACATGAGTGTGAAGACCTGGTCATGCCTTTCAGGGCTCTGCTTTCCCTGCACTGATGCTTTTCATCTGTGATATTTCTGTTTCCTTCAGAAGTGCTGCAGGACTTAGTGTCTGTTTAGCACCACTGTACACGTTCTTATCTCCTTGATTTTGCTGCTGGGGTGAAACCGGAGTCTGGTATCCTTTGGCATCACTTGGAGAGGGACTGGTGGACCCAGACTGGACTGAAAGGGAGTCCTAGGCTATGGGGAGGATGAGGGAAGGATGTGGGCTGCACCCACAATTCAAGATTTCCAGCCAGAGCCTTTTACTTTATTTGTGATATCTATGGAGATCTTTTTCAGTTGTTACTATGGAGACTATGATGCCTTCTTCGAGTGCAACTTTTACAGGGAGTTTAATAAGACCATGTGGCCTTTCACTGCAGCTCAGGGGTTGAGCTCCAGTGCTGCCTGGTAAGCAGAGGTCATTAGTGTCTGATAGCTATGCAGGGACATTTGTATTATTCAGCAATTAGTATTCTTCACTGATACCAAACTCACAAAGAACAATAGAGCATCACTTGTGGGTAAGCAAATTAACATTGCACGGACTTTAGTGCCCTGTTTATCAGTGAATGGCAACCCACCCATGTTTATGAGGACACAGTTACTTGGGTCTGTTACTCTCCTGCTGCTTTCAGTTCTATTTTATAACCAAAAAACCCTCAACATCCCACCCAAAACCAGATGTGACTTTGGCTGTGAACTTGCGAGGGCTTCTGAGCTGAAGCTGTTCGTGGTGATGATTGCAATTTCTTTGAAGCATGAGCTGGGTAGAGGGCTTAACTGCAGCAGATTGAGCCCCACTTTGCAGTAAAATGCACCCCAAACCTGAATGCAGCACCACAAAGCCCTGTGTGTTCACTATCAGCAGTAAAGTAGCTTCTCGACTATGGAAAAGTATGAGCTAGGAAATGCTCAGGAGGTACTTAGAAGGAAAAAACCCCAAACCTCTGGGGTACACGTAATGTTTGTTTCAGAAAGTGTTGCCTGGCTACTACCAAACAGACTGTTGCCCTCCCCAAATCCACAGGGTGAAATTTGTCTGTTAAATTTTAACCATGTGACACATCCTGTAAGGCACAAATGAGCAGCACAATTATTTCAACACATTAAATGCTGAAGACCAGTCAATCAAAATGTCAGAGCCATCTTCCTTTCATTTCTGTATGTTTAAACTCCAGTTCTTCATCAGTGCAAGGTCCTGTAACACTACAGCCCACTGTGGATGTGTGGTACAGAGAAGATAACATGAGAGCACGACACATCACCAGGATGTCCTCCATGAGCCAGCCAAGCAGGAGCCTCTGGCACAGTTTGAGGAGGCACAGAGGGAAAGGTGAAAGTTACGTCCACTTTGTCCTATCACAAAGAGCATCTGCTGCTGCTGGGCTACAATATCCACACCAGAAGGATGGGGCCAGAGCATCATGGCTGACAATGATCTGCATCAGCCTCCTGCGGCAGAGCTTGGCTTTGCTACCTGTGGCATGAGCAACACACACAGGATGGCCTGGTCTGTGCTGCAGCATCTTCAACAACCCCTCATCTGCCGGAGGCATTGTGTACCACTGGATTTGTGGACCCTTGAGCAGGTCATGCCTATTGTTCCTCCTGTCTTTTACTGCAGTTTGGAGCTTGACAAGAAAAAACACAATTTTTCTGCTGCACATGGGGAACCAGCTATTTTGGTGGGTTTACCTTGGCTGGACATCAGATCTCCTACCAAAGCTGCCCTATCACTCTTCTCCTCAGCTGGGCAGGGCAGAGAAATCTAAGTCTTCTCATGGTAAAACCATGGACCAGAAGCAAACACTCACCAGTTACTGTCATAGGCAAAACAGACTTGACTTGGGGAAAGTTAATATAATTTATTGCTAATCAAATCAGAGTAGGGTAATGAGAAATAAACCCAAATCTTAAAACATCTTTACTCTTGCTCCTTCCTTCTTCCTGGGGTCAAGTCATTCCTTATTTTCTCTGGGATGCAAAGGGAGAGGGAATAAGGGCTGCAGTCAGTTCAGCTCAAGTACTCTGCTATTCCTTCATCCTTGCTCTCTTTCACTGTTCCAGCATGGGGTTCCTCCCATGGGACACAGTTCTTTACAAATTTGTCCAGTGTGGATCCTCCCCACAGGCTACAGTTCTTAATGAGCTGCTTCATCATGGGTGCCTTCCAGAGGGTGTGGGGAAACCTCTGTTCCAGTACCTGGAGCACTCCCTTCCCCTCCTTCTTCACTGACCTTGGGGTCTACAGGGCTGTTTCCTTCACACCTTTCCCTTTCTTCCATTCCCCTCCTTCTAAAAGGTTATGTCTCAGAGGTGCCACCAGCATCACTTGGCCTTGGGCAGCATTGGGTCCATCGTGCAGCCGGCTGGGATTAACTCTGTTAGACATGGGGGAAGCTTCTTTCTGCAGTATCTTGCAGAAGTTTCTTATAGCATCCCTGCTGTCAAAAGCCTTGTCACACCAACAAACCCAATACAGCCGTGAAAAGCAAATGTGTTTTGGAAAGTATAATTTTAGGTGTTCATGTCAAGCCAGCAGCTGGGCAGATCCTAAAACTTGTGATGATGTGATAGACCTTCTTCAGTCAGTGTTGTGGGATTCATTGTAAATTGCTTAGACTTTGTTTTTTCTTTTCTTGAGTATTAGTGCATATTAGAGACTTGTCGAAATGTGAGGTGTGTGCTGCAAAGGATGGGAATCCTAAACTAGAGATAAAAAGTAATTATTTAGACAAGACAATCCCATACTTGCAATTGTAGCCATTATTTGACACAAAACTCAGCTGGTGGTCATTAAATAGCAGCTTGTGTAACATTTTGGACAGATAGGAAAACCTCTTTAATCTAAGTTGTTGAAGGAGGCGTTGCTTTGGTCCCTGGTATCAGAATAAGCAAACACAGATTGAGACTGCCCTGTAGAGCAGCGAGGTTTAGGGAGTGGCAGAAAAGGAGGATCTGCTACGGACCAAATGCTGTTCTGAGCACAAGCAGAGACCCTCGTAGACCCCTGAAGGTCAAGGGGGTGTTGATATGGGTTCCCTGTGTGCAGGCTGCCAGTTCCAGCTATCTGCTCCAGGGAATGTGCAGGCTGTCTGCTCCATGCTTGTAAGCATAGTATGAAACATATGATTAATGAAGAGGAGGGTAAGGAAGAGCATCTAGAGTTTGATATTTTCTGGAAAACACTAACCAGACTCCTTGATCTTTAAAAACATGTTAACCAGCATTTTAAAGAAAAAAGTTTGAAAGCTTAGGTCTATAATGACCAAAGATAAAATTTGGTTATTTCAATAGTGGCCTTTGCATTGGAATAGCAAAAAAAAAAAATTCTTAGTCACAGAAACTGTACTTGTACTCTTAGATTCGGATAATTTTGGTGACAGGCATCTTAGCATTCTTTTCATTTAGTTTGAAACATGGCCTGAGGCAGCTGACCCAGGAGCTATTTTTTGCTTTGATAAATCCCATTTCTATGTTCCCTTGTTTTGAAAATAGATATAAAAAGAAATAAGCAGTAATTTAATAAATAGAAGCTATAAAGCAGAGGTAACAGAAGGAATTACTTGAAAGGTATTATTAATGGCATCCCTGGGTCTAAAGTGCCAAAAATGTTCACTTAGGATTACAGCTGTCAAAGGAATGGGCAGGACAGACTTGGCTTCCCACAGCCTTTGCATTTAGAGGCTGCTAGTTCTCAGCCTTTTCTTTCCTTTTCTCAATCATCCTTGGGACTCCACAAGAGCTGCATATGATTTTAGAGATATTTTGTTTTGTCTGTTGCTGGTAGAGAAGTTCTGGATACAAATTGCCTACTGTGTTGTGTCCAAGGTGCCCAAATTAGTTTGGGAAGAGTGACATTGCTAGGGATCCTTCAGCAACAGCATCTAGGTAAGGACCAATGGATTAACACTGCTTATGCAATACTGACAGATTCATATCCATGTTAGGGTTTGCTTTATGGAGTTACACCAAACATTGGCATAAAATAGAACAGGACTTAAATACTTTCAATTTAAATTCCATCCACAGCTCCACACAATAAGGTATTTCCCCTGAACCTCCAAATGATCTAATTGATATGGTTTTTGGAGAAACTGAGAACTGTTTCCAAACCTTGCAGAAGATCATTCTGCTTAGTTTCTAATACTTGATGGAATAAACATTTCTACATCCAGCAGCAGATCTTCTTAATTTTTATCAGATTTTGGGGAAGCCATTTAAATGTTTTATGGCTGTTTATAGAAAAATTAATGGGAAATATATCATATTAGACCAAATATGCTTAAACTCCCTTAATATGGATTGGGAAATTGCCCCAGGCTATGGTTTGATAATGTTGGTCAGTAGTAAAAGTGACTAATAATACCTTTTATTATGAATGCCAATGATGCCTGGGTACACCATCATCAAGTAAATCGATTTTTTTCTTCCCATTTTCTTAATCTGAAAGAAGACTGAGCTCATAAACCCAGCCTAAATGATAACTAAACATCTAACAGTCCCCATGAAAGTGTTTGCAGCTGTGTTCTCCCATCACACATACCGTGAGAATTCTGTTATAGTAAATTGAAGCTGTTAGTGTCACAATATTGCCATCATTATGTGTTCACAATATGAGTCAGACCCCCAGCACTCCTTGATGTTCTAATATCACAAATGTGTCTAGTGTTTTACTTTCAGTTCTGGTTTCTAAGGCTTTAGAGGAGAATCTTCCTGTCCCAATACAAGGTGAAATCTTAAGGGCCACACCTAACCCGCAACAGTGATGCAGCCACTTTCCTCATGGCCACTGGCAGGAATTCCATGTATCTGTTTCCAGGGTTAAATGGTTTTCCTCTGAGCTCAACTGTCTCCCAGCCTCATCAGCACAGCCTGCTGCCCTTTACCACTGCCTCATCCTTCAGTGTTTTTTCCCATCTCCTAACCATGACTCCACTCAATTTCCTCTGTTCTTCTCTTGTGCCTGTGGCCCTGATTTGATGTGGGAGGCAGTGGTGATGCCCTGTACTCTCTCCTGGTGGATTTTAGAGGATGGCAGCTCCCTTTCTGGCTTCAGCTGTTTTAGGAAGGAAGAGGACTGGTTGTTTTGAGGGAGAAACGAATGAATTGATAGCCCTTTATGATAATACATAGTGAGGCATGTTTGAAAATCACAGAAATATGCAACTTCTGGGGAAGTGAACCGATTTAATGCTTCATTTTGTATTAAAAGGCTTGACAAATATGACTCTGTATAGAAGACACATGTTTTGGCTGGTACTTTTACAGGTCCTCCTGACTTCAGCTTCCTATTACAACTTTGCATTCTGGAACCATTTCATGACCATATCTGTATCTGAAAGGTGATCTGAACAAAGTGGGAGGATTTTCAACAGTAGGACTGCAATGTGCAGCTGATTTAATGTCAAATGCACTATGCAGAGAATATTTGAGGGTGACATGGCAGTCATGGCTAGCTGTGTGCAGAGGGCTGGAGCAGAAGGAATGGGAGCAATGAGCTCATGGAAGCCTGTGCTCATGGTTTCCTGCATATATCCCTCCAAGTCATTTAACTGCCAGGCCTGTCACCCCCCTTGGAAAAGGAAAGGACAGGAAGCAATGGGAGGGGATGCAGAAGATACTGGGATGGCTACTGAGATTAAATCACAGCGTTTGCTATCATTATTTTATTTATAATGAAAATTGTCAAGTTCTCCATTACTAGCATCTGAGAAATTAATTTCCTGGTTATCTCTCTGATCACTCCATTGAACAGAGATAGATGTGGGAATGGTCTCCATAGACTTTGGCAGTAATATTAAGCTTTTTATAAAGTACAATGGACTTTAGAAAACTTTACAAGTCTTATAGATCCCAGGCTCATTCATCTGCCGAGTCTTGTTCTTTTGTCAATGAAATATCATATCTATCAGATAGAAGTTTCCACAGCCCACTTAATGAGTTTTTAATGGCTTTATTGTGGCAGGGCTGTCTTAGTTAAAGGCTTGTCATATTTAAGAAATAAGTTTTAATTGCTTATTTGTTTTTGTAATATTTTTTCCTTTATTGTTTAATTTTTCCTATCTCTGAAAAACATTTGTTTCTGTCAGCTGTGAGCACCCACGCTGCTTTAAGAGTGAGGTGAAGTGATGAACATTTATTTATGTGCACCATTAAACTGTCATGATGAGAATGCAACCATAGGATTGCTTGGCACTCCCACCTGGATCAAAGTAGTCCCAAGGGCCCTGATTCATGATCCCCTCAGGTGCAAGTAGGACGCTGATGTGATTCCTACCTCCAGGTTGCAGCTGCTGGTGGAATGGCAGAGCATACATATGGATGGGGTATATAAGCTGCAGACTCCATTACTCCACAGAGTTTGCATGAGTGCTTAATTATGTAAGTGAAGGGCCTGAGGAAGTGATATCCATGCAGTTTCTGACCATCTTTGCCAAGGGGTTTTAATTCTCTACAACTGCTTGAAAGGAGATTTGGTGGATTTGGTCTCTTCTCCCAGTCAACAAATGACAGGAAAATGAGAAAATGGCCTCAAAATGTGTGTGAGGAGGTTTAGATTGGATATTAGGAAAAATATCTTCACCAAAAGGATTGTCAAGCACTGGAACAGGATGCCCAGGAAAGCAGTGGAGTCACCATCATCTTTGGAGGTATTTAAAAGGTGAGTAGGTGTGGCACTTAGGCACATGGGTTAGTGGTGGACTTGGTAGTATTAGGCTAATGGTTGAACTTAATGATATTAAAGGTCTTTTCCAATCTTAACAATTCTATGTTTCTGACTTATGAGAGAAGGAAGGGACTTGTTGTCCTACTCCTCACTCCATCTGAATCTACCTGTGATCATTAGTAAAACTCCTTACAGTTTTGACCTTGAGGGGTTTTTTTTTAATCATCACAGTGCACTATTTAGTGCATCTGCATACCAAACACTTGCTACCTTTTCATCTCCTTAGGATCTAAGGCTCCAGATTCATTATCCCTAATAATGTCTTGTAAAGTAAGCAGCAGATCCTTGCATTGAATATGCATAACAGGTGGGCCTGTGTGTGTATGAGCATGATAGATGTACTGAGTGCTCTCCCTTGTCCTTTTTGCATATATACTTCTCCAGAGACTTCACTGAATCTTCTCTAGGCTTACATCACTGCAAGCAGCATGCCTACCACTGCAAATGGTGGGGATGATTAATGGAAAACTGGCTGAGAACCATAATGAAGCTCTGGGTATGTTAGAATTGGGGCTAATTCTCAGCATTTCAGTAAAGTGTAGCACACAATTAAATCTCCCAGTTATGCAGACCTTAAAGGAGTGGTGTTTGAAAGGGATACTAATACAGCAAGAAATCCAAGCTCTGTGTTCAATTGCAGCCATGCCAATCTGTAGTAACCTTAATTGAGGTCACCTGTTCCAGGTTTACATTGCCAGAGCTGGAGCAGGTTCTGACCTAATCTGAGCAAGGTGTGATGCACATCAGTGATGTTGGTATAAAGATAATTGGAAAAGTGATTTGAAAGTAGCAAGAAGTATTTTAAAAAGAAGTTTCTGAGGTGCAAAGGTTGAAGTAAAACTCAAAAGTAAGAAATATTATGTCTACAATCCAGGAGTGGTTTATAGTTTAATATGAAGCTGCAAATACTTTCCTCTTAATGTTTTCCAAAGTTTTGTACTTTCTAATACTTCTTTTCCACTTTAATTAAAGAATATATTGAGTTTGGAAAACACTGCACCACACTAATATATGAAAAACGGCTTGTTTGGAAAACTTTGGCAAAGCATTCATATTTTTTCTTTTTTTTCTTAACAACTACAGCATTGGTTTTCAACATGGACTGAAAGGCAAGCACAGTCTAAATAGGTGTCAGTACTTTAGAAAACTGTGTAACTGCTGCTGGAGTTTTTTCAGCATTTTTTAAATGCAAGTTTCACATGAGAAGGAATGTAAGTTCAGGCTGAGCACATAATCATGCAGACAGCTCAGGGCAGGGTTTGGATGGAGATCTAATTGCCATCAACCTTGCTTTTACTTTTTTGAATCAATCCAGTGTAAGAGAATGTGTTAATCAAAAGGAACAATAAGATAGTGGAAGTACAGAGCCAGTTTTGTCAAGCAGGGTTTTTTTTCTCTAGATTGATATAGTTACCTCAAGGAATTTGCTTTTCTAACATAGTTATTGAACGTCCTGTTGTGTCTTAATCTTCTTCTGAAGCACGTAAAGCAGCTGTGCTTCATTAGCTTCAAGTTATTCTGAAGGTAGAATATAGTCTTGTTTTGAGAATGGGAATACTGAATGTTCAACAAAATGTGGTGCCTTTAATTTGCTTTTTTTTCCTTTTTGTGTAAAATGATATTTTCATTCTCCCTCTAGACCTTGGTGTGAAAAATTAATACACAAGACCTATAAAAGTTGCTGTGCTTTCAAATGGGCTTCTTTTGGCTAACTGGCTGCACTACCTTTGCACTTTGGCATTTTAAATTTTGAGCTTCTCCATTAAGGGAGCCTCCATGTCCTGAAAGACAGGCATGTACTTCAAAGAAACTCAAGTTGTTAATTACAATTCCCTGCCGAACGAGCGGCACCTGCGGCCCCGCGGGGAGCGGGCTGGGCGGGGCCCCTTCTCGGACACTCGGGCTCTTATTTTCTGATCTAGTTGTTGCATCAAGAACTAGTTGTTATAGGGCTCTAGACGTCTGAGACTCTGCTTTGGGAACCCCGGGGTCGAGCAGGTAAGGAGCCCTGGGGAGGCTGCGGAGGGGCCGCGGTCCCAGCTCGGGCGGTGCGGCTTCGGCTGCCGGAGCGGCTCCCGGGTGGCCCATGGGGGAGTTCCCTGACAGGGTCTGTCTGCATTGTGGCTCGCCAGCTGCCACAGGTATGGGTTGCTTGGGTGTGGAGGTACGGTGCTCCTCGCGAACTACAATTCTCTCCGTGAAAAAAAGGTGAAAACCAGCCCAGAGCAGCGTGACCGCTCCCCAAGGTAACCCAGCGCTGTTTGTACTGCACTGCGTTATCTGCAGCGCCAAGTGTTACCTGCAATTCCCACTGTTGCTAACTCTGAGAAGAGCCTGGCTCCATCTCTTTTACACCCCCAGCAGTATTAAGTAGCTGTAGATAGCTGTGAGATGTCACTCGTTCCTTCTACCTTTTCTTTAAACCAAGCTGTTGCCACAGCTGCTTCTCCAAGTTCCATGTCCTTCAGACCCCTGGCTATCATGATAATCTTTCCTGGATTCCCTTTAGTATGCCAGTATATTTTGTGCTGCAAATCTAGACTGGATGCATGAGCTGAAGTGAAAGTCATAAGAGAGTTATAATATTACAGCTAATGATTACAATCTTGCACCTGAGGAAAATGCATGAACAGTAGGTAATTCTTGATGGCTGAAATGTTGCCTTGGGGGTTTACTGATTTCTGTAATTTTTCAGGCACTGTGAGATAAATAATGAAGGATTGACATGGGCTTTCAGTGAACAGTTGTGAGATTCATAGCCTGAACAGGCTCATATATTTTGTTTAAATGGGAGCACTCTCATTTACCCAGTAATTCTGAATTCTATATTAGCTATGCTTTGGATAGCACTGTCCTTCAGTCAGTATTCAAGAGCTAAACCACGGGATGGCAGAGGGCAGGTGATGAGGTCTCAACTGAAGGTGAGACAGGAGTGAGCTATGGTAGTGGCTGGAGGAGGAGCACAGTAATCCTGACATCTCTGTTGTAAGGCATCTTGGAATTTCCTATACATCACCATAGGTAGAAACACAGAGAAGTTGGGGTGGGAAGGGGCCTTAAAGGTCATCATCCATGGGCAGGGACACATTCTACTCAACCAGGTTGCTTAAAGCCCCATACAACCTATCCATGAGGACTACCAGGGATAAGACATCACTATTGCTTGCATAAAACTGTAATATTAATCAAGCATTTGGCATTAAATGCAATTAATCTAAGTAGACACCATGCACTGAATCATGACCCATACCCTGGTTTTTGAAAAATATTTATCACAGCATCCTTACTGGCAACTGAATATTTCCATGCTATAAGATGCCAATTTAATCAAATATATTGGTCCTGTGAGCAGCAACTTTTACCGGTCTTCAGTGGTCAGATTTCCCCTCCCTTTGATAAGTTATTCAAGGAAGTCTTACACTGCAGGCTGCAGGATACTGGAAGTGACTTGATGTCTTTTCAGAAAACAATATCTCATTCATTCAGGCTGGCATATATACAGGGAATAACAGTTTATTGTACCCGATACATATTTGTTGGAGTGAGTGCAAGGATGAGATGGTGAAATATAATGTCCTGTGATATACAGCAGGTCAGGCTAAATGATCTTGTGGTCTCTTCTGAAAACACAAAGTGCTGGGCTGTGTGCCAGAAGCCAGACAGGCTCCTGGTGTTCCCACAAGTCTACATGGATCATCTACCCCTGTACTCTGCAGTGAAACTCCCATTTGCATCCTTTAGAGCAGGCTATTGATGTGGACAGTTAATGCTAAAATAAAAAGTGCAACCGGTTTTGTTGGGAGCCTCTGTGAAGTGCCGGAAAAGGGAGACACAACTAAGGCTAAATAAGTCCAAAATGCTGCTAAAACTAGAGAGTTGCCTCCAAAGTACTTGTGCTCCATTGGATCAGTACCCTTGGTTTTTCTTCCCAGCTGCCAGCTCCTGGCAGCTCTTTGGCATGGGACTGCCAGGGGACTGCACTGCTGAGCTGGCCCCCGGCACTGCTTGGAGGGGCCTCTCCTGACATTGCTATTTGGCACTCAAGAGCATTTGCATTGCAAGCTGCAGTTTCAAATTCTAACTCTGCTGATCTCTGAATCCCTGTGATGCCTGAGCTTTTTATATATCTTTTCATATATTTGTGGCTTTGTAGCTAATGCATGGCTGTAGCTCCAGTACATTTCCTACCCTTTCCCCCATGATTTTAGAACAATAAGCCAACCTTCTAAACACATTCCTGAAATATTGTTTATTCCAAGTAGGGGACCTACAATAATTCATAATAAGAAGTGGGGAAAAGAACCCCTTGGACCAACTCCAAGGGGGCTGACCCAGGGGTGCATTACTGGGGCATCTGAATTTTCTGTGGAGAGATACATCCATCTATCCTCCTACATCCATCTATTGGATGCACCTCTTAGAGATACTAATTAATTAACCTTAAAAAGGTGTAGAAATTTGATTCGAGGTGTGTCTATCACCACTGAGACACCTGAGAGCTTCCAAATAAAGCTCTGCTTTTGACTTGATTGTTCTAACCCTGTTGCAAAGGTTTTTTCTCTTCTGATTATAGGCAACACCTGGCAGTATGGTGATCCTCTCCTGACCCTCCTGCTGCCCTTGCAGCAGCGCTGCTGCTTCTGTGGATCCACAAGTAGGAAAGTTAGTTATAGCCAGGAAAGTATTCACTTTTGCTCCAACAAAATAGGTCTGTGTCACCTCATCTTGGAGTTAAACCTGTGCTAAGGCTGGCACAAGGAAATCAGCAGAAATATGTGTCTGAGAATAGAAACAGAATTGCCCCTTTTGCAGTGGGTCAGTTGATTAGGTTAATTGTGACAGAAAACCAAATCTTTAGGGAGGGAAGCTAGTGGTGAAATTTTGTGCAGTAGGACTTGTGGGAAAATCATAGCTTCAGGCTCCATCCAACTTACTTGTGTCACCCAGTCTCCTGACTTCCAAGGAGCATTTCAGAGTTGGACTTGACTCTGTTTGTTGAGGTATAGGGAAGGAGGTAGGCTCTTTATTGACTCGAGTAGTTTTTCTACTGAAAGCCCTGGTCCAGACTACTCTCAGATGTACTCTGAATACAAAATTTCAGCTTTGTAAGATTAACTTTGAGGTGGTGCAATCTCCTCTTCTGGAGAAGGACCCGTGACAAACTAGGAACTTTGTATCAGGCATGCCTTCCTAGAAAGCTGTGGTAAAACACAGGTGTTTTCCAAACACATGTGCTGTCCTGGAAACTGCTAGGAAGAAGAGGACACGATATTCTCTGCCCACTTTGATGAGGTAAAACCTCACAATAGTTTAGATTGGAGGAGACCTTTGAAGGATCTGGTCCAACCCTTTCTCAAAGCAGGACCAGCTTAGATCAGTTTGCTGAGTTCCTTATTAGCTGGAGATTTTGCAGCTTCTCAGGTCTCCTTTCTGAATATTTGGCCACTGTCGTGTTAATTGCATTGAGAAGGTGTTTCCTCTGGTGCCTATAGTGCTCTCAGTATTACTGTCAGAGAAGTCTTGGTCCTTCCTCTTCAAGACCCTCCAATTTACTTGTTGGAAGCAGCACTAAGAGTCTAATTTAACCTTTTATTTCCAAGGCTGAAAACCCAGAATTCTTCAGGCTGCCTTTGTAAGGCAGCTTGCTTCAGGGTTCTTAAGAAAACAGCAAGCTAAACTTTAAACTGTCCTTTGGGCTTCAGGGAAAACCTTCTGTTTTGTTAAAGGTTTCTGATTCACACAGTACCTTTATTTTCCTGGAATTAATCAGCATCACTGATTGATATGTATTTTTAAAAAAAGTGCTAAATTTCATATTTTTTTTAAATTAAATACTCTTTCTTGTCTTTTATTCTTGTGTTTTTCTGGCAAGTATTTGAGAAGAAACACTGTTTTATTCGGCATAGAGTAACAGATGCTGTATGCCAGGAAGATGAGCGTTTCTCCTGTTTATGCTGTTCAAAGACTTTGACTGGGAAAGAAATTACTTTCGGTTTCTGTTATTTTTTTAATTTATTTTTTATTTCCGAGGAAGACTTGAGACACTGAAAATCTGGAGTGATGAGACTGCTCAGGCATGTTAGGTCTTTGCCAGCTGTTTCTTGTGCAGCTGCTGTCAGGGCTGGGCTCTGTTCTGACTCAAGTCACGGTAAAAGATAGTTTAAGTTTTGCTGTTGTTTTCCAGCTTGACAAATGTTAAAAGGTTTGACCTCATGTGACACATCAGAAATATCAGAGTAACTATTATGTGTCACTTACAGATAATGCAGATTTTTGTCCTCCTGAAAACACTCGATAAGCCGTTCTCTCCAGATTTATTCATACCGGCCCTCTGGCTAAGAGCTTTTTACCTGCTTCCAGGGTTTGTACGAACAAACATTTATTTTCTTGGATCTCTGTTACATCACCACCAGCTCCCTTCTCCTTTGTCTGTTGTTTACCACATTTTATATTCCTTGGAGCCACACATAGTGCTGCAGCAGAGTGGTGGATTGAAACCTAATCCATGGCTTAACTGAGAATTTTTACCACAACTTTTCCTTATTGTTTGGTGGGGTAAATATTGTGGATTCCAATTCTGTTTGAGCTGGGCACAAGTTAACTGCAAAACCAGTCACTGTCCATTGTGCTTTGGGTTGATTTTGGGTTTTTCAGCCTTTTAGATGGAAGCATATGTCTATCTGTGTGTACAGAAAGGTAATATCATAAACAAATGAGTAATCTTTAATGAAATATTAGAGAGCATCCAGAAAATGGCCATGAGGATGATGAAGGGCCTTGAGGGGAAGCCTGAGGAGTGGTTGGGGTCACTTGGTCTGTTCAGCCTGGAGGAGACTGAGGGGAGACCCCATTGCAGTCTGCAACTTCGTTGTGATGGGGAAGAGGAGAGGCAGACACTGATCTCTTCTCTGGCAGGACCCAAGGGAACGGCCTGAAGTTGTGTCAGGGGAGGTTTAGGTTGAATATTAGAAAAAGGTTCTTCACCCAGAGGGTGCTTGGGCACTGGAACTGGCTCTCCTGGAAATTGCTCACAGCACCATGCCTAGCAGAGCTCAGAAGGTGTTGGATAACACCTTAAGGAATGTGGTGTGATTCTTAAGGCTGTCCTGTGCCGAGCCAGGAGTTGAACTCTGACGATTCTTGTGGGGCCCTTCCAGCTCAGGAAATTCTATGGTTCTGTGTGGGATAGGGACTTCAATGAGCTGAGGTCCATTTCAGATACACAGCTGAGGCTCTTTGCAGTCATCTCTGGCCATACATGTTGACTTTGGCATTCGTTGATCCCTTGCTGAGGTTATTTGATTCCCTGAGCTACAGGAAAAGTAATTATCCCCACCAAAGAGTATAGTTTTCTGCCGAATTAATGAGTTGAAGTACCTCAGAAAAATGCCTGGGAAGCACAAAAGCTGGTGCAAGGAATGAAGCTGGAAGAGGTGTCTGGTATGAGTCAAAAGAAGCGTATGGAAAGACAGGATGGAGGAGCACTATCTACTCCTTTGGGTAGCAGCAATCTCTCAGGTCAGCTTGAACTCAAACTTTGGCCAAGCCAAACTGGCCTCTCATTTTCTGTTTTTTCCAGATTTCTGCCTTGAACAGGCCAAAAAATTGATACATGCATGAAGTTTGCAGATTCACACAGGCACAAATGACTGAGTTTTATTAGTTGTTTTGTAGAAATATTCATATATTTTTCCCTTTTTCTTACAAAACCTCTGAAGGCACCTTCACACTTCCCCTGCAACCACACCCACAGGCAATGCTTTTGCTGTGCATTACTGATGTATTATATATGATCTTCCCATAGCAAATGTCAGTATTAATATTTGAACAGTGATCCATCATTTTCCTCCAACAAATAAAGCACAAATGATCTCATTCTGATCGTACCTACCCTGTGGTAAAGCAGAAGTAATTTCACTGGATACAAGCATTACACCAGTGTAAAATTGCAGTGTAAGATGAATAAACTGACAATGACAGAGAATTTAAATAAAGAAGCACCAGCTCATCCTTTGAGCTGTGAAATGTTAAAAGTTAAAAAACAAAATTAAAAAATTATTGTTAGTGCACAGTTTTTAGCTGATGAGTGTGCAGTCTTGGTGACCCCTGCCCCTGTCAGGGTGACACATGTTTGAGAGGGTCCTGCTCTGTGTGCTCTGGATTAGGGATCAGCTGTCAGTAAGGAGGGTTTTGCAGTGTGGAAGGTTCCTGGGTGTGATGGTGCGCACGAGAGGCAGCCCTGGGGATTAAACTGGCTGGTAGCAAGCATTTGTATTTACCAGTCTGGTTAACTTCAGATCAGCCTTCTAACCATTTCCATGGAAACAAGGGAAGTTTTGGTTCACTGTAAGTGGCTTAATTTACTTTCTAACTGTATTAAAAATAGAAATCTAAACAGATGTAAAAGTAACTCTGAAATATACTTTTTATGATATGATTTTAATCAGTCATGACATTTAGGGATTGTTTTTTCCATACTTCCTGCCTGCAGTTAAGGGTGAAGCTTTAATTGAGCAGTTGCTTGGTGAATGTACAACAGCATGAACAGAATAAGTCAGGAAAGGAACTGTGAATAGTTAAGGGTCTTACATCTTTGGTTTTGGTAGAAAATAATGTAATGCTCTTGCTTGTATGCTTTCCTGTTTTTTTTTTTCTTCAAGACATGAAACTGGAGAGATAGGAATGTGCTGAGAACGTCTTACATGTGTACTATTTTACTGGAATGTTATGTGTAAGTTTTGATATGACAGAATAGTCACTTGTCTCCAGCCAAAGAGAAAAATGACAAACTGATGTAACATAGAGAAATGCACCAGAACTCCATTTTCCTCTACCATTGGCAACTTCAAAGTCACCTTATAAAAGGCGATTTGCAAGTAAATTTTTTCCTGGATTTCTACAAAGAAGTTCATATTTTTATTCAAATAGGAGTGCATCAGACTGGAAACATAAAACGACAATGTGAGGAGAGTTGTAGGCTGCCTTACATGGGTGATGTTCTTGCTCAGAGTGCCTCTCCATCATTCAGGGTGTATGTACCCAAAGGCAAAGTGTTCACTTTTTCCAGTAACAGTGATTCTTACTCCTGTAATAGTGATAATCAGTAAATGTGTGAACTGCTATGAAAAAAAGTCCAGCTTTAATTATGCATGAATACCAATCAGTCTGGAAATCAATTTGGCTGACTCACAGTCAAAATTTAGCCTTATTCTCTGAATTTCAATAACTACAAGTTTTTTATCTCAAGTTATAGTCTAAGAGTAGTCAGAGGCAGCAGGGAAATTGGCTTTGATGTTTATATGAGCATTGGAAATGAGTATAGCCTTGTATCTGAAACATCAGGGCGATGTTCCTTCCCTCCATGGTATGGAGCTGACTGTGCTGTCCGTGCTAATGCCCAAGTGCTCACTGGGCACTTGTGTATCTGCCAAGTAACAAGGTCATCATTTTCTATAAGGGACTCTGTGGCTTTTACAATGTCACAAAGGCTTTTTGCAGTTGGGGGAATTAAGCTGATCTCAAGCTTCACTTTTCACACTTTCCCCATTGCTCATCCCTTTTGTCCATGACATAAGAGCTCTGTCTGTCAGGTCTACCTAGAGAAGCAACACAAACTAAATTCCAGAAATGTTCTGTTGATAAACAATAACTAAGAATTTCTCTTTCCATAGAAAATAATGTCAACCTTTCTTATTTAAACAAGTTGTAACAGGTGGCTGGGGTTCCAGCTCCTTTCCATTCCTCCCTGACCAGGAATGTGTGCAGCTGACTGGAAGCAGCTGTGAGTGAGCTCCCAGAGCTGACAGCAACTCTGTGAGTGCCTTTAATCAACAGCAGCAGTGTTTGGAGAAATGCAAAGACAGCGTGGCTGAAATACTCTCCTCAGTAACTATAGAATTTGGAGGAAAACCATACAAATACATTGACAGCATGATGGTAGGTTTTAAGGCAGAAAACCTGAGCAGGCTGGCCTCTGATTCTGCTGACATACGCTTAAAAGTGAGCATGGAGTGTAAGGCTTTTAAATATGTTGAGTTTTTGTGTAAACTCTTCTTCAGCTACTGGAGTCCAAGGAAATAGCAAAAAAAAGTTAAGCATTGTATGAAAAGGAAGATAGGATGCTTGTTTTCGTGAGTGCAAAGAGAAGGTTTGCAAATAGGAATGCAATGCAGGAAAAAAACCCTAAGAAACCAGAAATATGTACTATGAAATCACGCTATGAGCATCCCAATATGGTACTTTCCGTGTGTTTAAAAGACACAAACTTACAGGCTAGGAACTGTATGTTTTTAATAAAAAATTTTTAATAAAAAATTATTTTCCCTTCTCACCACAAAATGTAATTTCTCATTTTTAACTTATGTTGCTATAGTGACTTGTTTCCTCTGTTAAATCTTCTTTATATCCTTACAAACCGAGGTCCTAAGCATTCCCTGATAAGTGTGTGGGCTGGAGACAGAATGAAAATGATTTTCCGCATACTGCAGTCATTTGAGTAGTGTTGCTGACGTAAAGGAGACAGATTGTAAGCTTTGGTTATTAAATTGTATCAGGAGCAAAGCAAGCTGAGGAGGTACTCTGGGTGGAAAAACAGAGCACTGAAAAGTTATAGCGGTCCTCAAATGGTTTGGAAATAGAACAACTGGGGAAAGTTTAAAATGTGTGGGTTTTTCTGTGTCAACAACAGGTGTGAGCAGAGCACAAGTCTATCAGGAGGTAGCTCTGTTCTTGACAATGGACCTTGGAGGTTCTTGCAGTTTCAAGAATATCCAGATCTCGCAGGCAGAGACTGGCTGTGATGATCTTAAATAGAAATCTGAAGTATATTAAGCTCCAAGGAAAAGAATA
Source organism: Thryothorus ludovicianus (assembly GCA_013397245.1). NCBI lineage: Eukaryota > Metazoa > Chordata > Aves > Passeriformes > Certhiidae > Thryothorus > Thryothorus ludovicianus. The sequence continues at coordinate 165,484 of VZTB01007629.1, forward strand.
CTCATTTCAAGAAGGATTTTCTTACTCCCAGCACAGGCCATGAGATGACAACAGCAGTGTTAGACATTAGGCAAGCTTGCAGTCCACCCAGAGAAGAGAAGCTTATGTTACCTTTACACAGGTGAATATGCAAACACAGTGCAATGATGAAAAAAGTATCAAGACTGCAACAGAGGTATGCAAAGAGCAGTTGGGTTTGAAAACTTCTAGCATGACTCTTTAGGCATCTGGAATGTTCAGAGGGCTTTGTGGGGTCTGATGGCAGAAGGGGAAGCTGGATGGGGAGACCTGAATGGCTGTGAGGTCTGCTTGTCCTTGTCTTCTCATGGCTCTGAGTAGCACTGTGGGGCACCATCCACCAGCTCCTTGGAGTCCTTCAAGGAACAGGAGGTGCTTTATCCAGAGACGCTTTATCCAGGTCTCCTGCTGGTCCATTTTTAACCTCTAATCTTTGAACAATTTTTTTTTTTTTTTTGGTTTCCCTCTGTTGTTTCTACCAGTGTTAATTATTCTTTCTGCTCACAGTTTTCTGTTTAGCCTTCCAAGAAGGACTTGCAGGTTTTTTCCCTATGAGAAAAGTGCCTGCCAGGCAATTGTAACCAAGCATGCTGCTGGTTAGTCCTCATTGCAGATCAAATCAGATCATCCACAAATCAATAGAAGACTGAAACATCTCTCTTTTCTAAATCGTGTCTGGGATTTTGTCTGCTAAAGGAATTAATTTCTGATGGCAATTATTGTTCCACTTAATTCACTTTATCTTCTACTTAGAAAATATAAATTAGGCAGCTGTCTTTGACTTGATATTCTCAGGAGCACAGGGAAGCTAAACTCACTTGTATTGAGAAGATTTCTGATTTATTAGCTTAAAAGCTGCTTCTGTAATCTGTCTAGGAATGTCTGGGGAAAAATGAAAATTTATGCTTATAGAAAACCCTATATTTCATTTTCTAGCAAAAAGCATCATTTAAGTCTAACTGATCATAAGCATGAATTTCACAAGCAGGGACCCCAGTGCTTTATTTCTTTTTCTGTTTCATTTAAGAAGGCTTTTTGTTGTTGGCCCCTATTTGCAGTCAAGTGGAAGCAAAGCTCTTCCAAATCCTTGCTCCCAGTATGAAACACACTCAATTGTACAGGTTCCTGAGTAGATATGAAGTAAGCTATTACAAAAGGTAAAAAGTTGTATTCAGGTACTTCTAAGGCTTCTTTAAAATTTGTTTAAATGTTTTGAGACCTTCTTTAACACAGGAGTAACCTCTGGCAAAATTTAACCACCTTTGATATAAATTTCTCATTTGATTTTCATTCTTCTTCTAAGTTGTCAGTTTCTAATTTGGTTTTTCAATTTGAACTTCTGAAATAGAAATTTGGGGCCAGGCTCTTTGCTGATGCAAAGTGACTCGTGTTAGTTCCCAACATCTGAGAATCTAACTTCTTACATCTTCTACAGATTTTCCCAAATGAGTTGCTATTTTTTTTTTAATTCTAGAACTTTATTTTCAGTTGCTTTAGTAACAACTAGCATTAGCTTTATCTTTCAATAAGAGGCAATTTCTAGGTCTGAATGCAGCTGTGAACAAGCAAAATATTCTTCACTTCAGCTGAGCTGTCTCTGTCTTTAGCATGGCAAAGTGTCAGTGGACAGTCTAAAAATGATTCAGGTTTAATATTAATGAGGTGATGCTGTAGATTGCTTCACAGCTGAGGTCTTTTCAGACAATTTAGGAAGCTCCTACCTTCTCCACTTGTGTTAGCAAATCCTATAAAGCAAAACAGTCCATCCTTCTTGCCTCTGAAAAATGGAGTGATGCCAAGAAACAGTGAGCTAAGACAAATCTGGAAAATCTTCTCACTGGAGGTCTGCCTGTAGTAGCCATTAATCCTAATTGTCTCTGCTGTCAGGAATGGATCAACATCCCTTTAAAAGCCATGACGATACTCAGAAAAATTGTCTTAGGGTGAAAATCAGTCAACAGCCCTTCTTCTTCATAGTGCCATATTTTGTATGGTGAATCATAGCTGCCAATTATAATGCCAATATCTTTTTGTTTTAGTGGTCCTGCTTAACTGGAAACACTTTGAGAGAGGTAACTGAGTTAGAGAGGTAACTGAGTTCTAGTTGTTTCCATGTGCTGTTAGTGGAATATTTTACTAAGGGCCAGGTGTGAGAATGAGCTTTGTATCTTGAAATGGACCTTGATGGCATTGCTGACCCTGTTACTCCTGGAGCCTTTGCTTGGAGTTACTATGGAAGGGATGCAGCCTCACTCAGACTGTGTGCTGAGTTTCAGGGCTGACTTTAAAACCAGTGGTGCAGAGTTGAGAAAAACAAAGTGAAGGACAGGGGTGAAAGAGCTGAAGCTTTATGAAGTGGTCCCACAGGAGTCACTAACTGCAGCCCATGACATTTTGCAGAATTTTGCTGGGTTAGCCTGAGATGGAGTGAAAAATGGAATAAAATGGACAAGGAGAAAGCCCAAAGGGTTAGAGAAGATGATTATATTTTAGGGGAGAAATGAAAACTCAGATAGGGAACATCTAATTTAATAAATCTAATTTTGTAATATTATGTTCAACATAGCACTTGAGGTTTCTTTTTGGAGAAATTTGATGTTGTAGCATAGCTGGAAGTTGCAGAACAAGAGTAGGTGTTCTGTGTGACACAACATCACTGGAGCTGCAGTCTTTAGTGAGGATTTTGGTTTCTCTGACATGATGCAGAGCCTGAATCCACTGTTCTGTGGTGATCTTATCCCTAGCAGTATAGGCTAACCCTGAAGCAATTGAGCCAGGGCGACTTTTGTCAGGGACAGAAGAATTTGGCCCCTACAGTCACTCTACAAGTTCAGAACTGGAAGTTTTTAGCTTCAGAGACATTTTCCCTGTTGCAGTTAGGAGAAGGGTGATGTGTCTCTTTCAAGCTGGAGGCCTGGTTTTGTTCAATGGTAGGTTTAAATTAGCCTCATTATGAGTAGGAGCTTGATGGCTTTTAGTATAGAGGTTTGTCTGTTTAGTTAAGACGGCTTCTTCTGTTCAACTGCTGCTAATTAGTATCCATCATTAACTGGTCCAGAGCTTGCAGCTCTATTCCTGAAATAATTTTTAATGGGAACTGTGCCCATTGTGGCATCAAGTTAAATGTTAGTTTAATGAGAATGTGTTCTTTATTTCACTCTAACTGAAGCTCTGTTCATCTGTTGAAATAGGTAAAGCTTTCTCTACCTTCTCACTAAATAATTTGCTGAAACTGTGGTCCTGAGTATGTTCAATTAGCAGAAAGCCCATAAACACTAAAGGAATCCATTAAGAAAGTGAGAGTAATAAAGAAATAGGAGAATAATCTTTCAAATTAAGTTAGGTGTGAGCACAACTATTTAACTTTTAGAGCTGGTTTCTTCTAAAAGGTGCCATTTCCACAGCTCTTGAAAATAAAATCTTTATCCACTGAGGCAATGCGGCACAGAGCACAGCACTGCAACTGTGACAGCCTCTGGCTTTGAATGGCACCTTGCAGATTGAAGCAGGGAGCTCCAGAGTGGAAAGCAGGGTTGCTGCCACACGAGCAGAAGACATTGCCAACTTTTCTAGCCTGACTTTGTAGTGCAGAAGCAATGAATGAGGGAAACTCTCAGTGCTCCCCTTGATGATGAGCCTTGCCTTGGGGGTTTGCTCCCTGGAGGGGAGAGGGAGGGCCACTTTGATCACAGTGTTTATGTAAGGAGTCCCAGCAAGTGTGGGCATATGGCAACTGTCCGGTAACACTCATCCAGCCTTAGGACCATAATCCCAGTAATTCTTCTCCATCTGCACACTTCCTAGGAGTTACATAAATAGGAAATTGTAAGTGCATGAAGCCAAAAATATGAAAGAATACAGAACAGATGAAGTGAGAGATTTTGTCTTAAAATAAAACTTTATCTTATGATTCTGATTTAGACTTTCTTCAGTCCAGCTGTCATCCCTTCCCTGCCTTCAATGAAGGCTGCAGGGGCTCGCACCAAGCCAAGTCTCTGTATGTGCCTCTGCCCTCACTGACTTTCAGCTGCTTTTGATGCCATTGACCATAGCCTTTTCCCAGGATGTTCCTTCTCTTTAGGGATTTCAACATCTTTTGAATCATTCTTTTTTTGTGAGCTTGTCTTATTTGGAATCATATCTGTCATATTTTTGTCCCATTTTGAATGACATTTTGTCATCTTCTGACCCTTCTTTGTCTTTCTATGAGAATGCCACAAAGACCTGCCCTTGATTTTTCTTTACTCCTTTTTAACTTGTTTCTTGGTACTGTTGTCCACAAATACAAATTTATCTTACTGTGTCTATGTTGATGGGACACAGACTTGTCTCGATAATCCAGGCCATTTTTATTCTGTCCAAACAGGGGTCAGGGGTTGCTTTTCTGAAAAGTCTGACTCTGGAGAGCAGTTTTAGCCATGTCTGGCATGTGAGTCTCAATAGTTGTTAGGTCACAGACCATGTTAGGGAATTACCTCTAATTACCATCAAGTCAAACCATTAACTCAACACTGCTGAACCCACTGTAAAACCACATCCCTGAGTGACACATCCACCAGTCTTTTGTACACTTCCAGGTATGATGATTCCACCACTTCCATGAGCCTCCTGTTCCAATGACTCACCACTTTTTCAGTGAATTTTTTTCTGAATATCTACTCTAAACCTCCACTGCAGCTTGGGGCAATTTCTTCTTATGTGATTGACTCCTACCTGGCTACAGATTCCTTTCAGGTAGTTGTAGAGAGAGATGATGTCTCCACTGAGCCTCCTTTTCTTCAGGCAGAGAAAAATGTTTTCCATTGCTGTCACTTTTGGCCTCTCTTTGAGGCAAAAATAATGAAGGTGAGTTTTTTTACACCCAGTTTGGTCAGAACTTTTAAATCCTCCTGCAGGAACCTTCTCCTCAGGATGTGGTCCTTTTTTGACTGTAACGTCACTAAAAGTCCTACCCAGGCTCTTGTCCCTGGCATCTCACTCAAGGCAATATTCTTCTCCAGTCTTCTTCCATTTAAATTAATTCAAAATTTACACACAGAGCAATTGTCCTATCCCAGTACATTGACAACATCACCACCTTCCTGCATTGTTCCATTAGTTCCTCTGTCTTTGTTCATATGACATAATCTTGTGTTCATTTTGAACAACCTTCTTGTCTCATCCCCACATGGTTTGTCTTCTCTTGTTCATTTTAAATGTCAGTTCCCATCTTTGATGTGCTGATGATACCAGATCCCTTCCTCTTGTTTTTATGTCTTCAACTAATCACCTTTCCCATGCTTACCCTCACACATGGAAGGAGCTCTCTGAAACAGCAACAAAGCAACTTTCAAGTCATTTTAGAAGTACTTTTTTTTTTCTGTGATGCTTTACAGAAACCTTGACAAGCTGATAGTGTGCCAAGGCAGATCATTTTCATGCTGACTGATAATTCTTGTATTCCCTGGCTGTCTGGGAGCCTCAGACATTTTCTGTTTCAAATGGGGATTTTATTTTTGAGTCCCCTATCTTAATAGGGCCTTGGTCTGTGATATGAGTGACACAATAATAAACAGTGCTTCATTCTATGTACAGATGAAGAACTATCGGAAGCCTGTGCTACTGTGTCTTTCTCCTTTCCCCCTCTGCCCCAACCCTTACTGCAATTCTGTTTGTCTCAGTTTCATAATATTGGTGATATAACCGAGGCAAGGCTGCATCTCCTAGAAATTAACAACTTGGAGGTCATCGAATATCATGTAGGTGATAATGGTATCACCAAAATAAACAATATAATTTATTTGGTAACTGTTTGACATGGTTTCAGTTGGACCCAAGGAAAGTAGAGAATGGGTTTTGTACATGGGTGAAGAAGTCTTTGTGGCTTAACTGATTACAGCAAATTACTTGGGAGGGACTGGTTCCTGCAGAGATGATTTCACAAGGGCCTTCATGTGCTTGTTCTCCAGATGTTGGGGAATGGGTCCTGAGCACTGGGAACATTTTGTGCAGCTTGAAAGGGAAGTTCTTTTCAGGACATCTGTAGTTGTCCCAAACAAACAGAAGAGCAGTAGCATGAGGCAGATAGAAAATATGCTCCTTGGAAGATTGATTGCAGAACCAGAAACCCCGCTTCTTCATGGAAGACTATAATCAATATAGAAACCCTATGTTTTGTCGTAGGTGCAGTTTAAATACTTTTTTCCTTCAGGCAGCTCTAGCCAGTGATGAATCTGTCCATGGGAGTCTCCAGGCAGCACCCCCCTTTCATGGCAGATGCCCTCAGGTTCCCGGTGTGCTCTCAGCATTTGTCCTGGCACAGGCTGCGGGTGCTGTAGCTGAGGGTGCCTCATGATGATGCTGGTCGTCAAAGGTCCGAGGCTCAATGTCAGGATGTCATATTTCTGGCAAAAACGCTTTCAGGTTTTTTGTTTCATAGAGGATGTGAAAGGAGGGAGGCCTTGATTAAGATATTTGAACAAAGAACTAGATGGAAAAATCTCTGAAATTGTTGCAGAAATACAGCACATGAATTCTGACTAAAGTCAGTGGGGAAGAATCTGAAATTCAAAGTTAAAGGAAAGTGCTATTAAAACTGAACTGAACTACAAGTCCCCTTGCTTATTTATAGTTAAGTCATCTCTTCTTTTTACCTCCAGAGTGACAAAGCCATTTGGGTTTTATTGACCAGTGTGTCTTGATCTGCCTGATGGCATTTCCCAAGATTAATGTGTCTGTTTCTCAACAATGCATATTCTTCATGATGCATCACAATTAACCACTGCTACTTGGTATGACAAGGAGGGACTCTTTTTATCTGCATCTGCATGACTTCTATCTGCATTTCAAATGACAAGTAAACAGAGATTTCTCTCATCTACCTTTTTGAAATTAAAAAAAAAATTGAAATTCATTCTTAGGTTCCCATAAGATGAAGAATATTTTGCAAAGGAAATTTGTTTGGAAATATAAAAAGTGGAAAAGTATTAAACCCTACAATGTATAAGGTACAAAACACACAAGCATATCCTATTATTTTAATACTCGACTTTATAGCTTTTATTTATTTGTGTCAGTAGAAATGTCAAATTAATATTTATAAGTGCTCTTTAGTGCATTTGTTTGTTTTCAGTATAAATTACCAAGCTGACATTGTTGTTCAGGATTGCCAGAGTGCTTTTTAAACTCAATGGGAATTTCACATTTTGACCCAGTTTTGCAGGGATGTAACAATATTCTTAACTTGAAATTGTGCGTGATCTATTTGTCTTTAACGTGACTCTTCACATGTGTTAAGTTAAACTTACATGCATTTGCCTGGAGCCACCGAGTTTTTGCCATAATAGATTTACAGACAGCTAAGGAACAGCTTCAGTTAGAAATTTTTTACTGTTTTATTTAACCTTAGTAACTGAACATAAGACATTAACACAGATTCAAATTTATCTAATCATTGTTTTAATAATTTTAGCACAAGTTCATATTTTCAGATGGCATACAACATAAGATTTTTGACTTAATTTTTGACTTTGGTTCCTTTAAGGAGGTTGCCAGCAGAAGCAGTGACCAGACATAGAAGTAGCTTTGTGTTATTTTCTCAAAATGTTTTGGATAAAGATTTCTACACTCATGTAATGGAGACCTCCAGTAGCTCATAGGTTTAAGAAATGCTTTGAGCTTGATTTTGCTAAATTAGTTTCTTGCTTTCTTCTCAGTTTACTCCCGTATATTCTCTACTGCCCTTGGTAATTTTATTTGCTTCTGGTCTTTATAAGGCCACTTGCTGACAGCCACTTTTCCCTTCTCCAGGGAGTATTTAAGCTGAAGCTTGGTATTCTGAATGTGTGTAATGTATCTGAGTATTATAATCTTTGTCACAATAAAAACCAACTAAATGTCACAGCTGGTACATCTTTAATAGGCAAGGACATGGCTTCATGGTAGGAGGTACAATGAAGACTTCTGCTCTGTGCACATTTGTAATGAGAAAAGCTGACAGAATGTGAGAATTCCTAAAGAATCGGATGGTAAACAGCACAAAGACTTTTATAAAGCCTTTTACATAAAACAGTAGGTGAAACCTATTTTAATACTGCTCAGATCTGGCCAATTTATTGCAAAAAGGAGATATCAGACTCATGGAGTATCATGTTGCTGAATGAGATAAAACATTCTGATATGAATAGGGATTGAATGAATTGAGATTTTTCATTTGGAGATGAGACAGAAGTGAAATGAATGAAAAGTTCCAAAACCTCAAGAAAGAAGTTGGACTCTTTTTCCTCTTGGCATGAAATGGGCTACTTTGCATAATTAAGAACTGAAAATTGTGTAACAATGCAAGTAATTTTTTTTATATATAATAGAAAATGGCCACAGTAATAAGTAAAAGCCAAATAAAGCATACAGAAAAAGAGATTGCATATTTTATGTGTACATCAAAAATCTCCAGAGCTATTATTGAGGGAAATGATGTGAAATTTCATGCCTTGTGGCTTGAGCCTGCCACCAGCAGACCCGAGGATGGTGCAGCCTATGCCCCATCTGCCTATCAAGAATTTCTCATCCTTCTCCCTAATGAGTCTCTGACTGCTCACAGTCAGATCCTGCAGAGTTGGAACTGGGTGGTCTGACAGTGTATTGTAGTCCTCATGAGCGATTAAACTAGAAATCCTTAATGTGATGTGCAGCTGCTATAATTGACTGCTGAAATTCGTTCTCCCATGGTATAAATTAACAAAGGAAGTGTGTATAAATTATTTGTTATTTTTGAGTGGATGTCAGGACAGTAATCTTCTTCAGATAAACAGAAACAAACAATGATCTTAAACTTTTAGTGCAATGAATTCACTTACTGCTCTATTTAACCAAATAGTAAACTCAGGAAAAAATATTATAAAATAAACAATGAACTTATTTCTTTTATATTTTTTGTCTCTGATAAGTGAGCTTTAAGCTTGAAGACAAAAATTTAATCAAGAGCTCCTGAATCTCAGTTCCACCTTTTGCCTTTTTTTATGAATCTTTTTTGAAGCAAATTGCCTCCTCTTTGGGCCTGTCCTCCACATGGCTTATAATTCTGAGGTCCAGAATCAGAGACATTGCTTTTCAATTCTAGCATGCCAAGGTTCTTTTTTTTTAAAGTATTCCTTAAAGTAATTTTGATAACTTTTTCCACAAAAGGATTAGATTATGGACAAACTGGGTTCGAAGTAATGTTGGCATGTTTTTGCAATGCACTTAAACTCAGAACAGTTCTTATTGTGACCCATTATTTATGGCACATCTGGTATGTCAGGTTCAGAATTCAGCATGGCTCTGGCTGCTTTATCCTAACACAGAGTAAATAGTAAATACAACCAAAATGCAATCAGTACAAGTTNATATGCACAGGTTGAAGATGGAGATTTTAATATTTTCTGATAGTGTTGTTTCTGTATAGTAGAAATAGTCTTTCCAACTCAGTGTATGAATATTTATGGTATGGGTGAACACAGTATCTATATAGATCTGCAATTTCTTGAATTATCACAATGGTATGTGTTATCATATTCTAATCCTTTTTTCCCAAATTTCATATCAATTAAATTTTACTTAAAGTATCACCTACAGCAGGAAGTTCTTTCAGTATTCTTAAAGCAATTGTAGTTATAATTTATATAAATATGATGTCAATATATAGAATTTTTTTTTGACAAACTGCATCTTGTACTGTAGCACTGGCAGACAACAGCAGCTGTGATAGGAAAGTTTTCTTGGCCATGTGTAGGTGTTTGTTCCACTTGTTGGCATCCGTGTCTGACCACTGCAGGGACATCCCTAGGGACACGTGATGGGACAATTGAGTTTCAGAATAGAATGGTTTGTGTTGAAAGGGACCTTAAAGGTCATCTCATCCAACCTTGTCATGGGCAGGGACACCTTCCACCAGACCAGATTGCTTAGGCCCTCATCCAATCCAGCTGTGAACACTGCCAGGGATGAGGCATCATCCTTATCTTGTGTTCTGTTGACAGCTTTCCAATACTCTTAAAGATATGATAGAATTGATTTTTCTACCCTCATAGGCTTCTATCTTACAACCTAAGCCCTCATAATGAGCCTGAGTATTTGCTGTGTTTTCAGCCCTTGAATCAATATGCTCTTTCCCTGAAAAAAATACAAATCATATCTTTTCAAGATTTTCCTTTATCCTTAAGTCAAGCTTCTATAAGCCTACAATGAGAATAATTTATCCACACCCTAATCTGTGGTTAGTTATGTGGTGTGCAAGTATGTCTTCTCTTTAGATGGTTTCAGCTATTGCATTAAACTCCCCTGCCATGCTCAACTAATCAGAAAAAAATTCATTGTGGGCACATAGGGTGCAAAAGCATCTTCAACAAGACCACATAAAAATTTGTTTATTTTTTATATATTTTGGTTTCTCTTTCTCAAAAACATGGAAAGTCTTTTGAAGGGCAACAGATAGAGCTTAGAACTGGTTTTGCTTCTATTTTGGTTGAGCTCTCCACACTGGTTTTGCAAATTCCTTCTCTTTGAGTCTTGCAGATTCCTTTGGAGAGATTTTTCTAATTGTGTCCATTTTGTCTTCTCTTCTTTCCAGAACCTTCAGTTGGGTTTACTTGTGATCTGAAATCCCAGAAATGTTCTCTCTTTTTGTCCTGGTGTTTGGATAAGGGATTCCTCACATTTCCTCCTCCCTCTATTTGGAGCTCTTATTCCCAATTCAATCTGATCTCCAGAATTAGGAATATCACAAGTCTTCTAAAATTGCACATTTGTCTCAACAGTATGAAATCTGTTATAAATTATTCAACTCTTTCCTCTGAGTTCTGTTTTGAAATATCTCTCTCTCAATACCTTCATTTGTGTTAAAGAGCTCAATATTTGTGTTTGTGCTGCACATTCTGATAAATGATTTTTTTCTGCCTCACTCAGGCTAATGTACAAATCTAGTACATCTGTGACTGAAGTAATCCAAAGAAAATCTGTCTGTTCTTATCTGTGCTTGCCAAACTCTGATTTTATTTTTTTTTCTGTTTCCTTCTGTTTCTCTGGAGAGCTGTAGTTGCTCCGGAGTTGTTATTGCTTCTTTCCTTGTTAACCACTTGTCTTACATGCATTCTCTAATTTCTGTGCCCCCAGTGCCAGTTTGTTGGGATTGTATGTGTGCATGTGTGTCATAGATTTCTAGAATCTGAGTTAGGCTCTGAAATACTGAGCCTTAAATAAATGTAGCAAGAAAGTTAATAGATTCCAGAAAATGCAGCTTCTGCAGAAGAAAAAAGGGTTTATGTATGGTTTGTCGTCTGTGTCAGAGTGTGTCAGGGATATAATGTTTAAGACTGAGGAACTAGCAGGTCTAATTATCACTACAAAACTATAAAACAGTAAAGAGATTCTTTACTCATAATTTTCATTTAAAATTTTATTCATGGCTTTATGTAAATTGTTCATAGCACTGAGACTGAAGCTCTTATCTAGAGAAATTTCAAGGAGAGGTCAATAGTAGAGAGCAGATTTATGGGAATTTTCAGAAAGGAAAGTTTTTTTTCCTGGAGAAAATATTCATTAGTTTGGATCCAGGTGCTTGCTGGCCTTAACACATTGCAGGTTGAGCAGCACTTACCAATGCACTTATTCCCTTCCTTATCTTTCATTTAGTCATATGCTGGGCAGCAGTTGGTACCCAGCAGGTTTGGGTTTTGTTTTGTCACTTGCCAGGCTAATCAGCTCATCCACTATATGATTCCTATTATCCTGCCAAAGAGAAATCAGGGGACTTCAGGGAGTTGTGCATTCCACCTGCAGGAAAGGAGAGAAGCCAAAAAATTAGATTCTGAACTTTTAGAATCATAGAAACAGAGTTTCTATGATTCTGTGGTTTGGGTTGGAAGGGTCATTAAAGATCATCCACTTCCAACCTTACTGCCTTGGGCAGGAATAAATTCCACTAGACCAGGTTGCTCAGAGCCCCATCTAACCTAGCCTTGAGCCCTTCCAGGGATGGGGCAGCCACAGCTCCTTTTGGCAACTTTTTTCACTAGGCTCTCAGTAAATAATTTCTTCCTTTTATCTAAGAATCACAGAATATTCTGAGTTGGAAGGGACCCATAAGGATCATTGAGTCCAACTCTTCAGTAGATTGAATGCATGACTGTGATGTTATTAGCACCATGCTCTGACCAGCAGAACTCATCTCATCTCAACTTGCTCTCTGGCAATTTAAAGCTTTTCTCCCTTGTCCTATCCCTGCATCCTTTTCCATCTTTCTTGTAGTCCCTTTAGGTACTGAACAGTGCTATAAGTTTTTCCCAGAGCTTTCTCTTCTCCAGCCTTGACAGCCTCAACTCTCTCAGCCTGTCTCCATAGCAGAGGTGCTCCAGCCCTCTGATTATTTTTGTGGCCTCCTCAGAACTTGCTCCAACAGCACTGCAGGTGGGGTCTCACCAGAGCAGAGCAGAAGGGCAGAATCTTCTCCCTCACCCTGCTGCCCATGCTGCTTTGGATGCAGCCCAGGACATGGTTGCGTTTCTGGGCTCTGAGTGCCCATGGCTGGGTCATGTTGAGCTTCTCATCGAGCACTCCCAAGTCCTTGTCCTCAGGTCTGCTCTCAATCCATTCTCTGACTATTCTTTGTATTTTTCTTGAGGTCACTCTGACCCAGATGCAGGACCCCTTCCCTTGGCCTTGTTCAAACAGGGTCACCTCCCAGGCCTGTCCAGGTACCTCTGGATGACATTCCTTCCCTCCAGTGAACAACATGCACAGCACGGCTTGGTGTCATTGGCACATGTGCTGAGAGTACCCTCAATACCACTGTCCATGTCACCAACAAAGATGTTAAATGCTGCTGGTCCTACTACAACTCCTGAGGATCACCACTCACACTTTGGTTTTCTCCTACTCCTGGCCCTATTCTGGCAATCAGATTGTTTTGTGTAATTTATTGTGAGAGAACAGTACATGTGATGATGGATTTCTCTTTTCCAGACACCTTAGTCTGTGACTGGCTCTCAGAAGCTATATTTGTAGTCTGTGTTTGGTAAAATATTTTGGAAACATCTGTAAAACACTATTTCAAATGTCTCGGTTTTGGCTCATTAAAGATGAATACGTTTTCCAAATTTAAACTGAAAAAAAACTCAAACAGTTTAGGACCGTGTAGATGTGTTTGCAAAAAACAGAAAATATTTGCCTCTATTGGTTCTCAAAGAGACTCGTGATTTTGTGGGGAATGCAAGCTTTTTTCACCTATTTCTTAACAAAACAATATCATGTGTGGTTGAATCATCTTGTTGAATACTTCCATTACACAGCAGAGTGCCAGTTGAGTTATGGACAATCACAGACACAGCATTTAGAAAAAGCTGCTAAAGAAAAATCTCATTTGAAATATGAACTGATGGCAACTTTCAGGCCATAGGTTCTAATAAATGAACAGTGTATGTGAAAGATCATGAACTGTTAATAATATCTTGCACATAAACTTTGCTGTTTTTCAGCTGAGCATGTTTCCAATCCTGTCAGTTTATATTTAACAAGGAATTTTGACAGCTTGTCTTTTAGATCACATTATTCTAGAAGAAGCTTATTTATAATGAACATGATCTAAAATATTTAAGGTGTGATTACAACGGGAGTTTTGGAAATGTATGTTTTGAATCGAGTCTTAAGGAATGGCTAAAGAAAGAAATTAAATGTTATGGCATGCTCTTTTTAAAAAATAAACACCTTTTTCTTGTCCTGGAGATGTCATTAAAGGGCCAGATTCTTTGCAGAATCAAGGGTAAACATAGAATAAATTCAGATCTTCAGAGGGAAGAGGAGTGACCACTCAGCCTTCAGTTAATTACACAGTTATTTTTGTTCGTGCTTGAATTAATTCTGTCTTAGCTCCATTCCAGAGATTCTTGGGTTTATGTGGCTGCTGCTGTAGCAGTGACACTTCCAGTTTAGTCTGGAAAAGCAGAATCTAATGTTAATTAAATAATTGCCAGTTACAACTCCTTCCTGTCCAAATCCCTTCAACATGTTGTGAATGCTCAGTTTTCTCTCCTGCTCCTTTACAGATGAGTACTTCCATGTTGTGTACATAATGCTAAGAGGACTATTTGCTTTTATTTTTAATCTAAGTAGAACAGCTTTGCAACCCTTTCACAAGTGGCAGGGCTGGCTGCATCCCTTGTGCATACAAATGCAGTTCTATGTGCGTTAGCCAAAGGGCACAATAGAAAGACTCTCTCTATGGTTTTACCCAGACACTGCTGTCGTATTGATACAGATCCCCAACACGATGGCTTTCCTCAGAGTGAAACAGGATTCTGCTGAAAGCACAAATCAAGGCTTGCTGATCTATTTTTATAAGTTTAAGCATCATAAGCCCTTTGTGTGGATATTGACCGTAGTTTGAAGGGATTCTCATAATACTAAAATTTGTGTCTAAAGCCATAGCTTTGTTTGCTTCAGGTAGCTGGCAATTTCTCAAGGATTTAATCTTATAAAAATGAATTTATTAATAATATTGTAAATACATTGTAATTGAGCCCTAATGCAATATAGTGTCTATAAAATCCAAAAGTTTTTGGTATTCTTGTCATTCATTGTGTCTGTCTCCTGCAGTGTAGGCCACAAGTGTACTGTGGAGGTGAGTGGCACAGGTTGTGTTAGGATTTGCTTAAACTAGATCCCACTCTGCCTTTTATCAGTTTTAAATTTCTCACCGTTAAGCCCCGCAAGCTATTCCCTTCTCTTAGCAGGGTAAATTCATCATTTCATTAATCATTCAGCAACCTGAGCTTGGTCATGGCTTCAGGCTGCCACCCTGTTCTCTGGCTGCCCTTGACTGCTTCACCCTTCGCTGTTTCAACCTGGTAACATTGTATTGATTCCTTAGAAGCATTCAAAGTCCCATTTTTGGTTGTTATAGGGCAATCTCTCCAGTTAGGCACCTCTGTCAAAGTTTCTCAGGGTTCTGACCTGAGCAGGCAGCTATAGCTAGTGTAGATGAGATCTACATCCTGCAGACGTGTCCTCCTGGCCCTTGTACCTTCTGATGAATGCCCATGGGGCAGCAGAATGAGACCCATTCCTGGTGGGCAAACAAATGGAGCTGGCAGCCCCTTCAACTATTCTGTGATCAATTTCCCTTTCTCATAGCAGGGAGGGTATGTGGGTTTTTCAGGACTTTCTCTGCTTGGTCTTGAAAACTTGCTGAACAGCTACTTTGCTTTTCTGTCACGGCAGTCATGGCTCCTGAGCAGCCATGTGGGTTTTCCTGATGGATCTGTCAAGCTTGTTCCTATGACTTAGTGACTGGGATTATGTTACTTGGTGTTTTGCTCGCTAGCATCCACTTTCAGCTGCGGCTTTTTTTGGAAATAAACCACTGAGAATAGTCCAACATAATGCACTACTTTCCATAATGTCCATTAGGTGTCTCCACATGCTGGGGGCTCGTGGGTACTTTAATTACATCTTCCCAATTAACAGCAGCGTGCTCTGCATGCGTTCCTTGAATAGAGTCCTAGATTTCCATAGTGAATGAAATGCTGTGGCACTCGTGCTTTCTGCGAGGAATTCTCATTACTGGAAGAACTCACGCTCTCACAGACCACTATTTGTCAGTTGCAGCGCCTGAGCCTTAATTAACGTTGCATTTTTTAAGTAGATAATGCATACAAAATGGTAATTCTGAGCCCATAACCATTGGCACGTTCTTTCCTACCACTGTGCAGCTACTCTGTTTGCAATGCAGAACAGTAAGAGAAATTACAAGTTAATTTAATATACTATCATAATGCCATCTTTCAACTTTCTTGTTTGCAGCCAAAGCGGCTGCTGGATCTGTTGTTAGAGCACTAAGTTTTTTTCCAGTTGTCTAACTTGTTCTGCCCTGGATTTATAAATATGTCTATGGATTATGTGCTGCCTGGATCACTATCCTGCAGTTTGACAGAATCTCAAAGGGTGAAGTCAGCCTCTCTCAATGCGTAGAGCAGGTGTTTCTGTGTATGTGTGCAGTTATAGGAATAATCTCCATCTCCTCTCCCCCTTACTCATTTTTGTGAAGACTTGGCCTTTTACCTTACTTACTGTGTTGACAAGAACCTGCAGGCCTCCTGGAGCACCACATCTGCACTCTTCTAGCCTAACTCACCTTTAAAGGGTGATTTAAAGCAACAAGACCCATTTTTATTAATTGTGATAGACCTTTAAGGTAAAATGACAAACCATCCCATCGTAAACCGGTGAAATAAATTCAAACTAGACCCCATTACTAGAGCTTGTCCTTGTAATCTTCCATGCATTTATCTACCCAGTATACCTATGTGACATCCCTTTCTGAGACAGCATAAAAAGATCTGTCTACCCTGGATTTTTGGGGGTTTTTTACTCCCTAGGAGAGAATATCTGTATGTTTATCCACAGACTTTTTTGTGTGTTTTACACCCCTTTCCCATCCCACTACAGACTTCTGGGAAAAATGAGGTGCTGTAGATATAGATCTACCCTTGCCAGTGTCAACAAATCTGGTGTTACTTTTAAAATATGTAACCTACACTTAGTACATTTGATATCTGGACACAGATTTGCAGGTCGTCTTTGTTTTTCTGCCTTTATAGAAATATTCAATGATTTATTTTTGATAAGTAGTGTTTATTATCTTCTTACATTTGAGATATAATGTGAAATCTTTTAACTTAGTTTTAAAAATGAATTTCAATTACTGACAAGATTTAAAATAATGAATTGAATTTTACTTTCTGACATGATTTATAATTCCAAAAACTGATAAAATAGTGTTATCTTGTTAGAACAATGCCTGGCTTTCTTATAGCAAGCATAGCAAAAGGAATATAATAGGCAGCTCAGCCTATCATGTTTGATTTCATCAAAGCATGATAGAAATACTAACAAATTGATTTTCACAACCCTAATGTGCACAGAATAAATGTCTATAACATATCATGTGAAATACTAAGGACAATTGAGTTAGTGGCAGGATCATTGTCTATGCTCTGTTTCCCTGATACCTGTCTATTTTGGGTTTTTTAGGGACAAAAGGCATTTGTTTTGTATCAATATTTGCTTTATACTGGAAATTATACTCAAGGAAAGTTCATTGTCTTCAAGGTTTTATGAGTGTTTTCCTTTTCCCCTCCACAATTTAGGATTGTGTTAGCAGTAAAAAGAATTAACAGCAGACTTCTCTAGGTGTGCCTGCCCTGACTTTCTGTGTAGTCCTCAGTCTTCGGCTGTAACTTCACTTCATCCATTCGGAAGCTGACTGCAAAAATTATTTTGAAATAAAAATTTCAAAGTTAATTTTGTTCAACCATATTTACTGAGGACTTGATGTTTTCAGAAGGCTGATTAACAGTGAATGATCTTTAAAAGATAATCCTATACTACTGCAGAACTTTGGAAAGAGAAGACCTACCGCACTGACGTTGGTCCTAGATCATTTTCTACTAACAGAGGAAACAAACCAATAAAACTACAAAAAATAATGCATATTTGACCACCAGACTGTTTGCCCAAGAAGCAGTTCTGACTGCAAGGAAATAAATTGCATCAAATTCCCCTGAACCCACTCTGGTTTTCAGCATTGCCTTCTTACATGAAGGATGCTCAGACTGGGATGTAGTTCCAGGTTAGGGCACGTACCTGTAGGGGTTAACACATGCTGAGTCTGAGCTCCCATTGTCAGGAACAGATGTTGAGTCAACACAGGTGGCAGAATGACAGAACTGATGCTGGAACTGAGGTGTTCCCAGAGACAGCTGGTTCACCCTCTACCCTCCCTGTAAGTCAAGAGTGTCCTGTCACCTTAGGTGCCTGCCCAGCCTATGTTTCTGTCTTCCTTTCTGGAAGTCCTGTGCCATGCCTACCAACACAGCAGAGCAATCTCTGCTGCTCCAGATGGCAAGAACGGTGATATCCAGCCTGACCTTTGCAGCAGGTGTGGCAAACTTACCTCCAGAACACATCTCAATTCATAGCTAGGCTGGATAAGAGTCCCTAAAGTTTGTGTCCCATGTTTAATTTTCCAGCTGCTTTAGTATCAGGAGATTGACAGTATTGATCTTGTCTGTCCCCCCACCCAAAGCCAGCTTGATTTAACATTTTTGTGTCTAAGGGGGTTGATCTGAGCTCCTGCTCTGCCTTGAATTAAGGTGGGGTCTTCCTCTGTCAGCAGATCACCATTATATGGAGCTGTACTAATTTTCCCTTTGTCTTGTGTGATAGAACACTGGGGCATATGACATGCCAATTCCTTGGCTGTGGGTCACTTTTCTTCATTAGCATTTATGCCATGCCCTTTTATTAGCATGTCCCTTTGTGCTCCCTTGAGTTTTGCTGTTGGACGTTTTTAAAGATGCTGCAGTAAAACTTTATAAATTATTTATCTTGAAAAAATGTATTTTGTTAATAAGCACAGTGTTATACTCATAACTTATTTTCCTGTGGTAAAGATTAAAACTCAGTAGAAAGAATGGTGAACTTTGGAACATAATTTTTTGTAATATATTTCCTCCTTTAGGGGGCTGAAAGCCTCTCTTTAGGACACATTGCAGCATCATTGCTCTAAAGTAATCACTGAAAAAAGATTTGCAAATATATTTTTTTCCCTGTTCAGAGCAGAAAAGTTGGATGCATGATCTTTAAATGTCCCTTCCAACTCAAACCATTTCATGATTCTATGATTTATGTATAAATACATAAGTGCATAATGAATGACAATCTGAATTACTGAAGTGAAAAATATCTTACAGTGAGTCCATAAACCAATCAATTACATGAGAATGGACATAACGAGAATGGTAGAGAGAGATTCATGACCTGCGAGGACTTGTGTAAAGGATACAAGATTTTTTTCTTCTTCCAATGGAGACCAAATATCCATGAATTTACATGAAGCCTCCTATCTGTTACTAAAACCATGGGAATGTAAAGTGAAGTAAATTCAAGTATGACCAAGGAAATATTTTGATGTTCATGGAAACCTGCAATACAAGGTTAGACCAATTAATGCAATGACTGTAAATGTTAAGTGCAGACATCTAAAGTCACAGTCACTCCAGTGAAAGGGCTCATTTAAAGTATAATTTATTATAAGAGAGCAGAAATATTAAGGGTTACACCAGACATTGTGGCAAATATGTTCAAGGGTCATAAGCCAGAGTTTATGAAGGTACAACCTGTAATAATTTAAACTTGTATGAAAACATTCATTATAAGTGTTTAACAAACATTAATTAATTAAACTGTGTAACACCATGCTGTGAGCCTATGGGTAAGTCAAAGCATTTGTATCTCAATTTTACAGAAGGTTAAGCTGAAGTGCAGAGAGATATATTTGCCTGAGGTCACATAGCAAGTCAGTGGAAAAACTGCAAATAGAATCTGCAATCTGAAGTTCTCATTTCTTTGTTTTTGCCACTTACATCACACTTTTTACTAGCAAAATTAAAGGGAAGAGAGGCAACTGAAGTGCTGAGACTTGGAATATAGTTAACCCAATTTTCTATACATGTTTTTGCCTTTTATTTCCCCCACAGCTTAAGCACATATGAAATGTGTAGGTTGATTTTAAATTATTTTGAACTTTGGCTTCTGGGCAGGAAACCAGCCCCACCAGGAGTGTGGGGTGGGGGGCAGGTGGAGATGGAGGTTGTAGCCCCATAATCACATGTTTGACTTTACATCACATCATCAAAAATGAGCACTGAGTTGTTGCTTGGTGACTCTCAGGTTAGCTGGAATTGTGTGTTTTGGTATCAGAGTAAAGCTGGTTATGGAGCACAGAAAGTGATGCCTTGCTAAAAGGGAGAGCCTTGGGCTGAGTGGATGTGTATCCTTCCACTAAAAGGAGATTGTGGGGTGTTTGCAGAGAAAGGGTGAGAGAGATGCAGAGGGGGAGGTGTTCCTAGGTGAGACCTTGAAGAAGAAAGATAAAGAAGGTAAAAAGTTGCTCTAGCAGATCAAAAAATGGTGAAGAAAAGTTATTTATTAGTGTTTTGTTTTAGCTTGATATTTAAAGGGATGTTCAAAGGGGTTGTGTATGAAGATGCTTCTTTGTAAGGTAAAGAAGAAAATGGAGAGGAAGCAATTACTATTAATTCTTTATAGATTGCCATGGTGTTTTCCTGAAAATGCTTTTACATTGCCTGGGGAAAGTGTGTCTGATTGAAATTTCACTCTGGTTTTTGGCAAACTGGGTGCTTCTGAGGGGAATGGACCCTGACTGGGTTGTTGAGTATCTGCAGCTATCCCAAAGCCTGCAGGTCCCAAGAGTTGTGTTCCAAGCACTAGGTCTTCCATTTACCCTGTCTACTCTCAACCTATTTATGTGCAACAGCAATGCAAAAGCTTATATAAAACTAATCTGATCTGGGATTATAGAATGATATACCTTTTTTCTGGTTCTGGTCTGGTATACAGCTTTTCCTTCCATACTGGGAAATTGGCTTGCATCTGGATCCTTTCCAAGATTCAAAAAGAAAGATGAGGAAATATATAATCTGAGTTTTTTTCTCTCTGACTCTTGCCTCAGAGATGAATACACCAGCCCTTTTGATTTGGAATTTTACAGTCAGATTTTATTAATTTTTCCTTATTATCCATATTTAAAGGAAGACTATCTTGAACACTTGAGCAATAAAAAAAAAATCACACAACAAGTGATGTAACTGAACAGTTTTACTTGTTGCTGAAGCATGTATTGGAACTTTTCAGAGGAAAGTCTGTTCATGTCTGCTGTGACAAACTGTGGGGCTGTGGGATCCATAGACAGGATCAAAAATGCACAATAATAACTATTATCTGTTGCATAGAAAATAGGGAATATCTCTTCAGTAGTGACTTTGAGTCCATCTCCCCAGACAATGACTAAAGCCTCATTCTGAAGGTATGTTGTTATTGATGTGACGGCAGTGGAAAAGGCTACCCAGGGAAGAGGTTGGATCACCATCCCTGGAGATATTTACAGGATGTGTAGACCTGGCACTCAGGGACGTGGTTTAGTGGTGGACTTGGTGGTGCTCGGTTAGCAGTTGGACTTGACCTTAAAAGTCTTTTCCAGTCTAAATATTCCTGTATTTCTGTGATTCAAGACTACATGCAGAGGAATACATAGTGCTAAAAAATAGTGAATGTTTCTCTTTAAGTTTATAGGAAAAGATCTTCATACAAACCATAATTTTTCAGCGAAAACTGTCATTTTCTGAAAGGTCTGTTCTGAGCACAGGAAACCCTGCCTTGACCTCTTAATACTTCCTTAGCTTTGCCTTTGAAGAGTTGCTAAAATTATCTGCTCTTTCTGTTGATATAGTTTTCAATCAGAAAATATCCTGGAAGAGGTTCAAGTGTCTGCATGGTTGTGTGGAGGTACAAAGCAGCCAGTGTGTGCCCATGATCCTGTTCTGACTCTCACAGTTGTGTGCAGATCCACAAGCCCTGGATTTCCCGGTTAAAAGGAAATCTTGCCACAGGATTTGGGGCTTGCTGCTCCACTCTCCTGCAGATTAAGTTTCAGGAACAGCCTGTTAAGGTGTGAGTGCAATATTTGCTAAATCTACAGAGGCCACTTTAAACTATTTTTTTGTGTATTATCAAACCTGTCTCATGGGTTTTTGTCTTGGTCCATTGAAAACATTGTTATCAACAATACTTATAAACCATAACGTGTTAGTGGTGAATGCTTAAATACATAGAATCATACAGTTATTTGGATTGGAAGGGACCTTTAGAGGCCATCTAGACCAACCCCTCTACAATAATCTGGGACATCTTCCATCAGATCAGCCTGCTCAGAGCCCCATTCAACCTTAACTTGAACGCTTCCAGGATGGGGCACCTACCACCTCTTTGGGCAACCTGTGCCAGTGTCTCACCACCCTCATTGTAAAAAACTTCTTTCTTATATCTAGTCTAAATTGGTCCTACTTTAGATTAAAACTGTTCTTCCTTGTGTCATCACAACAGACCCTATCAAGAACTTTATCCTCACTTTTCTTATAAGCCGTCTCTCCTCGTCCATTATAACTCATTTATCATTCCTGTTTATTGTGGTACGTTTTTATTGTGGGATACATTTTCTTTGACCCTCAATCGAGTGTAGTTCTTATTTATGAATAAATGGCTAGAATGTATAGGCAGAACTCTTGTATA
Source organism: Thryothorus ludovicianus (assembly GCA_013397245.1). Classification (NCBI taxonomy): domain Eukaryota; kingdom Metazoa; phylum Chordata; class Aves; order Passeriformes; family Certhiidae; genus Thryothorus; species Thryothorus ludovicianus. The sequence goes on from VZTB01007629.1 coordinate 187,660, forward strand.
CACTAAATATCATTACTGAAAAGGCTTAAATACAGACTTAAGTCTCTGATTGATTACTTTCTAGTTTTCACTTAATATGAACATTGCTCACATAGAAAGGATTCCAGTAATTATTTTGTCTTCTCTGTGAATAGCTATCTATGTTGAATATTTTATTGTCCCTGGATATTGGACAGCTGCCTTTGAGGTGCATATTCCTAGCTGAGATTTTTAGGAGAGCTCTAGTTGTATTTTGGATATATTGCAATGAACCACAATGTCGCTAATGTACTGCAAAGCGAGAAGTACTGAAAGTATGTTTCTATTTCATATATTCAAATAATTATTAGACATCAATTACTAACTATTCAGTTATTTACTCTACACCCTGTAGAGTGTTTCAGAACTTTTTTGACAAGAAGATGTCATTTTGTGCAGGTATGTACCTGTTTAGTAGTTTTCCTGCTGCTAAGAGTTTACAGCCTAGATGTACAAAGGATCATTGGATAATTCAGTTTGGAAGAGACATGAAAATTATCTAGGCCAAATAAAAGGGGTTTGCTGAAGCTCAAGAATCAAGATGCGTTAATAACAGAAGCCATACTTCTTGCTGCCTATTTTGGTATGTGTTCTACTAGAGTATGCTGCTTTTAATAGATTTAGGAACATTCATCAACTGTAGGGAATTGGCAGAAGACTGCTTCCCTGACTTGCACTGCACTGTTTCACTGCCTGCATGGAATAGAGGACTTTTTTTTTCTCCTGCAGCCACTCTTGCTGTTGGGTTGGCATCTATGCTTCTCGTGCATCAAAGGCTTGTGTCTGAAAACCTTACAAGCAGGGCTGCTAAATTTCATTTTTTCTTGAACAATCTTTGTGTTACCTCTGCCAACTGCAAAAACAAGCCTTGAGCTTTTCCTTTGTTGTTGAATCTGACTCCACCTTTATTAGTGCAGACCCAAGGCAAACCAGGGGGTGAGATGCAGCTGAAATGGGCAAGGTGTTTTTGACTGCTGCTGCACGGAGGGATGCTAATGGGGGCAGGTTGGAGCTCTCCAAGGCTGTGAAGCTATGAGCCAGCATGATAACTGGAGCTCTGCCATTTCTCATGTGGGTCAGTGCCATAGGCCTGCTTTAGTTGAAAATTCACCCTGTTTTCAAGATGAGTTTTAACTTCTCTTGCTTTTTATCGTCCCTCTTTTAAAATGGTACTTTTAACTCAATATGGAAACATTTTGCTTGAAAAAAAAACCCACACAACATAATTGCATTGGGTGAAGCATGTTATTTAACCTCTCTTTGGACTGCTTCCATCAGCAGGGCCACTAAAGCTCTTTACTGGCAGGCTGGTACAATCTATGATCAGTTCCCTGCTACTTGTGCTGCCTGAATGAGTTTTCCGTCTTGAACAACATCCTGCACAATTCGCCTTACTCCTACCTAATAATTCAGACCAGATGGCTGAAGCTGACCCAGCATAATCTACTCCCCAGGATATAAATGATGCCATTTAGACGTACACTGTAATGTTCCCTTAGTTAAAAAAGGATTTGCAGCAGGAGCCTGCAACAACTGACTTTATTTTGATCTGCAGTGTTCTGCCAGACAGTAGTCATTTATACTGGGTTACACAACATTAAAAGGTACATATCAGACACTATCCTACACACAGACAAAAAGACTGTCCCAAATTTCCCAGAAAGGGAACAGCTTGTGTTTGTGTGTTGCCTTAGACCCCCATTCCACCTTGTCCCTGAATGCCCTGGAAAAACAGATGGGACTTATACCGCAAAGCAAGTCAGGGCATTGGCGCAGTGTAGGAAAAATGAATTCTATGGCTATGGACCTCTAGGAAGAGGAGGGAAAAAACCCAACAAACCCTTTCTTTTTATCCTACAGAATATTTGTTCCAGTTTGGTTCTACAGAAATATGATACGCAGAGAGCTCATTCCTTGGGTAATGGGATTCTACATTGTTAATGCTATTACAGTTAATTGCAAAATTGTGCAACTATCTGCAGAAACAACAGAAAACTTCTGCAGATAGCAGAATTTTGATGCCATTGCTAAATCTTCTCTAGACATAAAGTGAAGGGGGGTGGTAGCAAGATGTATGTAAGGAAATCTTCCTGCATTGCTAAGCACAGATGAAGGTAACAGCTTTTGGTATAGCTGTCAGCACAGCAGAGGTCAACACATGCTGTAGGGGGTAGGTGTCTGCAAATTCAGTGGATTTTGGGTAAGGTTTGATGCATGGAATAGTTTGCACTGCTCTTTTACAAGTGGCCACATGTACTGTCAAGTCACTTGGGAAGCAGTATTTGCTGACACATGCAGTACAACTTCAGGCTAAGCGATGTACAAGATTATCCTTTTAAGCTTAATTGTTTGTGTTGTATAAAATATAGATGGTATCAGAAAGCCTGGCATTGTCTTGTTTGTTACTGGAATACAGACTTTCCTCTTCTTCCCCTTCCTTTTTTAAATGCAAAAGAGGTTCGAGAGATTTTTATCTTCACTTCTACTCTAGTTTCCTTTATGCTCCCTGTGTTCTGAATCCTGAGTTTGATATCTTGCAAATCTATCCAAAGCCAGGTTGGATAGGGCTTTAAGGATCTTGGTCTAGGGGAAAGTGTCCCTGTCCACGGCAGTCGTTGGAACTAGATGATCTTTAAGATCCCTTCTAGCTCATGTAATTCTGTGATTCCACCCTCACTGTATAGCTGCATTGTAAACCTGCACAAGCTCAAACTGAGCCATTTTGCATGTCTTACGATCTTTCTACAAGGAGATACCTCTTCCCAAATTAAGGTGAAAATGAGGCTGTATGCTGAAGTCAATAGCACAAATTTAATTTAACGTTAAATAGGAGGTAGAGAGAGAGAGAGAGGAAAGAAGGAGGGGGAAGAGAAAGAAAGAGACAGACAGATTAGGTAGAAAGATATCACCACCCAATGGATCCCGTGGCATCCCACAAGTACTTCTTCACCCTGGTGGTGGGGTTCCCCAGATCATTCTTCTATGGTTTTGCCTTTATACTGTCCAAGTTCTGGGTATCCACAGAGTGTAGATGCCATCTCTATAACTTGGGATGGCAAGTCTGTGAGCAATTTTTCCTTTCTCACAGTTTGCCATGGTGGGATTTTTTTGTCCAGATGCTAACCAAAGCTTCAATTTTGTTAGGCCTGGAACCAGCTCCTTCCTACTGTGCCATCTGTGCTTATCTCATTTCTTTTTGTGGTGGTTTATTTTAGAGCAAGTTCCTTCTGTGACCTTGACAGTGTTTTGAGACAGGGAACTGCATTCTGTAAGTCCTTACAGCACTTGATTCTTGGAAAACCAATCTCTTTGTGTTCTCACCCCTCAGGACTTTGCATCAGTTTTCTACATGGAAACTGCAGCTCCAGGGTCAGATGGTATTAAAGAGAGAGGTTGGGATAATCCCAGTTCCTTGGTGCACTGGGACGTGTGTGCCTTGATGGCTGTATTTCTGAATGTCTACGAAAGTGCTGGGATGCATTTGGGACCTGCCAGTGCTTGTCTGTTGTAGATGGAAATCGTACAGATGCCAAAGCTATCTCGTGTACTTCAACCAGCCTTAGGGCTACCAGCTGAATATGCTGATTCACACAGCTGAAGACACCACGGGCACCAAGTTGCATAAGTGGGAACAAATGTTGATCACTTTCCCCTTCTGACCTTAAATCACACTAGTGAGTATCGTGAATAAAGGAGAAAGCTTCTAAGAGTGAGAGGTTCCTGCCTTGTTCCCAGCACACTGAGGAATTGTTCCCGACTTTCTCATGCAACTGTATGTGCCCTTCCCAGCAAAGAGGGCTTTTAAAAATGGAATAGTGTTGTCTCAAATCTGCTGGTGATTTTGAAGCCACTGTAAGTGGGTTATTGATTACAAAGACCTGGGTGCATCTGGTGTGGTCATGTGTGGGCCTCTGTGTTTTGACCCTGCAAGTTTGCTTCTCTTTGAGGCCATGGGCAATTTTCTCAGCCAACACTATATGGTTCTTAATGTTTATTTTGCTTTGAAATGAAAGGAAATATGAAAGTGGATGTTGTTATTATTCTCTTCCTTTAATCTTTGCTCAGAAGTTAGTCCTCTCAGACCTTTAATCATCTGTCTTTGTCTGAATGCTCCTCAATTTAATTCTATCTTTATGGTGCTCAACTGCTTACAGATGAATGAGGAATTGTACTGCTTTATCTCATTTTTTCCCTCATTTAGAATGCTGGTGGAAGTCCATGGTCATGAAAGACAGATAGTAGTTTAAGCCTTTTTTTGCCTTTTTGTATTATTTAACCCCTTTGCTATCAGAGCTCTCAAATGTTTCTATCACAAGTAGATATTGTCACGCATATAAATTGGAAGAGACATTGCACTATAATAATGGTTGTAGGCTGCAGCACTAACCACTAAAAAGTCAGAAAATGGCAGAGTTTAGGCAGCCTGTTCAGTTGTCTGATCACACATTTTTTTCTTTTTATGTAGCTGCTGTCTGAAAGGTCATTCTTTTATGTAAGACATTGTGTCTTCTCCAGTACTTATTCTTTTTTCCAAACTATTTTTGTTTAAATTTTCTTCAAAAACCCCTGATGTTAGAGTGAGCGCAAATCTGAGCATTAATTTTTTTTTTTTTTTAAACAGTAGTAAAAAAACCCCCAAGATTTCAAACTGAGAGGTGTCTCCAGCTTTAGTAAGAGACAGTGCTTCCTAACATATCTATAGAGATTAGACCCTGCTTACTCCTGCACAGATCTGTAAGGACGGAAGAGTGGGGACTCTTAGAGCTCTCCTGCACAGAACAAATGCAGCCAGCTACAATATGCTTGTCCATGGGCAGTAGCAAAATGCTACTGGTATGTACTCTACCATGCTGATCTACAGAAAATTTCTTTTCCCACTTCCCCAGTGATAGAGTTATCCAAAATAAAATGTCACTATATCTTTAGAATTACTCTGTATTAGAATATGTATAAATTATTGTCTGTAATTTATCTTTATATAGCAAAACTGACAACATATTTTGGCTAGGCTAAAGGGAGAGCAAGCAGAATTTATTAAAGTAAGTAATCTCTTAAGAAGTAAATGAACAAATTCTGTTAGACAGAAAATCCAGTTAAATTCACTGACACTTTAAACAAACATGAATTAATTGCCTAACAAAATGTTTGGAGCAGTAAAGAGATTCAAACTGAAGATGTGTTTTGTGCTCACAAAGTTCATCAATATTATTGCCATTTCTACATGAAATCCGAATTTTTTTCTTGGGAGGGAATATAGTGCCAGGAAATACTAGGCACAGATTTACTTTGTGTAAGAAATGTCCCATCCCTGGAAGTGTCCAAGGGCCGTTTGGATGGGGCTTCATGCAACCTGGTCTAGTGCAAGGTTTCACTGTCCATGGCAGGGGAAGTGGAACTAGGTGGTCTTTAAGGTCCCTTTCAACCCAAGACATTCTATGATTTCTGTTTTCTATGATAAGATTTTAGACTTTTTCTTGAATTATTTTCCTGTAAATCCCCACTAGGAGACAGGCTGTATTTTGCTCATTTTACATAACAATTACCATGCCCCCATGACTCCTCTTTATGACTGTGGTTCTAATCTTGATTCTACAGCTGCTCACTCCCATTCTATCCTCAGTAGTATTCAACTTTTCCCCTCCTAGTATGATTGCACCTCTCATGTAGCGGAGATTACTTGATAGAGCAGATTTTACTCAGAGCAAATTACAAAGCCTATTTTCTGCAAACCTTGTCTGACTGCAAGTTTCTGGCTGCCCTTGTTCCACAGAAATGGCAATTTCAGCTCATGGAATTACAAAGCAACCAACTAAGTGAATCCTCTGTGCTTTCTTCTGTGACCGCATAAGTACTGAAGTGATTTTGTCTGCACACTAGTGATCATTATTCCAGCAAAAGCAACCCATGGCCTCCTCAGAATAGATAAGGACCTTTACAAAGAGACTGAAGTTTTAATATTGATTTTGCACATGTGCATACACATGCAAATATGGTTCACACATAATTTTTAATGAAAATACTAGGGCAAGATAGACTTTCAAGTTAGGGCGAAAGCACTGTTCTACTGTTCCTTGACTGAATACTGTCAACCCAATTAATACCCTGATAATGTCAGTGATGCCAGCAGAATGCCACTGCCAGAGGGCAATTTCTTGCTTATTTCTGCAAAGTATTTATCTAGAGATAATTGCATATTAGCCTGATATATTTTACTTGCTGTTGCAATACAAATTGACCTGGCATTGAACCATATATTACAACTGTTTCAATTGTACTATGGACATTCAAACCAACTGTAAAAGTTCCCTGTATTGAGAATGGAAAAACTTTCTTTCCCATTGCAACTGTCCTGTAGCTTTTTGTTTTAAAAATAGGTTTTAGTTTTAATGTGGAAACGGATGTTCACAGTAACATAAAATATAAATTCTTAAAAATATATGTGTGAAAAAAACCCACTTAATATGGCAAAGTGGGGATCAGCCTCTTCTAGCAGGTAACCAGCAATAGGACAAAGTGAAAGGGCCTTAAGTTGTGCCCAGGCCATTTCAGGTTGGGCATGAGGAAAAATTTCTTCACTGAAAGCATTGGAACAGGCTGCCCTGGAAAGTGGTGCAGTAACATCCCTGGAAGTGTTCAAAAAATGAGCAGATGTGGCACTACATGATATGGTTTAGTGGACATGGTGGCATTTTAGGTGAAGGTTGGACTTTATTATCTTTGAGGTATTTTCAAAGCTTAATGATCCTGTGATTCTTTTTTCCCCATTGTACGTGATAAATAGAATACATAATAATTTGGAAAGTTGTAAAAGGAGTTAGAAGAAAAGTTCAACTTTAGCTATTCCTAAAGAGAGGCAAGAGTGATTTCTGATATCTGGCCAGAGACTGAATATGAAGACAAGCACAAATGCTATAAATAGTTTTTCCTTTGAGGTTCCAAGGGGTATCCAGGTAGATGAACCTCTTTCTTTCTTATCCAGGAGAAAGTCCATTGTTATTAAATCGAATGTGAAGTTTATTTGTTCCTTGATAAGTCAATTTTCTCCACTGGACAATGTGCCAGCTTTTGTGTGTGGATATCTGACGAAAAACTTCTTGCCCAAGGAAGGGAACGCTTTTTTCCCCTTCTCCTTAGGTCATTATGTGCACAGGTTTTCATAAAATTGTTTTCACTGCTTGATCTTGCACCCCATGGAAATAAAAGTGATAGGGACGTCTGAATGGGATATTTTAAGACCTGGCTTGTTGCTTACACTTGGTTGAAACCAAATATAACCCAGCCACTTCTGAATGGCAGCAGTCTGAAGTGGAGAATCCACAAAGTCTTCCTTCAAGTTGTGCACCCCTCTTGAAAAAATAGCCAGAGGCACCTGCAGATAGGGCTGAGAATGATTCAGGTGTCTTGGATGGGTATCAACAAGTTTCTCTTTTACATTTGCAAATTTCTAGGTTGCTGGTTAAAGCTATCTGTGACTTACTTCTCCCTGTTAAAGGGTCTGTTCTGCCTATATTGTTCAGGTGTGCCTGTAATGTGTTCTTTGAATCTCTTCTTATAATGTTATTCTTTTACATTTTTGTATTTTTCTATAAACCTCTTTAAAATGGGAATATGACTCAAGAATCTCATAGAAATTTTAGAAAAAACCCTTGCGTATTGATGCTTTCTACTGAAAATGTAGTACATGTTTATCATTATAATGTTAATGTGTGAGTATGTATCAAAAGAAAACACCAGGGAGTCAAAGCCAATATGGCACATAATGTCTTTTTACTTGTTCCTCTTTACAAACAGATATTCAAGAGTTTTATGAAGTGACGCTGCTAAATTCCCAGAAAAGCTATGAGCAAAAAATAGAAGAAGCAAATCAAGTTGCAGAGAAATGGGAGAAGACAACATCTGCTACAGACCATGAAAATCTGCAGAAAAAACAGGAGGTAATTTAACAGATTAAGAATTAAAATCTATGTAATGAGTGAGATGTCTGAAACCTGAGAAAAGCGATGCAATTGTGTATAAGATTGAAAGGATGGGTTAATTAAGGCATTAAATTAGGGTGTGGAGGATATATATACATGTAATGTTATCCCTCTGACCTTGATTATGTCACAGACTTCTTTATCCTTTCAATTGCAATCTGTCAAAGGGAGAATAGAAAACTTTCAGTTTCTTATCCTTGGTGCACTTTATCTGATACTTGGTGCTTGTGATTACCCCCCAAAAGAGAATATATCTCTTCTACTTGCTGATAACTACTCAGGTTATTAATACTCCAGTGATTACATCCTATGTAAAATATTTAATCGGACTTTTCACATTTCTGGGACTGACATTGGGCTGAACTTTTTCACAGTCCAAGTTCACAGAGATCAACCAAAATAGTCTCTGCATGAGGAACAGATACATAAAAGAAGGTTACACATCTTTGCTTTTCTCCTGTAGCCAGTGGAAGCATTGAAAACATTTCTTTGTTGCCCCCAGCTCTTATCCGCTTTTACCAGCCTCCAGATTATTATTAACTATATTAGCAGTCTAAACTGCTTGTCTCCACCCACATTTATACTTCAAAGACAGAAACAAACCCCACAGAAGCAAGCAATGTGTTGCTCTGTTCTTAAACAGTGAAACAGAAATAGGATGGGCATGGACTGCAAACTGCAAATTTCCGCACTAGAATCAAAGATGAGGGAAATGTATAAAAATTTTCATTGTTGTCATGGTAAGTAAAGAATTTCAAATTTTAAGAGTTCTTGGCAAGAACATTCCCATAGGCATGACTATTTTTAAGAGCTTTCCTCCTTTTTAAAAATGTAAAACTCAGACAGAAATTGTAGTTCTACGTGACATTTTAGATTTGATTCTTTAAAAAGATAAATCAGAATTATAGGCAGCTAGAACAAAAGTCTCTGAAGAAATTAAGAAATTTATTGTAAAAATTAATTAGCAAAAGAAACTTGCAGAACTAATGAGAACAAGCGTTCTGGTTTTGAGTGAAATCAGAACAAATGAGTCTTAACATTAATGTAGGATATATCCCATGAATGATTTAACATTTGAGTCACAGTTTGAAGGCACACACAACTAATATCCATCTTTTTTTATTTTATTTTCTAAGCACAAATCTTTATGCTTTAAAGTGGTGAAAGTGTATTCCTGTTATCTCTTGGAGCATCTGATGAAGACAGTGGACAGTCTGTCTTTTTATTCCAGCCTCATAAAAGTATTTGACCCTCAACCCCATCTTCCTTAAACTCATTGCTGTCTAAGAGATGTGCTGCTGGTCCTGTATAGGGGAATTTGAACTCTAAATTCTATGTTGAGGATAATAGATACAGGGTCAACTCCAAACCTTTATGAAAAATATGTCCTGATTTAAAGGAAAACAATAGAAAACTATAGCATAGAAACTGGAATAGCCTTTTCAAGGTAGTGTGCTGGTAGTCAGAGTCCAGGGCACCATTTTCAAATTTGCTGTCTCTCCATAAATTTCATCAGGGTAATGGGAGAACAAAATGTTTAGTCCCTTTAAAAATCATATATGTTTTAGGGGTCCAATGCAGGCAAAAGAGACTGGAAGTGTAGGCTTTTGTTTTTTTCCTTATGACAGCCCAATACCATCGGCAGTTCCAAATCTGAACTGATTAGTGTGAGCTGGATGTACAAGCTGCTGTACAAATCCAAGATAGCTCTTTACTTTCTATGAAAAATTACCATATGAAAATGTAACCAGATAATCTGATATATCACATAAATTCTTATTGACCCATTCCTCATGGGAAATGATTATTTTGTATTTCTTTTTCCATCTTCAATTACATGTCCCAAATTTGGAAAGAAAAGACCTCCCTTCTTTCATAGAATCATAGATTTATGGAATAGCTTTTGTTGGAATAGACCTTTAAGATCATCTAATCCTGTGGGCAGGGACACCTTTCACTAGACCAGATTGCTCAGAGCTCCATCCAATTTGACCTTGAACACTTCCAGGGATGGGACATCCACAACTTCTCTGGGCAACCTGTTCTAGTGCCTCGGCAGACTCACAGTAAAGAATTTCTTCCTTATATCTAATCTAAACCTCTTATCTTTCAGTTTAAAGCCATATACTCTTGTCTTATAACTGCATGTCCTTGTCAAAAGTCTCTCCCCAGCTTTCTTGTGGACTACTTTCAGGTACTGGAAGGCTGAAATTAGGTCACTCCCAAGCCTTCTGTTCTCTACACTGAACAATCCCAATTTTCTTAGCTTTCCTCACAGGAGAGGTGCTCCATCCCTCTGAGGATCTTTGTGACCTCCTGTGGATGTACTCCAGCAGGTCAATGTCCTTGCTGTGCTGAGGGCCCCAGAGCTGGAGGCAGCCCTCTAAGCCAAGGATAATCAGTCAGTCCAGAGGCCATCTTCAATTCATGCCTTCCACTCAAAACCTTCCGTGACTGTCTGTATTATTTTTTTTCTATAGAAATTGGTCCTTTTTCTGTATTTATTTTCCAGTCTTAATTGTCGATAAAAAGGAAAGCAGCTTTTACTGTCCAGGTCAAGTGTCCTGTGAACTCTCCTTTGTGTTTAGATACTTGATTTTCTGAAAGTGTAGCTTTTTACATAAGAGATGTTAGGTTGTTTGTAATACTGTAGAAATTTGCCACCTTGCATCTGTGATCACCATAGTGGTTTTTAGCAAACTGGTGCTAGATCTCACAACATACTGGGGCTGCTTCTTCATCTTTAAATAGATGGGAAAGGGTCATGACCCATCCTATAATCTCCTATCATTCTCAGAGTGCCTGAGAAGACAAATGTCTCCCAGACTCAGAGACTGTAATTTTGAATGGCCTTTGTAAAAGCAAGTGAAAAGTCAGTGGAATATATGTATACATTCCTCATAGTATGTGTCAGAACCAGTTGCATCCAAATTTTTAGCGTGAATGCTTCCACATAGCATCTCATTGCTACACATCCATGGCTAAGTGGAATTAACTAAATGTATTGGGATTTTAGTGATAATTATTGTTTTGGGTTTTTCCCTACCTTTTTTTAAAAATTTTTGTTATATTTTGTTTTGTTTTTTACTTGCATGTTTCTAGTTAAATTCTGTGCTGTTTAGGTTTTAATCCTGAAGGATCCCCTAGTCCTCATGAAACTGATAAATATTTAGGTACGGCTTATGCATTTAAACATCACATTCTTGCTTTTTGCTTCATTGTTAACAGCTTTGTTGGTCGTCTGAATAAACAGTGACTTCAATGTTTGCAGATGAAAAATGCAGTATTACTTACCATCACATTGTTATTGTATTTTGCCCTGTATAGAGACTAAATATATGTATCAATGTATCTGGCAGAGCTGTAAATATCATAGACCAAAATAATTCAAGTGGGTGGGTGTTAGTGAAAAGGAAGAAAGAAAGAAAAATCTATATCAATGTGGTTTTTGGGTGAATTTATTCATGTAAATGCAACTTGACAAAATCATCTTAAGTTAGTGGATAGTTTCAGAATCAATGAAACAGTTTTTGGGCCATGTTCAGATTCACTAGAAATGTTTATTAGGTTCTATTTGCAAATATTTTTTTTGTTTCATATATTCAGATGGAAAGCAGGGAATGTGACATATTGGACACTAAATGAAAAAGTCCAACATGTTCATAATGATGTAAGAACTCTAGAATATAACTCTTAGGAAGACCTAAAATGTCCCTGTTGTCCATTCTCTTGTCCTGAGGCAGATCAGCTGCATTTCAACTGTTCCTGTCATGTTTGCCTAGTCTGTTCTGTAAAACCTCCCACAGTGGAGAGTCAGACATTTCTGCAGATAACTTATTTCCTCACTGATGGAAAGACTTTCCTGATGACAAACTGGAGTTTCTCTAAGTGCAATTAGAACCCATTAGATTTTGTTCAATTAGCAGTAGACATGGATACAATTTTATTCAGTTCTGTTCCAAAAAGCACTTAAACACATCGCAAAATCATGTAGAATGGTTTGGGTTGGAAGGGACTTTAAAGATTATCTAGTGCCTGCTCCCCCTGCCATGGGCAGAGACATTTTCCAGTAGACCAGGTTTCTCAAGACCACCTCAAAATTTGCCTTGAACACTCCCAGAGATCTCATGACAGAGATCCCAGAGCTCAGTGCTTTACATGCCCTTATAACAACAAATGCTATGTTGTAATGAAAAATCTTGTCTTTTGGGATAGAAGATGTTTAGTTGTCTTAGACTCTTCTCGAAGGAGCTATACTTAGAGTATGAAATATTTTAGTTTCCAAAACAAAAATCCTTGAGACACTGTGAAAGGCAATTAGTGTTGACAGCACAGGCACTATATATCTCTCTATGTATCTCCAAGTATATAAAAAACAATTCTGGAGGCTACTTTGCAAGATTTATGTATTAATGAAAATACTAACTCAGGATTTAGGAACAGCAGGTTTTAATTTCTTACTATTCTGTGTACTTCCTGAAGGACTGTATGAGAAGTTTGAGAAGAGAACTTGAGAACTAAGTCATGAAAGGGAACTGGGAATTACAGTGTCTCAGGTATCTCACTATATGGAGATATCAGTTAAGGACCATATCTGTGGGTCACTCCATGGCCAGAAACAATTGCTCAGGATTCAAGTCCACAAAACACAGAATACAAGTATAAACTAACAAATAATGACTTCCAAATATGGGACAAGGTGTCATTCCCTGAAAATGTGCCTCATCAAGGTGTTGATCTCTATTTTGTAAATGAGACCATAATTAGATGTCTCTCATAAAATGTTTAAAGGCACTGCTGAAACATTTTCCCTTATGAAGAAGATATTTTGTCAGGATGTTTTCCAAGGATGTGGAAATCCATGCACAGCTCCCTTCTTGACCAGAGAGGAGCTGATAGTGCTTCTCTTCTCATCCATAAGAATGCACTAAGAATTGTGCTGACAGGTATTATTTAGCTTTTTCTTGTTGGGATGTTGTCCCTTTTTGTGGAATAATTAAATATTTATTGGGACACAGTAATGACATGTGGCTTTATAACTTAGAGTTTATAGCTCTATTACTGCTCTGGAAAGTATTGAAGTTTAAGCTGTTTTGTTTTCTTTCACAGACCCAAGGGTAGAACCCTCCCTCCCCAGCAAATGCACAAGCACCAGTGTTGAAAAGCCATAAATGTAAATCCTTTCTCCCTGTTTTCTCTTCACTCTTTTCCACCTCCCCATTGTCACCATTCTTATATTTAAATCTGGAAGGGGGAGGATTTAACAGAAAATATTAAGAACTCCACTTCAAATGCCCACTATGTCCCAGGGAGCCGTATGTTCATTCCTCTCAAACTGCATTTGGGGATGCAGGATGTTGCATTCGGTGGGAGTGTTGGTGACACATAGGGGAGGAAGTGTAGCTGGAGTTCACCTAACTGAGCAGGTTGTGAAGGTATGCCAGGAACATGGAATTTGTGGATGCTGACAGTGCTTAGACATTGGGCTGATTGATATGGTTCAGACAAGCTCATTTTGGGGACAAACCAATGCCAGCTACCTACCTAGAGAACACGGCTCTGTAGATGTAACACTACAAAGATAACGTGCCTCCAGAATTTCTGAGGCTCTTGATTGCTTTTAAGCTGAGTCATTGCAAGTTGCACTAATGAAGCATCTGCTTTGGCTTTAACCAAGCAATAGTTATCTGCCCATGCAGCCTGGTACCTGGCTTCCAGTGGGGGCCAGGAGCAGATACTCAGGGAAGAGTTAGAAAAGACCAAGCTTGTATATTGGGTGCTTTAGCTGTTTTGCAAGTCTAATCTGAATTTGTTTGAACTAGGAGCACAGAAAGCGTTCAGTGTCGGGAAACTCAGGCTTACCTTATTTTATAAACATTCAGCAGAGTATTCACCGCAGCTGACTGGGGATGTGCCCAATCTGCTGCTGGAAATCATGAAGACAGGATTTGTTTGTAATTTCACCTCTGCCAAACAGCCTCATTACTTCTTTGGACCAAGGTTTATAAGACTAGCACTCACAGCTTGAAAGTATTTTCTTGAAATTATGACTCTTAAATTGTCTCTGTTGGAGAAAGAAGACTGATTTCTTTTCACCCCTAGAAAATGTGAGATAGGAAAGTGGTTTAAAATCAGTTCTTCCACTGCTTTCACAAGTGCTGTCTCCCTTCCCAGTTCCAGATGAGTCTGGGGAAAGGTATTCTCCATCTCTGCTGTCTGTGCAGCAGTATTAGTGGGTTCCTGCAGCCTGAGAAGTGGATATGCAGTTCTGAGCCCAGCTCCTCAGCTTGGCAAATGGTCAGTAGCCTGGGAGAAAGCTTCCTTCCTTCCCAGGACTCTCTGCATTGCAGTAAGCAGTCACTAGCTAAAGGATGTCTTTCACTCAAGCATTGTGCAGAGAGATACAATTGAAACCCTGAGATATTTAGAAAATACAATAATGGAGAACAAAATAAAACCACCTAGATGGAGGAATCCATCTGGTGAAACAAAAATGGAATTACTTTTTAGTGTGACAATAGGAACAATTCTTGGAGCTGCAGGCTTGTGCTCAGCTCCAGGCCCTCATTAAAAGACATAAACTTACCCTTGTTTTAACCTCTATATTCTTTAATTTGGTCTTCACTGCTGCTTATTTCTGGTCAGCAGTGTTTTGACCTTTATCTAGAGGGAAAGCTGAGGTGAAGGAAAAGAACTCTCTGCTGTTACATGTACATATAAATCTGGCAACTGAAGCTCTGCCTGTTCCTGTATCATTGCATGAAAAGACTATTTACTTATAGGGCTTATGGTGCAGATACTTTTGCCATATTGAATGATAATCATTTGCTGTGCAAGTTTGATCATCACACCCTGATCTCATATGCACAATCTTCATTCAGCACAGTGTGGGATCATTGCTTTGACATGTCCCCCAAAGATTCCAGTTCTTAATTTAATTCCTGTTGTTCTCTGCATTTCTTATATTTAGAGGCTCTTTTTGAAAACATATTTAATTGCATCATGCAAAATGTATCCTCTTATATCTGTTTGCTTCAGGAATGCCTACTATCCTCATACCCAGCTGTTATAAACACTGCAATTACTTCTCTGTCCTCTAAGTGCTGGCTTGTTAAAAGTTCCAGTAGTAAAACCCTTACTTAAAAATCTTCTGCCTGAAGCAATTAACATACCATTAATCTGTTTCACACTAACAGCTTGTCTAAAAAACATGGACCTGCAGCCCCTTTTATATGTTCCTATAAAAATTCGGTCTCTTTGGAATTTTGTTTGTTTTCTTTGTTTCTAACTGGGTACAGCTTAATTTGTAAGGCTTGATTTATTCCCAGGAGCCACATTTGATTTTGTTTAAGTGATTATACTTAATATGCAAGAGTCATTAGGTATGATCAACCATAATGTTTCATTAGAAGGGCTCAAAACATTGACTTTTATGCATCTATTTCTTCACTAGATTTAACACTATAGTATACGTTTATCTGATCAAATGCAATTTGTGTCTGTGGGTTGATTTTGTGCCAGAGCCAATTCCCAAGTAATTCTATTTGGCACTAAGTTCTCCTTCAAGACAGCAGCAGTCTTTTTAAGGGGTACAGTATAAGTGGCATCTTGGAGTGTGTTTTGCTGGTCATGATCCTTTTGCACCCAAGGATGTGTAACAACCCTAATGACATAATTTTTGAATAATAATGCTAAAGTTTGGCTCCATTTTTGTTAGATTTTGTTGTTGTTTTTTCTTTTTAGTATATACTAGCTTTGTAATTTTATTTTTTTATGTGCTATTAAGGTTTTCTTGCAACGATTATTTTATACACTTGCCTTCTCTTCACAACTGAGTTGACTAGTGTTTAGAAATGGGTAACTGCAAAGTCACTGTGTTATTAAAACCCTTATTTATTACGAGCTGCAGCTAAATGCCTTGCCCAAACTGGGTATCCATGCTGGGTCTCTATTTATAAATTTGTTATTTGTTCTGTGGCTTGTCAATAGCTTGAGTGCCAGAGCGTCTGTTAAATGTCATTTTAGAGTTGCTTCTGAATATGTTTTAATATGGTCAGGCCAATGTTTTAAATCAAGTTGTATCTATGCAGAACAGTGTCATCCTGTGGACAGAAGTGCTCTTGTGATGCTAAGAGTAGGGCAATATAAATGTTATGCCACTCTCTAAACAGAAAATTTCTTTCCCACCAGACAAGGCTTGAAACTAGACATCATTCTGCTTTTGCCATCTCCTTGTCTTTGCTTAGTTAGACATGCTCATGACAAAAAGCCTTTTCCTTTGTTTCCTCTCACTTTTTCACAGTGCAGAGGAAAGGGGCACAGAGTCCCTGATTAATGGCAAGCTGAACAGGAGCCAGCAGTGCCCTGGCAGCCAGGAGGGCAGAGCGTGTGCTGGGGGCATCAGGCACAGCATGGCCGGGTAAGGGAGGGGACTGTCCTGCTCTGCTCTGCACTGGGGTGGCCTCACCTCCAGTGCAACTTTGGGTACCACAAGATAAGAAAGACATTAATCTATTGGAGAGAGTCCAAAGGAGAGCCATGAGGATGGTGGAAGGTCTTGAGGGCAAGCCACATGAGGAACGGCTGAGGGCACTTGGTCTGTTCGGCTGGAGAACAGGAGGGGAGACCTCACTGCAGTCTGGAACTTCCCCATGAGGAGCAGCACTGACCTCTTGTCTCTGGTGACCAGCTATAACATACAAGGAAATGGCCTAAAGTTGTGGGAGGGGAGTTTTATGTTGGGTATTAGGAAAAGCTTCTTCACCGGAGGGTGGCTGGGCTCTGGAGCAGGCTCCCCACAGAAGTGGTCACTTCCAAGGCACCAGGCCTGACAGAGTTCAAGAAGTGTTTGGACAACACCCTAAGGAACATGGTAGGACTCTTGTGCAGGGCCAGGAGATGGATTTAATGATCCCTGTGGGTCCCTTCCCACTGAAGATATTTATAATTCTATGATTTTAGTTTAACATCACGATCATATTGATGTGCATTGCATGAGGGTTTAGAGGACTCACTGGTTTCATTTGTCCTTTTTGACAGAGAGATCTGTTTGTTTAGTTTAATAATTGTTTTCTACTGACATAAATTGGATGGATCTGAGATCTTGATATTAAATTAAACCAGATCAGTGTTAATGAAAGAGTCACATCCTCCACAACAGGTTTATTTGGGTTTTTTTTTCCCACATTTATATAATATGCCTATCAAACAACCTCTAGGCAGTTTTTTGATCTGTGATTTGTTATTACATCTGCAAAGGATTGGGAGCAGGCCAGAACAGCTGCGAGGGACCAGAAACAATAATTTTCCCCAATGAAAATGTGCCTGAGTATCAACCAGCATACAAAATGAGCCAAACTTTTAATTAAGCAGTGAGTCTCTATTATGATAAGCACTGAGGTCAGACTATTGTGTAAATTCCACTTCTGTGTATCAAGGTCAAAAATGATAGATCTAGTTTGAAAATATCACTTGACAAAAAGCTCTTGCAATTTTAACATATTTTTTCTAAAATAATTTTCCTAAACCATGATATGTTTCAACAAGAGAATACCAGATTAGTCTAAGAAAAAATTACCAACATAAAAATATCAGAATGTCCCAAGAGGCTTCTTCCACAAGCTAGCAGTTCCTCTGAACAGTTTGTGATATAATTCATTGTTTCTGATAAGATTCTGAGAGGTTATATTTTAGCTACCTGCAAAAACAAGTACATTGGCTCCTAAAGTATACTTCTTTGTTCTATAAAGCCATAAGGGTTCTGCAAAATTGATATTCAGGGACAAATGTACTCTAGTTAAGATTCGCTCTAAAAATATTTCAGAACAATTTGTCTCACTTACACATTTATTAACTCTGATTCTTCACCAATCTGAGCAACTAAGCAAGAGAATTCACTGCCCTCCATGTGCAAAGGATCCAGGTCTCCATAGAGAGGTTTTCTGTAGTCTACCAATACTTCTTTATTAAAGTGTTTCTTAAATAGTTCCCAAAAATAAAGAATGATATCAGCCCAAGACTTCTGGATCACATAAAAGTCACCCTGGGAGTGATTTCTTGTGTAGATGAATATATCTTTGCTCAGTAAGAAAAATATATATGAAAGAGAAAATATCCAGTCTCTTTTGTTTAAGTTGTTGTACCACTTTAATCTGTCCTGGGTTATAGTGAAAGCTGCCTCTGGTTTAGGGATGAGACAATTTACTGCTTGTTTGCTTTTATAATATTTAGCTGGATGTGAATTAAGCATTTGTCTAGACCTTTGTGTTCTATGAAGGAGTAAATTTAACCCTTTGTCACTCTCCTCTCTCTCGAAAAGAGTCTTTAGGAATTTGTTTCTTTTTCCTACATAATGTTTCTTTTTCCTATGTAGCCTTGATCACTTTCCCTTCCAAATGGACAGTCTTTTCATAGAGCTCACTTTCTGAGCTAATTTCTCTAACCATATTTGCCTTCCTGTTGGAATCCTCTGTTAACTTCCACCCTTCCACCATCAATTACCACTTTGTCTTATTCCTAAGGTCTGTCCTATCTCTGCCTGTCTACTCCTGTACCTCACTAACTCTTAACTTCCACATCTGTTTCTTCAGCTCTTCACAAAATATTCAGTGAGAAACTTTCCTGCTGTTGTCACCCCCAGTGCACAGTAGCTTTTCAGAGAGAGCTATGTGGCTATCTCACTTCATCTTCAAAACTGTGTTTTGTCCCAAAAGAGAGGTGGTTGCAGTCATAGTAAGTGTTCCTGCTGCAATATTCTCATTCTCTTTGATCAATATTGTCCCACTATTTGCTCTTGCTTCTCCAATTTCTCTTGTCTTGAACTGAGATGGACAGTTTAATAGAGCAGAACCTGCAAACAGATCTTGTGCTGGTGTTGGCTTATGTCTCTGTGGCACCTATTTCCCCTCCCCCCCAAAAAAACCCCTAGTTTTACAGGTGAGTTCTGAAATGGAATTTTTAATATAGTTCAAATATCTCATGTCTAAAAAATGTCAGGTTTGCTGGATCTCACACTTCCATCAGCCTGCATAGACCTGCACAATACTAGTGGGAAAAAATGATTGAAACTGCAAATGGATCTCTGTTCCTTTGAGTGGATTCAGCATTCTGGCTGCACCTCAGCTGATATGTCTGGTTGCTTGTGCTTTTCTGACACGAGGGCAGCCTTGTTGCTCAACAGTTAAAGCCTAGATAGTGGTGTTCAGTTCATTGCTATAGCTATTTGAAAGGACAAACCAAAATGATGACGTTTTCCCTGGTCCTCCAGTTCTTCTCAGAAGTGTAAGGGAGCCTATCTGGTTTTCAGAAATGCTGTGCCCTGTCACTGTATATATTTTAGCTCAACACTTTCAAATAGTCATGGTGTCTCTTCCTGAGAAGAGACAAATCAAACAGCTGTTGTGCAAGCTGGAAAAAAATGCAATTAGCAGTAGCAGACAGTGAATTCGGAGTCCATTTTCTCAAAAGGTGGCTTTTGAAATTCTGGCCTAAACAAAGCAATGGTAATTTTAAAATTATTTTTGTTTTAAAGAACCACTAAAACAAGTTTGATATGTGTGAATTTGTTAATTGCCACAAGAAGGAGTGAAAGGATCCCTTGCGAGATTTCAGGTCAGTCATTACACCAAGCTGGTGTCGTCTCTCACACATGTTTTGGTGTTGTGTTAGTTTGTAGAGAAGCAGAGGTAACAAAACTGACAACTTTGTGTCTTCCTAAGCAGTAGGAAGATTCATGACAGACATATGCCTACACTTATGTAATCAGTATTCTTTTTTTGAGATATCTTGTACTTTTTTGGACCGAAAATGCTCCCGGCGCACCCAACGGTATCTTTGCTAGGTCAGCAGCAAGCCTGTAATTAGATCTTTCAGTATTCAGGATGCTGAATATATTGTTGCCTGAAACAGTCCATCTTCTGCAGTCAGAGGTATATTTCTTAATACTGCTTAATTCAATAGCAATTTATTTATTAGTTTCCTTGTTTTTTTCCCCATCTAGGTAATGTGCCTGATATATACTGATATCTTTGCACTCACAGTGGACAATTCTGCTACTTTTGAGGTTTAATATCATCTTTGAGGTTTAAATCATCATATATTACTCTTTGCTTGCAGTTTTTGATAATCTTACCCTTGGACAAGGATCAAACCCCACCTTATTGGTGCTCTGTTCTGTGGGTAGCCATCACACAGAAGGAAGGACTGATCTGACATTCTTGCTCAATGCTGAACAGAGAGGAGTGCTCAAGTTGTAATGATCCTGGAAAAACAGTCTTTGTGCATAGCTTCTCAAGGCTTTGTTGCAGCTCAGCCAAAAGAAAATGAAAGCTTGGATTGCCTTTGTGAAGTGTCATCAGGATGCTGGTCACAGATATTCAAAAGAGTATTCTTAGTTAACTATAGCTAAGAAAGCAGATGTGGGGATGTTTCCAAACTATGAAATTACATCTCTGATTACAGGCATTTGTCTTAATAGTAGAAACTACATTTTTGCCCACAGCCTTTAAAAGTGCAGTATTAGAATCTACTGTCTCTTTTAGGGGGATCTCAAATGACTCCTGTTTGACTAAGTACTGCACAAAAATGTGTCAAGAACATGATCTTGTCTAGCTTCAACTTTGTTTATAAACTAGTGAAATGTGGAACGAACCTGCTGGTGGTATTAGTGCAATAGGTTGTCAAGATGGGGGTTGCTATTATGGTTTAACCTGTCAGGTAGCTAAACATCATACAGCCCCTTCCTCACTCACTCCTTCTCAGTGGGATTGGGGAAAGAATTGGGAAAAAAAAGTAAAATTTGTGATTTTAGACAAGGCTGTTTGACAGAGCAGAAATGGAAGGGAAAAGAGTAATAACAACAATAATAAAGATTTTGAATGTACAGAACAAGTTACATCTTCCATCTACTGACCTGTGACCAGCCAGTTCCTGAGCAGTGATCTGTGGCCAGCTTTCCCTTGGCTTACATACTGAGCATGATGCCATATGGTATTGAGACATCCTTTGGATCACTTGGGGTCTGCTGTCTCCTCCCAGGTTCTTGTGCTCCTTCAGCCTTCTCACTGGTGGGCTGGTGTGAGAAACAGAAAAGTCCTTGGCTTAGTGTAAACACTGCTTAGCAACAACTAAAACATCAGTGTCTTATCTCCTCCTAAATGCATAACCCAGCCCTGTACCAGGTTCTAGGAAGAAAATTAACTCTATTCCAGCTGAAACCAGGACAGCTAAATATACAGAATATCACACAGAGCTGTGTNCCCCTTCCTCCCTCACTCCTTCTCAGTGGGATTGGGGAAAGAATTGGGAAAAAAAAGTAAAATTTGTGATTTTAGACAAGGCTGTTTGACAGAGCAGAAATGGAAGGGAAAAGAGTAATAACAACAATAATAAAGATTTTGAATGTACAGAACAAGTTACATCTTCCATCTACTGACCTGTGACCAGCCAGTTCCTGAGCAGTGATCTGTGGCCAGCTTTCCCTTGGCTTACATACTGAGCATGATGCCATATGGTATTGAGACATCCTTTGGATCACTTGGGGTCTGCTGTCTCCTCCCAGGTTCTTGTGCTCCTTCAGCCTTCTCACTGGTGGGCTGGTGTGAGAAACAGAAAAGTCCTTGGCTTAGTGTAAACACTGCTTAGCAACAACTAAAACATCAGTGTCTTATCTCCTCCTAAATGCATAACCCAGCCCTGTACCAGGTTCTAGGAAGAAAATTAACTCTATTCCAGCTGAAACCAGGACAGCTAAATATACAGAATATCACACAGAGCTGTGTTCTCTTGGCATTAACAAATATCCAAGTTGTTATGAGGCTTCTGAATTCAGAACGGGAATCTGAGCCCTTGCTAATGAGAGGTGAGGTTGTAGAGTAAAGGTTGTAAAATAAAGGAGGTTTGAGATGTTTCAAGCAAATGTTCATCAGCAATGAAAGTACTTTAAAGTTTTTTTTGTCTGACATTCTTCCAAGTTTGTGTGTACATCTCTACCCAAACCAGCCTCCTCGATGGCAGATACATCCTAGCAAAAGGAGAAAGTCTTGCCTAAGCTGTGTGGATACATTGCAAGTGCACAGAGTGGCAGACAGCTATAGCATGAGCTGTTGCAGTCAGACACTTTTTAGACTGGATTTATTGCCTCTTCCAGGGTTTCCCTTCTGACAGTGTCATCTGGACCTTGGTGTCAGTGAGCTGTGTCAAGGGCACTGTTTCTCAGGTCAGCTCAAGCTGGTATCTCTGAAGGATTCCTGGTCCAGGATCCGTATGGCCTGTGCAAGGTCGTATACATGGAAAAAGCATTACATGGACTAGGAGACTTCCTCCCTGCAACTCTTGGCATTACCTGGTACTTCAGCATCTACTCCTTTTCTCAGTGTCAACTGCAGACACTGTAATTATTTAATTAAGTTTCAGTAGCCCTTACACTTCTGTGCTTCCACAAGCTCATAGAAGCCCAAACCTCTGTACAGTCCATAGTTTTTAATAACCTTGATCAATGACTGATGTTAATAGTTCTTGGAGTCCTCATATGAAATGCAGGTTTCTGCCTTCTCCCCAGTAGGCAATGAAAGATTCTTATCCAGCATCGAGGGTCATTACAGTTGTCACAAAGGAAATTGTCAAGCATTGGCCGATACATGGAGCCCAACCTTCTGCAAAGTATTTAGGGAGTGTTGTTTTCCCTTTCACTTCACTTTGTTGTCTGGTTATCAGCATTTAGGGAGTGTGATGATGTATTCTGCAGTTTAATGAGCTGATTCATACTACTTAACTTACCTTTTGGGTCTTTTCCCTTTGATATATATTGGTGTGAAGCATTTTGTTATGCTTTGTAGGAGGGAAGCTGGATGAAGAGATATGGCACTATGTTTTGCCAAAGGTTTTGTTTAGCTGCAATCTTTTTTCATGTCAGCATGAGTATATATGATTGTGGAGCTCTGCAGCCATGATTTAGCAAGGCAGCTTGCCATTGTAATGACAGCCACTGCTTATTTCCCCTCCCTATGGGTGTCTGGCTGAAACAAATATTCTTCTATACCAAGGTTTAGCATGCTTCAAGCAAAACTATCTTGAGAAGTAAAAGTCATTACAATATTCTTCAAGGCTTTGATTTTGTGTTTTTGTTGATGGTTTGAGGTTCTTTTTTTTTTATTTAATTCAGGCTTTGTATTCTTGTATTAGCATATAACACATTTGGTCATTCTAAACATCACTTTATGATACATCAGTCCTGAGTTCAAAATGGAACTGGTTTTATTACTGCTCTTGAGTAGACTGACTTAATTTCACCATTTCTGGCAAGAAAAGACACAAAATTTAATCTCAAGTGAAATGTGGATAGTTTCCTCCTCTGTAATTTCTCTGGAGGTGTGTGTAAATAGGAAGAATCTGTGTGGGCCAGTGGAGGAGAAAGGAGATTGGTTTCTATTCTTGGATTTGCTATGGACCTGCAGCACATCATGAGATAAATCAAAATTCACTTTATCTGGGTGACTTCTTATTTAGGCATATTTCCTGCAAGGTTATCATGCAGTGCATAGCGCATTTGGGTGTTTCTCATGTTTTGAGTTAGAATCATAGAAGGGTTTGGGTTGTAAGGGACCTTAAAGATCCTCTAGTTCCATACCCCTGCCATGGACAAGGACACCTTCCAGTAGACGGGACTACACTAAGTCCCATCCAAACTGGCCTTCAACACTTCTACAGATGGAGCATCTGCAGCTTCTCTGGGCCACTTGTTTCAGTGTCTTGGTAAACAATTTCTTCTTTGAACCAAACCTAGACCTGCCCTCTTTCAATTTAAAACCACTCCCCTTGTCCCATCACTACATGGCCTTGTCAAAAGTCCCTCTCCAGCTGTCTTGTGGCCTCTCTATGTACTGGAAGGCTGCAATAAGGGCTAGATCTTGTCCTAAACTCTGTGCGGTAACACACGTACAGACTCGTTCTCCTGACAACAGAGAGCCATACACTCCTTTGCAAGCAACCATTCTAACTCTCCTGACCAAAGAAGAAGTATTACAGTTAGGAATAAATGAAGAGCTGCCCTCAGAGGCCAAAGCAGCCCACAGGAGCTATTTCACTAGGTTCTTCAAAAACTCTATCCTTACATTCACAAATGCCCTATTATCTCTAAACTGGGGTCAGTCCATGCCAGCTGTATGGGACAATGGTTAACAAGCAGTTCCTCACCTTGTACCTTAATATAATTGATAGTAATTAATACAGTCTCATTATGACTGTTACAGGGGACCAGATGGAAATGCAACATCAACAGTTGGGTAATGGCAATTTAATTGAAAAGGGCTTACTTGCATGAGTGCAGAGCTGGGAAAAGTCAATGGGCAACAGGAGGCTCTGCTACACTACACAGGGGGAAGGACAAAGGCTGTCCTCATCCTCTCTGTTCCTTCCATCATAGTGCCATTTGACTGTAACTTTAGAATAGTTTATCCAATTCTTTGGAGGCCCTGAGAGTTTAGGAACCAGTTCTGCTCCTGGATGAAAGTGTAGTTAAGCTCATCATGTGCTACACCAATGTGTATGAAATGTGGAAATGGCTCTCTGGCCTGGGGTGCACTGCAGCAATTTACTCAGCTGTTTTGCATCTCTGCAGTTACGTTTGCTGCCTCAAATCTATTATGCACCTTTCTGAAGAGTCTGATGTTCATTTAATTTATTCCTGGTTTTCAGGGGAAAGTGCACCAACTGGGGACTTAGACTTACTGTGTAGGTCTTCTGTTAAGAACTTGACCTCAAGCTATATATCCTAAGGGAGACTACTGGAGTAGCAGCTGAGCTAAAGAGCTGTACATATCCTTGGGATTTTGACAGACCCAGCACTAAGCCCTGAAATTGGTAGTGAATTTTCCACACTGGGCTAGGAACATCTTTGGAGCAAAAATATATTGGTTTCAAAAAGAATTAAATGTGAAAAGCACAATTAAAAGACAGTGTGTTATTATAGAAACCAAAGCAGTTGGCTTTTTTTTTTTTTCTTTCCTGGTTGTTAAAAAAGAATAAATCTACACTGATGCAATAAAAAATGACACAAGAGAATAAATGTATCAAGTTGTTATGGCAACAGAAATATGTAGGTTGGAATTTATGTATCCAGAACTTCTATGTAAGTAAAATAAACATTATCCTTGCTAATTAAAATAGCATGCAAAGATTATTTAATTTAAAATCATTAGTCATGTTTTACCTTACAATTAATGACTTATTTTCTTTTTTTTTTTCTGTTTCCAAGTATTTGCATTTGCTTCCAGCTGTGGTCTACTTGTATTTTTATGGCAAGATTGTGATTTCACTAATGTGAGCTAAAGTGTGGAGGGAGTCCACTGAACCTGATGAATAAAATGTGTGCAGGTGGGCACAACTGGAATCAAACCATGTGCTTTAGCACGTCACTCTTGCTGCAGGTGACCTTTCTGCTTGCAGAGTCTCTAGGCAGGTGTCATTAGCCCATGCTTGAAGGGATCTCCCAGCTGCCACAGCTCCCTGGCTTTCTTCTCAGTTTGATACAGTGCACATGGAGCTCCTTCCAGAGCTTGTTTCTGCATACAGCCTGCCCTCTTCAGCTGTAGATTTTGCTTCCAAGATATTTTATGGTAGTGAATTCTAAATGAGCATTCATTAATTATGTTCAGCCTTTTAATTTTTCTAGTCCTTTTCCTCCAGCCTTCATAAAGAGTTCAATAATAGCTTCTGCTTTATTTGAAAGAAATAGATCTTTAATATTTCAAATTGCTCTTCATGTTTTATCTTCTTTATGCCCAGCAAAGTGCAGGCTGATAGCTGAAATGTAAAGGAATGGGGAGAATGATCTGACTCAGATCCCAGTGAGCTGAGAAAAATGCATTTATTTGTTTAATGTTTTAATCTCATTCATTCTCAGGTTCAGAGGTGTCTATATTTGCCCCATGGAGTTTAAAAAACACTGCTACCAGGAATGTTTTGGTAAATACCCATCAGCAATACATTTAATGCAGTTAATTGTCTCCATTTCTTGTAGGCAGATATCTGCCTGGCAAGGACCTACAGCTGGAATATGTCTGTCTGAAAACTTTAACCAGTCTGTCCAGTCTAATTCTTTGAGTCTCATTTTCATGCATCTGAACTGTAAATTATTTATGTCTTCATCTGTGTAGCAGAGTTCATCTTTGTGATTTTTTTTTTTTCTCATTTTTTTTCTTTGCTACATCAGATCCTGCCAACCACTGCTACTCAGCGTGCCAGGTCTCAGCAGGGGAGACTGTAATTGAGCAACAGCCCTCTCCAGGCTTGTGTTTGCAGGGGCTCTGGTGGCTGCACAGTGCCCTTCTCCCTTCCCTTTCTGCTGTACAAACCATCACACATGGCAGAGTCCACTGTTGTGTGTCCTTAGTGACTCTCTTCTGCCTGGGAAAGGAGACGCGTGACTGCCTTGATTTGTCTCCCAGCTTGAAAATAAAGCTCTGCATGAGCTCTTATCTTTTCTGCCCCTTTATTTCTCTCTCCTGAGACCCTTTCTGGAACACTGCATCCAGTTCACAATGTAGGAAATATGTGGACTGTTGGAGTGAGTCCAGAGGGTGGGTACAAAGATTGGGCTGGAGCATCTCTCCTATGGAGTCAGGTTGAGCTGGAATTTTCGACCTGGAGAAGTGAAGGCTCCTGAGAGACATTAAAGCATCTTCCAGTACCTAAAAAGGAGCTTATAAGATGGGCAAAAACATTTTTTTGTGGAGCTTGTTGTGATAGGACAAGGGATAATGGTTTTAAACTAAAGGAGGGTAAATTTAAATTTAGATTTATATGTAAGAATGTTTTTGTTTTTGTTTTTTACAATGAGGGTGGTGAAGGACTGGAACAGGTTATTCAGAGAAGCGGTGGATGACCCACCTTGGAAACATTCAAGGTCATACTGGATGGGACTCTGAGCAAGCTGATCTAGTGGAAGGTGTTTCTGTCCATGGCAGGGGCATTGGGACAGATGACCTTTAAAGCTCTCTTCCAACCAAACCGTTCTATGATTCTGTGACAAGTGACACTGGAGATAGAGCCTGGATCAGCAAAATAAATCCTGTCTGTGTCTTCTGGTCAGTCACCAGACTTGAATTTGTGGGGCAAACTGACTCTAGCCAGCTTCATCTGAACTCTCTGTCTGGGAGGAGAAAAGCTGATGCATGAGCCAGTGTCTCCTCCCTGCCTGGAAAGTCAGTTGTCTTGCCATAGATCAGAGTCACAGTGCAGCTAGATAACTGTGTAATATGGACAGTGAGGGAAATCAGGTCTGAGTGTGGGTTTTGTGTTAGTCCGGCAAAAGTGACTACTTCAGACTGATGACTTGGATGAGAGATTTTAAATGAAATGGTCAAATTTGTATCAGGGGCAAGCAAATGCAAAGTTCGCCAGTGACATTCTGTCATCCAGAATCACACTGAGAGCAAGATTTGTTCTCAGGAGGGTGGAGCAGTATTAAATCAGATCCTGACCTTTCTGAGACACAAGTCCACAGCCAGATAATTGTTCCTGAGCTGTAACACTCTTTAAGGGTGTAATAAAATTTTCTGAAAGGTTGAATCCATATTAGTTAAAGTGAAATCATAAAAATCCCAGGGCAAACTAAATATTATTGTGATATTCATGCTCACTTTCAAATACAATAACTTAAAAAAAAATAAAGCACTTGTGATGTGATGTGATTTGTACAGTAGAATCCATGCTCAAATGTGTATTTTTCTTCATTCACATTTACTGGTCATATTGGGAAGACTGGTGTGGAAGAGACTGAAGGACATTCTTACAGGGCTTAGCCATGAGACCTCATAATGGTCTCTCAACATCACCCTGACTTAAGACAGCTGCAAAGTCTGAGCTAATGCAATGGGATGTGGAGCAAACCTTGGTGTTATCAAAAAATGAACAAAAAACTCTAACATGAAAATGGAAATAAAATCCTTTCTGACATCTAAGTCATTTGACATGG
The DNA here is from genome assembly GCA_013397245.1 of Thryothorus ludovicianus. NCBI lineage: Eukaryota > Metazoa > Chordata > Aves > Passeriformes > Certhiidae > Thryothorus > Thryothorus ludovicianus. The sequence continues at coordinate 215,626 of VZTB01007629.1, forward strand.
AACCATGCCTTTCTATAGGGCCTTAGAAATACTGAATTAGAAAAGAAAGCTCTGCTCTATTATTTCTGGACTGAAATTTAGGCCCAACTGAGGCAAATTAAACTGCTTGACTTCTGTGGGATTATATTTCTGATTTTAGTTTCTAGCATGGCCTGCTTTGGGATTGTCTAAGTTTTCAGTGATATTGGTGAAAGTCATATCCTGTCAAAAAATTTGTTGAATGACATTTCTTCCTGTAATAAAGAATGTAAGAGGTATAAAAATAGGACTAGCAAAGCATATCCTATGGTCTCTAGGATTATTTCTCTCCATGACATTGCAGGGAAAACTCATCAAGCCCACAGTGATGCTTTGTATCTCAAAATCTGTCCAAGGTGTACAATGTTTTTTTATTTTTTTTTTGTGGTCTAGTGATGCTGCCAGCATGTTTAGGGGAGCTGTAGGTATGGCAAGAAGGTGCAGAGCTTGGAGGATAGATCACAGGCACAGAAGGCATTTGTGCTGTTCCTGGCATGTTTTAAAGGATGAACTTGACTTGAGTCCAGTTCTGGTTCACACACAGCTTGAGCAGAGTGTGAGCAGGTTGGCTGTACCTGGCACAGAGGTGTGCTCTGTTCTTTGCTCGTAGCAGCACCCTGCTGAGCATCTCAGTTCAGCTCAGGTTGCTACCTACTCCAGCATAGCTGCTGAATGAATTGATTTATATCCATGTCCTGTAAAATGGATAATTCCAGCATATATTATTGAAATGTAGCTCCTTAGATGTTCTAATGATTTTCAAATATGCTTGCTCTAGAAAAGTTAATTAAATACAAGCAGTATCTCTCAGCACTGTGTTTCTGAGAGCATTTGGTTACCAGGATGATAGATTTCCTGACAGATATCAGCATCCAAAAGTCAACAAATTGCTGGGGTTTTTTATTCCTTTCCTCTCCTCATGCAAATCGCTTGAGGCAAGCAGGTGTTTATTGACAACCTCTCATGACACTGGAGCAGAGCTACCAACTGGTGATCCAAAGTGCCCAAAGACATCTCAGGGCAGCCTCTGTTTTGAATTTCTCTCTAAAAGCATGGAGGAGAAGTTTCCCAAGCCAGTGGCTGTGGGGGAAGGTGCATTAGTTCTCTGAGCCCTAAGGCAGTTGCACACTTATTTGGGCCCACAGACTGTAGTTCCTCACACTTCCACCCACCCTCCTGGGCCCTTTGTAAAGGTGTTCAGCCTTTTCTAACTACATGTTCCCCAGAAAATATTCCATGTGTGTAAATAAATTCAAAGTCCTAGAAACAATATCGTGGAAGACCATGGAAGAGCACAATAAAGTTTGCACGTATGTTTCCTGGTTTTTTTTTTAAAATATTTTTTTATATTCTCAGTGTTGGGCTTCATCCCAAGAAATAAACGTGTGGTAACTATTTGAGATGGTTATAAGTTCTTCCTATTCATATATCTGGTATAAATTCTAGAAATTCTATAAATTCTTATGCTAGCCTGGGGAATTCATCCACCATTACATGGCTTGACTGCTGTTGAGGGACCTCCCTTAGAAACCCATGAAATCCTCATGTGTCATAATTGCCTGTCAGGGCACATGTTCCTTCTGTCTGGTGGCTGGCTCAGACATGGACTGGAACCTACTGCCTGCTGAAAGTGGAACTGGTGACTATTCTTTCATAACTCATATCTGTGTACTTTGGCAAAAAATAATCAGCCAGAGTTTTATTGGTAGTTGATTTTGTCAATTGTGCATGCCCTAAAAAGCTACCTGCAAAAGATGTGTTATAAGCACAGAAAAACTTCACTGAGCACTGTTAAAATTAGACAAAATTAGCAAGGGAGGTAATGTGGTTACTATTTTATTAATAAATATTTTAAATAATGCTGTGAATTTGAACAATGAAAGACATGTGCTGAAGAGATTATGGTTTAAATAATATCTGTTAATTATAATCTAAATAGGTTAGTGTCAATTATGCACAAAATTAGAAGGTTGCTTTAGGTGTGATCTGCAAGGCTTATGGTTACTAACCATGTGAGTAAAGTTGCCAAGTGAAATTTGATCTGCCCTCCCAACGTTTGCTTGTGAAATCTCTTCTATTTCTCTGACCAGTTTGAAAAGAATTAGATCATGCTTTCTTCTGTGAAGAGGAAGACAGAGTTATTCCAACTACCAGCCCTCTAGATGCCAGGGTGTGATAAAAAACCTATAGTTTTGGCAGTAATTGAAGTTCAAGCTTGAAGTCATCATTTCCAGAACCTCCTGCAAGGATGTGTGAGCATGGTGCACATTGTCCACTGTGTGTAGTGTGTTGTGGTGGGGTTGCCTGTTCTGCATCTCCTGGTCATGGTTCAGGAATAATGAGGTGTTGCTGAAGCACTTCTTTTGCATGAGCAGGCAGCTTTTGGCTATAAAGTATACAAATAATTTTAAGCAGGACATACTTTTTGTTGGCCTCCAAAGGGAGGATTGTATGTAATCAAGAATAAGAAAAGACTCAAATCCAAGATTGCTAGTTTTTAATAAATCTGTCACAATGCACAGCAGGTATTTTTTTCTCTTGGACTGTCTCTTGGATTGTACAGTCCCATTTATTCCATAACACAGAACTGACTATCTCTTGGTGTTCAGATGGATTTCTAGCATATGCTTTGTTTAGATTGGGAAATCAGATATTATTTTGCTAATGATTATTGAACCTTAATGAACTGAAACAGAGAGATGTTCCAGATTTATTACAATTACTCTTGAGCTGTTCTAACTGCCCTAATGTCCTTGATTTTCTACTCTTTACAATGAATTTGTAACCCATTTCCCTAAGGAAAACAATGGAAACATTTCATAGCATCTTATGGTGTTGTTTTATGTTCTTCCAAAATATTGGAGCCAACTAATGGTGAAAAATTTGAGAAAAAAACATGTAGAATGTAAACAAAGTAAGTTTCTTATCCCGCTTTGCAGCTGTATTCATTTGATAAACATTACCATAGAAGTTTCTGCTGAAGCTTGTCAAAACTTCTTAAGAGAAGTTGTAGGAGCTGAGCTCCTTTAGGATCAGGACCCTTTAAATTTTGATGATTAGAGCAAATAAATAATGTAGTGATTTGAAGAGTTTATATTGTTGCCTGTAAATAATAACAATGAGAAACATTTATGTCAGGCATTCAAAGAAAGCAAAGATAAAATGAAAATTTTATGCATGCTTTTTAGCTCCTTGCAAAACCAATTTTCTTTTCCTGAAAGAAACATTTAGGGAGTTTCTTGGATTTTCTGTAGGCTCTGGGGCAAGACCTGGGTTCAGTTTCCTGCTGTCCTTGAAAATTTTGGCCTCGTTGTCTTTCTGTCCCTTACTCCCTTCCAGATCACAAATGGGAGATATTCAACACTTTTTGGTGACTAGAAACTAGCCAAGAGAATGAGTGGATTTGCATGTGAGGGAAGCTGTAACCTCAGAGAGGACTTGTGGAGTCCTGTGTACTTAGCCCCACGTAATGCTGAGCTGCTGGGCCTGCTCCAAGCTTTAAACAGAGCCTTTCCTGGAGCACAAGGCTCATCCATTGGTTCCAGCAAAGCAAAAAGCACGTGTCTTAAGTAGTTGGCTGGACTGGGGCCAGCACTCAGTCTTTTGCTGGACAGAGCCCTAAATAAACAACCTAGGATCAGAGGAGAGGACATTTGCACATGCGAGTGTGATTTGGCTGATTCTGTGGCACTGGCTTGTTGTTTTCTAAGTTGTGCTGGCAAAGGCTGCTCTGCTTAAAATGCTAACAATTTCTTGCCTGTTGTGTTAAAATTGACCGCACTCCTGTTGCACAGGCTAAAACAGGATGGGTCTAAATCACTCAGGGTGCTTGTGATGCTCAGCACTCACAGACACAAGACACTGAACTCTGTTTGAATCCTCCCTACTTCCCTGTTTGTGCTTTTGCAGAGTGCTCAGAAATTTTTTGAGATCCAAGTCAGAGGCAGTCGTCACGTTTCATTCAAAGGCTGACTCTCCAAGCACATTATTGCAAGGCAGAGCATTGTAAACAGAGATGTCATTTATAATATTTACTGTCTTAATGTAAAATCTACAGTAATATATTAGATTTCCAGCAGGAAAATTGAAAAAACAAATATAGCCATTTATTATATCTTCTGCCAAAGATATTATTTGAAGAAATACTATGTTTTTTTTATGACGGTTTTGTGTAAGCAATGTAAGATTGAAATCTGTGTAAATGAAGAAAAAGTAACAAAAAATATGCACTTGAATTTAAAAGATTTACACATATGGTCATTAGTCAAGCATGAAACCTTTTAAAAAACGTTTCACTTAGGAGAATGTAATGAATTAGAAATAAGAAAACAAACCTGATAATTTGTTTGTTGCTGATATATTATATATTCCTGCAGCTGTGCCAGATGAGGGCCCCATCATGGTCAGCAGGTCTTTTTGCCAGGGCACTGATTTCCTTCCTTATCTTTATGTCCTGTTGCCAAGAGCTGCAGAGCACCTTGAAGTCTGAAGTCAAACAGATTATGATTAGCATCATCTTGCAGATTCAGCCTATTAAGACATTCGTGGACTTCCATGAGAGCCTGTAGGATTAAACGCAGAAAGATTTGCATGAAAAAAATTGAGGTGAAAATCTTCTGTATAAGCCACCTGATACTTATCTGAATTCAGGCTACCCGTTTGTGTGTTCATGCTGATCTTTGTGTTTAAATGTAATTGAATTAAAGCACACTTCTCAGCTACTTTCTTTGTGTTTTTTTTCCACCCTACTCTTTAGCCTGCAGCTTCCAATGGATCAGAAGGATCTGGCCAATGTGGTGAACACAACAAGGAGAACCCAGCTTTTGAAAACTATGTGGTAGACATGAAGACAAAGGTATTGTCCTGTCTTTTTTTTTGTGATGGAGAATGAAATCGTTGTTTAGTGAAGTTTTGCTGGAGGTGAAGTGTGCAGGACATACTGAATTTGAGCTTCTGGATTTTTTTTCTTTTACTTTCTGCTTAAAGGCTGCATGTCCATTATCACATTTGAATGATGCTTACAGCTGCAATTTCTTGTGGTATATTGCTAACCCTGGGTATTTTATGCTGACCTAGGCAGGATTTTTTTTTATTTTTATGTACAAGTCTTGTTCATATTGCTGATGGTTCTACAGATTTGCTGATCTCAAGGTGGTTTCAGTCTATTTTTAAAGTCCAAGTTGTTGTGCAGTTAGCAGGTTTTATTCCAGTTGTTTTCAGTCTCCTAGTGTATGTTGTAGTTTTTTTTCGTCTGGAGTCAGTATGGAAGAATTTGAATGTCAGAAAAGAGATGATTTTTGTATGGGCAGCCTAATGATACCTACCATAAAACTCTACTGAATAGCATTACTTCATGGCTGTGGTAGGGGCTGTGTTACACTTCCCTGTCTTCCTGCATGCAGCAGTGGAGCCATAAGTGTTTCATTATAGCATCTCCATTATTTTCATAGGTTCTCAACTTGGCTGGAACAATTCCCTTGGGCTTCAGTATTATTATGTAGACTTTCAGCCTTGGCATCAATGTGTATTTTTCCTTTTTGAAGTGAAAGAAACTTACTAAGTTTTCTTTTAAAGTAAACAAGCTGGAAACATGACGAAAAGAAAAGAGACATTAACTGAGCAGGTGTGCTTGTGTGGTACCTTGTAGACTTCAGCAAAAGTTGTTTCCAACAGTAGAAACTTACAGATTATTCCTGTTGTCTAAAGCTTTTCCATGGGCATTATTTCCATTTCTAGATCAATTTCTCTTTTGACTGAATTTTAAATATCTACAGATCTAATTTTCTAACACGATTTTCTGAGTTTCTTGTGTTGTTGTGTTCTCAATTTCCCAATCAGAAAAACTTTTGTAACATATGGTAGCGTGGTGGTACTTGATAGTTGAAATACAAGAACATATATACTCATGGAAGTTTGTCTTTATATTTATGGAAGATTTTATTTCTGCAAAGCAAGGAATTATCAAGAGTTTGATATACGCCCTAAATACATTGTGCCCATGAGGATGTTGTGAAAATGATGTGATGTAGTTAATCTCATCTCCATTTCCCAACATGATTTCTGTTATGAATGCCCAGCTGAACAGTGCTCTATCCTCCTGCTTAGAGTCACTGCAAACCCTGGACTGAATGTTTCTCCATCAACAATTCTATGTACTACATTTTCATGCTGTTGATGTACAAAGTGAACCTGAGAGGAAACCCTGGAAATTGGCAACTCCATTGCCAAACTCTAAGACATTCAGAGCTGTGAATGATGTTTTGTTCAGTTCTCAGTACCATGGGATAGTAAATAGCAGATGTTTGGTTTTTGTTTCCAGGAACTTGTGGTTTAGTGTGTCAGTTCACTTGAAAGCATCATTTTGTCTGATTGCTTTTTCATATGACTGTCCTTGAGTGTTAGTGGCTGCTATGACAGTGACACCTAGGTATTTGAGTGGTTACATGTTTGAACATACGTGCCAGAGCTTTTCAGTTGCTGATGATCATTTGGTGGTTAGATTTACTTCCCCAGGCAGAATGCTCAAGAATGCAAATGAACTCTTCCTTTACCATTGATCTTGAGAACTGAGAACCAGCTCTGAATGCACCACCCTTGAGTACCATGTGATTCTGTTGCAGAGCATCCCAGCCTACACAAAGCCAGCAGAGAATTTGTAACTGAAGCATTTCTGTTTCATTCGGAGTAAGGGATTTGTATGAAAAAAGAAAACAGTTATGGATTTGTATAGGAAATAATAGATAGAAAAAATATTAGGCATTTTTAACTAAGAAAGGTTGCAGGGCTTTTGAAAGGCTAGCTTGTCCCTACCCCTTTAGAGGTGTAGACCTCTGCCCCATACTCTGTGATGATGAAAGTTCATGTCCTACAAGTCATATTGTATTCCCAGCTTGCCATACTGCCTTCTCATAGGACCCTGAACTGGTGAGCATGGGGCAATGAGACTGCTGGAGAGGTTACACTGTCTCAGAAGTAGCTTTTTTGATTTTTCCTCTGGGGCAGTTGCTTGACTAAAGTGATGTGAGCTCCCACATATTACATAAAGGGATGGTAAAATAGGAATGTACTTGGGGTAAGAAGAGAGAGAATCCCCTCCACAAATGTGAAACAGAAACTTTTTTTTCTGTGACTGTTGAGCCCAAGGCCACCGTGTCCACCTGGGTACACAGACCTTGCGGTGAAGGAGTGGAGCTGCCTGTCCACCTTTCCCTTCTCCCTGTGCCCATTTCACCATCTGCCTTCAGGGCTTTGAGAGGCAAGGTCTGCTTCCCTACAGAAAAGAGAATTGTCTATTTCTTCTCGTTGGAAAAGCTACCAGCCTAAAAGCTGGAGAAACTGATCAGGACTCCAAGGTTGATTGTGCTAAATAGCAGTGAAATTTGCCATGCTTGGGTGACAGGAAAGATTCGTGTTATAGCTTCTGTCTGAGACTCTCCTGGGCCTCAGGCCAGTTGCAGAGCTGATGCTCTTAAGGCTGCTGCAGTTAGGAGGGGAAGAATTGCTAATTTGGTGATCTTTAAATTAACACCTGGGCTTCTGATTCAGCCTGGGAGCGACATTAAAATTCTGAGTGAGTAAAGCATTCAGAACGTGCTTTCTGAAATTTGTATTAACTTCTCTTTCTGGATGAAGAAGGATTTATTCTGACATTTTATCTGTAATACAGCTTTTAACTGCATATCCAGGATCTACAAGATTAGTAGTTTCTCTTTCTCTTCTCTTTTTTTTTTTTTTTTTTTTTTTTTTTTTTTTTAGTGTACCACAAAACAACTTTCATAAAGAAACTGTCTCATGAGATTTTCCCTTGTAGCATATATTTACTCAGTGTTAACCTACTAAGTAACCAGTTGGGATCCACAGGAACAGGGTTCAAGTGGTATAAGTGGGCTCTGACTGTAAAGACAATTTACCAACTCTATCAATTGCCCTTTTGGAAGGTGTAATCAGGAAAGTATTTATTTGTAGCTTGTTTGGATGCAATATAGAATCTGAAAAGAAGAAAGAGATTATAACCTGGGAATGTAATATCATCAACAAGTACTCCATGGTACACAATTTAGGATACATTAGGAGTAAAAAAAAATTTTCTCGATATTTGTAGGAGCATGTGTGTGTTCATGTGTTCTCTGTGTAGGTGCATTAAGCTCTAAATAGTTACTGGCTAAATTTTTCAAGATGCAATGTTAACAGTCTTGTTAGATGCCTTCTTTCTTAGTGTCTGCTCCAAAAGTTGGAGATGTAGTGGTCTTGTTTTTCATAATCTCTACTCTTTGAATAAAAGAAAATAAATCAGTTATGCTTTTAATTTTTTTTTTAGCAATCCATTTTTTTTCAGTTTTTGCTTTATAATATATGGGTTTCAAGTGAATTTAAGAAGTATTTAAGAAGATGTATAATGAAAGATTAAAAAAAAAGTCATAATATTTTCTAATGATTTTAGTTTTTACAGAAGCTTGCTTTTACAAATATTGAATGCAGTGGGATGTTGCAGGCTCTGGTTCTAAATATAGTGGCCTAATTAAACCCTCTGCTTTGGTTATCCAAGTGGAAGTACCTGGATACACTGAAGACTTTAATGTCAGAAGGGAGCACTAAATTGTCCAGTGTAAACTGCATTAAAAGACCATCCCATTTCACCCACTCACCTCATATTGTTGTTTTTTGTATGACTTAAGAACAAATACCTTGGTAAAATTAGAGGAGAAGGAAGCAGTCAACTGGGCAGATGGTTTTCACATGGTGATCCACAGAGCCCCTGATGTCACAGTGGGAAATAGCTGTTATTCTTCCCTTATTAAAGCTTCTCAAGAGTCAGAGCTCATCACAGAGGTTATTTTTTACCATCTAAGTTGACAATGAGCAACTATAATGTCTTTTCACCCCAGATGGCTGCTCCTCATTTTTTTTAGTTTTTGGGTCAAGCCTTTCTATACTAAAATTCATTCAGGATCATATGTACATATAATAAAATGGCTGGAAGAACAGAGGAAAAAATAGTGCTAAGCAGTGATATGACCTCCAGAAATTAGAGCAGAAGGTGTTGCTAATGAAGGGTAAAGCGGTGCTAAGGATTTGAAAATGTTATTCTTGGGGAGAAAAAAATGAATGGAAAAATTATCTAGTTGGAGACACAAAATTAAGCAGCTTGACCTCTTTTTGGAGTCTAGGATGGGTTGTCAGTGAAAATGAGGGACTGTATCTTTGAAGAAACACTGGAGTCATTGACTGTCATCTGTTGCCAGTCATTGTGTGTTAGAAGCTATGACTGGGAGCCCTGGCAGCCAAAATCAGCCTTTGGAAGATTGAAGCTGGGGTCTGCATCCCCAAAAGCATGTCTTCCTCTTGTTGGAGGCTACAGGAGATTATGGGGGCAATAAGTAGGTGTCACTATTTTAGGAGCAAACTGCTCAATTATGTATTAAGCTTGAGGAGCACATGTGCAAATCCTGCCCTGTTAAATGCTCATTGTCATATTTAATGGAAGGAGGTGACAGTCAAAAATTGGCGGAGTGCAGGAGGAAGCTTTTTGGTACACTGAGGGAGCTGGGTGAGTCACGTTCATGTAAGCATCCTCAAAGGATTGAAACCCTCTGTTTTTCAAATAAACTTTAAATAGGATCATGAATTCACTGGGATCATCTCACAAGAGTAGAGGTGCATGTAGAAGCATTTACAGATTATGCACTTAGAGACCAATTTCAAAATACATCTCCATATGCCAGTTTCAAGTCTGAGATGAAATTTTACAGCCAAGTCATTAGGTAATTAAACATATGAGGAAATACTTTGCACCTTACTAGATCAGCTGGAATCTATCAATTAGAAGAGAAGAAACTGTTGGGTGCTTTACACCCAAGTGTTAAAATGCCTGCTGATTTTAGAGTTGTCTGAATTCACTTTTACCCAATAATGCTTAGAGCACAAGGGTAGCTTACATTACACCATATTAATGGGTTAATTTCCTCTTCAGGAGATATTTAATTGGGTCTTACTTCAAGGATGTTTGGAAGTTCCCTATTTCATGTAATCTATAGTTTAATAACTTGTCTGACTATTTGGCTACTGGACTAAACCTCAGTAGGGAGAAAACCTGCAGGTTTTAGCCCAGCCTGTAAACGCAAATCAAGTTTGTTTTGTGCACATGTGTTTGCTCAGAGTGAGTTAAAGCCTTAGACACAGTTCTAAGTGCTTTGGAGACTTTCTCTTTAAGATGTTGTTTCCACCAGGACTTTAATAGTTGGGGGAGGGTTCATTGCTCTCTGACCACATATCTGATTCACTATGGATTTTGTAACTTTGGTAGCAGTGACCTCATTTTGGCAAAATAATATGTGTCATTTACCGAGCGTCTCACTGCTCCAACAATCACGGGAATATTAGGGTTATAACCTGAGTAATTTATGGAAGAGAGATGACTTAAATAATCTTTTAGTTTCTTGGAAAGGCTTATTTTATTAAAAACATATTTTAACTCGGATTGAGAATGAGAGATCCTCAGCAAAGCACCCAGGGGAGATTGTGCTGTCCAGTGTGTTGAAAAGGTGAATTGTAATGTATGGGTGTCTAGACATTTCCTCTTGTTGCTGTCAACAGTCCAGTTGGCTGTATTTTTTTTTTTTCCCAGTGAATAGGAGCATTGATTTTCCTCTCTCTTTGGCCAGAGCTTTCATTTTACATATCTTTCCCCTTCTGAGTCTCTTTCTCTCTCCCTCCCTCTTTTTTCTCTCTCTCTCTTCCTCTATCTTTAAGAGAGGGAAGCCCGTAAGAGCTGACAGCAAGCTTTCTAACTCAGAATGATTCATGTAAAACACCTGAAAGGCAAGCTCTGCACCAGCATCACTGCAAGAAAGGTAGGGCTGTGGGGGCTTAAACAGTCTGTAAAACTCCAAGCAAAACATAGAAAACATGAGAGAAATAGAATAAGTCAATATAGAATCTGTCAATGATGCAAGAAAAGTTTGGGAGAGAATTTAAGGAGTGTTTAAGCTCTGTTGTTAAAGGTGCTTTCTTTTAATTAAAAGTTTGATGTATTTTTCATAAGTGGGGGAAAAAAAAAGATTCCCTTACAAAGCTTTGAATAATGTATATAATGTAGGGGTTTCTTCCACGGGTGGTGAACTATAATTATATCACTGTTGTGCTCGATAGATCCACGTGCATGTGTAAATATGCAAATCCCGGTTCTTTCCCCTGACTGATTTTCTGCTATAGCTAAAGTTCGCCTTATCCAGCTGTTATTTATATTCACTTCCCAAATCCGAATCTGACCCAGTAATTCTGAGCAATTGTAGCTGTGACGCACGAGTTCTCGCACACACCTTCATGTTTCAATCATGCACTTCCAGCAATGTGTGTTTGTAGGAATCATGCTCTTAATAAAACCCCCTCCAACCCAAAGCAGTTGTTTTGGCAGGGAAGTGACAGCGCTGTGATAGATGGGCCCGATAGTTGTGTGTTTTGTGCTTGCTCTGAGTTAGTAGGGAAGAGGAGGGAGAGAGCGAGAGAAAGGGGGGAGGAAAAAAAAGACAGGGAAGGAGAGAGCGGGAGGGAGAGAGATTGAGAGAGAGAGAGAGAGAGAGAGAGAGAGCGAGAGAGAGGCTGAGAGAGAGAGACTTGGCAAGGGAAATCTTATGGGTATACTGAAACTGCAGATCAGAATTGTGAAACCAGAGCTAGGGCTGAAATGTGATGCTTTTGCTCTTTTGTGCTTGTTGTGGTTCTCATCTTCCCATTTAGAGGGCTGCATACCATTCAACAGCATATTTTGATCTCAGATTGAACAATGCAGCAATCAAGCCTGATAAGCCACCTGGAAGTTTTGCTTGAGACGATTTCTAGTGGGTTTACTGATCCCTGTGAGCATCATGACTGCCTTTAGCATTGTGGAGGAGGACTCGAGTTTCTTATGAGGGCCCCACTTGGAAAAGCCGGCTGTGCAGATTCAAGCCTCCGGTTCTGTTCATGCTATTCAAAAGCCTTTCCTCACCCTTGCTGATTTATTTTTATGATTTACATACACTCCTGTGGAGATTTACAGAATGGATTGTCTGTGCATTGTCACGACCAAGGTAGGACTGGAAACATTGCTGTTCTGTGTACATATTTCTCTGCTATTTTTCTGTTCCTGTAATTAAATAGATTGAGCATGTACTGTGTCAGGTTGCAAGATAAAGTGATGAATAAGCTTTGCTTCCATGAGCATTTTGTTCTCTTTATCTGTAGATTATGCAGTTTGTTTCTATATGACTTCCTAAATGATATGTTTTTTACTTATTTTTTACTAGCAAAAGGAAAAGGATTTCATATTTTATCTTAGCCTATGCTTGTGTCTATTAATAACTCTAGCAACTAGAGCACTTTCAGAGTACACGGTATACTGCACATATTTTCTCAGCTTATCAGTTTATTCTGTAAACTAAAGAATAATAAAGAAAGGGGCATTATATGGGTCCTAGGATTTTAAGGAGGCCAATCAGATGTAGTTTAGATAGTCATGGTGTTTCTGATTGGAGAGATGCAAGTTTCTTGTGGCTTATTGTGGCTTTTTTGGGAAAAAACAGAGATTACTTTGCCTCTCTAGGCCTGAAAAATAAAAATGCCTAGGTCCCAATTCAGTACTTTTATACTGATTTTAGATGTAGCTGTACTGTTTGAAACAGTCCTTCTAAATAATTTCTTCCAAACACGAATATAGACAATTTCTCTTCCACAACAGCAGCATCAGGTTAAGGACCTCAGGGTTAGGGACACTTCCCAACCTAAAGATCTGGTGTAGGGATAAGCTGAATGATTCCTTGAGACATCCTCAAACTTATCAAACTAACTTGATATCAAATGGCAGGGTGATGATAAGGGAACTCCCTTTTTGTTGCTACAGGGCAGGCAGCTCAGCGCGTGTTGGCAGCCACCTTTGCACGTGGTGGCTGTGGGGTTCGTAAGGAGCAGTTAGCAGGGGACATCCAGCTTTGGGATTCAGCACAGTGCTCCCTGTTCTGCCTCACTTTTGATGAATTTCCTCATTTCCAAAGGAGTGCAAAATGCCTGGGGTGGCCAGTACACCTGAAGGCTGAACAAATGTTTAGGCAAAGCAGGGGTTAGCACTGCTGTCATCACTGCTGTCATTTTTTGCGTCAGAGCTATGCAGAATGGGGACACCCATCTGTAACATGGAGAAGGGCAGGAAGATATACCCTGGGCACCCATGGGCAGCAGAGAAAGGTGGTGGGTGGCCACTGCAGAGAGCAGGGAGCGCAGTGGAGCCATGGAAACAGATGCCAGCTGTCATTCCCATCTTGCTGGTGGAGAAACCCATATGGGAAGAGAACAAGAGGTGAATGAGGCCACAGAAGGATGATAAATTGAAGGAGGCTGTGGCCTCATTCATTTCCTGTTCTTTCCAGGTCCTCCTGGCTCACACAGGCTGTGCTGAATCTGAGACCATATCCTCAACCAACCCTGGAGCAGAGCAGGGGCACCTGTGGGTACTTGTTGCAATACCATTGAAAAGTGTTTAGCTGTGGAGGTGCAGCACTGCTGAACAAAGCTGGCATGCATGATCACACTAAACATCCAGTTTACACTCCTGAGTGTTCAAAAAGTTAAAAAGAAGAGCTGTGATTATCTCTATGCCTGAATGCCTTGTCGTGCAGTGGGGACCTGCAATTGCATCCATGCTTGGCCTAGATAGTCTGGGATGGAGGTGCACAGGAATTGGATTTGGAACAGGGGAATAAGTCAAATTTTAAAATGGTATAATTGGAAAAGAAACATGTCCCAGTACCTTTTTTTTATGTGTCAAGGGATCACTTATTTATTTTACGAATTGGTGCTGAAAGTTTTCCACCTAATATTTTCCCAGGGCCTTCTGGGAAATAACAAACATGGATTCACTGCCAGCTCACAACTGCTGCTGCCTTGAGCAGGGCTTCCAACTCCATCTACACACATTTTTCCTTTCAGCTTTTCTGTCTCTTGAATCCAACACTGATTGTCTGAAACGATCTGAAAGTCAAGCCTGTGAGTGTGCCTCAAATATTTAACTCCAGACATTCAGTCTTTGCTGCCAACATTGGTGTTGGAATGAGATACAATGTGAATTGTACATGGTTTTATATTTGCAGGCATGTGGGAACAACATAATATCATATGTAATTGAGCTGAATAATGGCAAGAGTCTAGTTTCAGAACACTTTCATATTGCAACAGATTGAAACCAAAGAAGTTAGTGATTTGCTTATCTTACTTTGTGCCATATTTAATGCCCTGGACTAGTGTTATATTGGTCCATAATCTCATCTTACTGCTTTATTTTCATTGGAGTAAATATCCTTCCTATGAAGCACTAATTTTTTTTTCTGTTTGTGCCAATTTTCACCGCTATAATAAAAGCAGACCTTTTTCAGAATAATTGTTATTCTGAAAATATGAAAATAGGTTATTCTGAAAAATTCAAAAAATCATTTTGGTAAGCATGAATTCTACAGAGCAACAGTGTGGTGATTTTTGACCTCAGATCTTTTAATTGTCCATATTTGAATAGCCATTTGTCTGATTTATGCAGATAATTGCCATTCTTTGTCTTGAAAAAGTGGATCTTGATGTCAGAGGGAGTAAATACATCAGATTTATTCTTCAGATCTTAAGTAATAAAAAGGGAGTAAAGGAAAATACTTTTTAAACTACAGAAGATGAACAGTGTTCAAAGAGTTGACATTTTTAACACTTGATCATTAAATTTAGTCTGAAATTTTTTTATATTTTTACATTGTAGAAAATTACATGGATGTTGGGGTGGAGTGAATGTGCCCTTGTCGATTATGTTCAATGAATCGACAGATCCTGCTTTGAACTCTGTGTGGTAAAAGATGGCATCTAATAAAATTAATTTATGATAAACCTTGCCAAATTTTAAATCCTACTGATGTTTTTACTGATTTAAATCCTACTGATGTTTTTTCAGCCAAAGTGTAAAGTATATTTAAGATAGATTTAAAACAATAATTTGTACAAATTCTTCCTCTTCTTTTTTTTTTTCCTTCATTTTTCCATGCATTTCTGAACACAGGACTACAGAAATGCTCAATCAGTCAAGGACACCTCCTTATGGTTGTCTTGGTTTATTTTAGTTGATCATGTTCCTAGCATAGCATCTTTTCTATACTGTCACAATAAAGCACACTAATTGGTGGCATTATTTTATCATTAGAAAGAATTCTGTATAAATTAAAGCTTAGGTTGAGCCTCCATCCCAGCGGGAGCACCAGGAGTTTTTGAAAGGGAAGAACATTCCCACTGTGCCTCCCAACAGTCAAAGGCAACATGCTGTCCCCTCCTCTAGGTACCAACTCTCCTTCCATCCTTCTACCTTTTACAGACGTACGCAATCTACAGGAGCTGGTGAAAAAGAACATAAATAGTTCTGTGTTCCTCACTGTAACAGGGGCTGCTCCCCTGGAACACCCAGTTCTTGGTATTAGGTGGCATAGAAAAGATGACTAGATTTCCCTGGGAAAGAAACCCAAAAGCTTTCTGGTGTTACTTTCTAGAAAGGAGAGCTCAGAGGTGGCAACTCTGTAGACTTAAACCCAGAAGGCCACTGGCAGGGCTAGCTAAAGACCTTCTCTCAGGAGACAGATTTTAAAACTTCCTGGGCAATCTGGACTAGTGGTTTAGTATCCTTAACATCAGTGTTGTTCCTAAGAACTATCAGTGTTGATTGCCACTTGTTTTGTTTTGGAGCTGTATTTTGAGATTTGCTTAAGATCACCCATTTTATTACCTGAATGCTTCTGTGTTTTGAGAAGATGTACACAAAGAAGAGACTCCACTTAAATAATCCAAATTTATTCAAGATTCCTAAACCACTTACCATTTGTGCCTGGCTCCTAAGTTCTCAGCACTGAGCACTGGCAGCAGTGGGATTCCTGTGTCCCAGAACGGTGTCTTTCAGTTTGTAAAACAGACAATTTGCCTTCAGAACCAGGGAGAACACTCAACTTGACCTTGGTTTTTTAGCTATAAAAATAAATTCCTATCACCAAAATACTGAAAATTCTGCAACAGTTACTTATTTTTAGAGATTCTTGGTGTTAGTTTACAATTAAGTAGAGATTTACACCAGATTACTCATTACACAGTAGTGAAGTGTAGATTCACTGACCCCATGGAGTAATTAATTGAAAACGTGATTGTTCACATTACTGGAAAACTGGGGAAAAAATGTGCTTTTTGAATTAATAAAAAGGCTCTGTTCATTCCACCAGTGAAGAAGTTTGGCATTTTGTTTTTATTTTTCTAGCTTTTTTACAAATTCTATATTACTCTATTTTGAAAAAATAATGATCCCCCTTCATGGCTGCCCATCTAGCACCTTTTCTAAGAATTCAATTCACACATTTAAAACAATGACATAAAGACAGAAGGAAACCCCCCTATTTTGTATGGGTGCAGGGAAGAAAAGCAGTAAGGTTGTTTATGTTGTTAACCCATCCTAAAGTTGCATGTGTCCAATTTTGAATGACAAGGTTGCCAGGAGCCAGCAACATCTGTCTATCCTATTTTCTTCTGCTCATCCAGCCATATATATGGAACAGGGGATGCCACTGTCTGCACTTCAGGCAAAGTTCTGAACAGATGTGTGATCAGAACTCACAAATATGCATGATGGCCATGGAAAATAAGAAGTTCCAGTGGTCAGTGACAGGACAAACGTCTGGCTCATACCCTGGGTGTGCTATGACTTTTCTGTAGGTCTCTCCCACTCCACACACTCATCGCCTCACTTTGTAGCATGAAGTTAAGAGTAAAGCAGAGGAGAGCTATAACATTTGTATGGCTAGTTCTCCTTGAAACTACATTAAGTATATCATTATAAATCCTTTCTGATAGTATGCTGTATTAGAGAAATGTAGGAGCAGGTCTTGTGTCTCAGTAGGATACTGTGGATTTTCCAAGTGAGCAGGAAGACGTCATTCAGCATTTAGCCTACAAAACAGGCTCACAAAACCAACTCAGTTGATCTGGAGGGTAATTTTAGAACTAGGCTGAAGAATGGAAAAATGTGGAGATGGCACCACTGGGGTGACCTCACTGTTCCAGCCTCTCTGACTTAGAATGGCAGCAGAAGCAGTTCTAAAATGCTCTGAGAAGGACAGAATGGTCCATGAGATCAGGTCATCTGCTGGAGGTGAGGAACCAGTCCACACACTATGTGCCAGCTGCTGGTTCTACTTTGCAGATGAATCCACTAGAAGGTTCAGTTGAATTATTGATTTTTGCCTGATACTAATGCAAATAGGTAATAGTTAAAAAATTTATGCTGAGGTGACTTTGTCATAGGCCTGTTGTCCCATCCCTTCTCCCCTGTTTGATTATGCTAATCTGAAAAAAACTCAATACAGAGATTTAAAAAGTCATATACTTAGAGAATGAGGTTCAGTTTATTTTGTGGGACTTCCTGCAAGATAAGCTGTACGTGTTTGAGAGGCTGTAGATCAGTCCCAAAATTAGGAAATTAGAAAGCTCGATAATAGGTACTGAGGTTAACTAGTGCCTCAGGTGTTGCAGACTGATATAATCTTACCAAAAGTAACAGAGCTGTAGAGAGCTATGCTGCACGAGGATGTGATTTAAATTTAGCTGGATATGAAACAAACGAAAAACCCTCACAATTTTGTGCCTGCATATTGTTAATAGATCTGGGCAACATTTGTTGTTTTTTATTTCCAAGACTCCAGGCTTTGAATTATTGCACTTTGGAGTCATAAACTGGGTAGTTAAGTTGTTGTCTGTGCTGAATTTCCTTTGAAAACAAAGGAAACATAATGATTTCCCCCCAGAGATTCACATTTAGCAAAAATCAAAATCTTTTTCTGTAGTCATTATTAGGTGCTGATGAGCACTTCAAACTGTGGTGTTTTCCTGCCAGACCCTAAAAGTGTAATAGTGCCGAATCCATAAAATTTACATGTAATTTAGTAAAGTCTATTCTGAAGTGGTACTTGAGGACAGCTTTGATGACTATGGGTTGGCTGCTGGCTAAACTGCACAGGCTTAGAAGAGTAGGAAGATCCTTTTCATTGATTATCATTTATCTTAGCTGGAGAACATACTCAGGGATGTTTGACAGATGGGGAGTGTATCTGAGTATTTACTTCAAATCTTTATTTACCAATGTTAAATTTTGGAACAATTATTGTGAGCCTCTAGCATTTGGATTTCATACATTATGAATGTAAACTGATGAGACACATGTTGTCTTTTCTTGAAAAATAAAATCATTTGTGGGGGGGGAATTTCAAGAAAATTACACAGAACAAACCAATGTGCACTGCATATGTAATGTATGGTAATTATATCTTGTCAAAAGCTCAACTTTTTTCTCCTTTATTCTTTAGAAATGTGATAATAGTCCCTTTTTCCTTGTAGCTAATTATAAATTTCAGGAAGAATTAAGTCTGTTAAATTTCTTCTTCCCTTCTTCCCCCTCCCTTGGTCTCTATGGCAGCAGCAGGAATGGAAGGGAATGACTTTGATCTTCATTTCTGGGTGACACTTCATTTCTTCGGAACACTGACCTTGTTTAGTGCCACTGAAATTTTCTATAGATTTCATTAGATTATAATTTTGTGATTTTAAAGAGATATCTTTATTGAGACTGGTTATGAGCTATGAAAGGAGAAGGGTGATTTTTTCTCCCATAAATCTATGAAGAACTCTATAAACTGAGAGCAGAAAATGTTTAATTAATAGCTCAGGCAGATATGGCTGGGGCTTGGTATGGCACAGCAGTGGAGAGCTGCAGAGGTGAGGCAGGGTGGAAGACACTGAGCAAGAAAAAGGAAACAAAAGAGCTTAATGCTGCCTCAATAATAGCACTGCTTAATGATAGCAAAGAGATATATCCTTAGCAGGTCCTTTTTCTGAATTTGGAGGGCCTGGGTGAAGGTGGGAAGATAATTTCCCAGTGCCAAGATGAGCTGCATTTTTATGCATTTCACATAGCTGGAAAATCAGAAAAGATCTGTCTTGTGGCTCTTATTCTACACATAAACATGTATTTCTTTTCTGTGTTAATCTGTTTGATACTGCTGTGCAAATTTCTTTCCGTGTCCATTCACCTGATGCAAGACTGCTGGAAAATGAGAAGATATGTGCAGTCAAGGAGAACAGGATGGTTATTTATGAGTGAATCATTAGGTCAGGGGTATGGCCTGGTATATTATTATATTTTGCTCAGTCTGAGACCTCTAGTTGAAATCTACAATTTCCATTTCTCCAGAGCATCAGAGAAGATAATTTGCAAGGATGTGTAGGAGTAGCTGAGAATGTTCCACTGGGATTCACTTCAGCCAATGCTTTCGTTACTAGAGACCTCACTCAAGGACTTGTATACAACTTCTTGTATTTGTATTCCTGGCCATTTCAGTGGATACAAATGGAATATAACCTGTGACTTCTTTTGACTTGCATCAGTAGTATCTTCTCTGGGAAAGAATATTAAGATCTTAGCAAGTGCTGCTGTTCAATGAGCCCAGAACCTTTTTATTCCTACGTATCTTCACTGGATTTTGTTCTGTCTTCCTGCAGAGCTAAGATCTGCCTTTGAATGTGTTTCCAGACAGAATCCTGTTAATATTTGGCCATTCAGATTTAATATTGATATTTTATGTATATAAAAATCTCTCCCTGCCTATCAGAAAGTAGGAATAAGATATACTTACTTGCTCCTGAAGTCACTCAATACAAAAGAGGAGTTCTTCCTTGAAATCTTACCCCGAACTTGCTGAGATGCAGTTGCATCTTTGTCACCTGAAACCTCCTGTGCAGTGCTGAAAAGCTCTTTCCTTCCAGTTCAATGCTCAATGTGCAGTTATTTCCCTCTGCAATATTGCTGTGGGCACTGACGTACTGCCACTGTGCGCTGTGTTAATGCATTTCCAAATACATTATACTGATGTTTCTAAATAGTGGTGGTAGCAGTCACTTATTTTAACACCTGGCTGAGAAAAGCATGTAAGAAAGAGGTTTGCTTAAGGGTTGCTTGCTAGGAAGGCAGGTGTTGTGCATGGACTCTGCAGGGCTGGCAGCCTTGTTTTTTGTTTCCTGAGACTGGTGCCTTTCGGTCTGCTGGTTACCCATGGGGTCTGCATTTCTGGAGGTTTGATAAACATATAGGTTTTGGAATTACACGTGTCAGGGCATCCAGAGAAGAAATTGCACTGTGTCTAGCTGAATGTGGGGGTAGCATCTCTATCCGACTTTGGTCATTGCTTCATTGCTTCCTGACTGTATCATTGCTATGCAATTTATCAAGCGTTTGAAGTGTCAACCCAGAATAAAAGCTGTGAATGATCCTGAATTCAGCAATGAGAATGCAATTATTCTTTTGTGTCCCAAGGTCTCTTTATACAAAAATTACACAAGCTGAAGATCTTACTGTTTCTTTTGAAGGCATTGGTTTCATTAAGCTGTAATAAAGTCTCTGCCTCGATGACTGTGTCTGTCACGGTGTTGGAGCTGTCTCAAGGGTGAAACTTAGTGCAGGAGGCTGAGTATCCTCAAAGAGAGGGAGTAAAGCAAGATTCTGGAAATCACTCATTCATAAGCTATAGAGATACAGCCCCTCTCTTTCCATTTAAGATGGAGAAAATTTTTACGGGAACATATTCTCCCAAGCAGCAGGGCAAGGTATATTTGCATACCACTATGAGCAAACACAAAAAATAAACTAGAGGTGTTTCTGTCCTCCCTTGAAGGCTGTCTGAAGAAAGACAATTTTAAACTATGGATTTTCATCACTTCTGAGATTTTTACCTTTTCAGTGTAGTGATGGGCTAAGGTCTGTAGCTTTTTGCTTACCAAACTCCTAAGCTGAGGAAAATGTCAGCAGTAATAATCAAATTGAATTAATTCCTTCTACAGCCTGTAAATATTTGCGAATGTATTTATTCCTATGCTTACTTGTATTGCCTATGCCTGCAGAATACTTTATGTAATGTTGACTTTTTGACTATCTTTTTAAAATTGGCTTCTCGAGATGTGACATGTTGGAGCTTTTGGCTATTAAAAAAACCCTGAATATTTAGGAAGAAAAGTGTTATCAGCAGCTGATATACAATCTTATATCTAAGACCTGTTTCAACTAGATGAGGGTCTAAGGTATGAAAGGTATGAAAAGCATTGGTTTTTATACAAGACAAAAAGAAGTGATCATTCAAATAAGAAATAAGGTGTAATTTTCAAAAAGAATCCAACTCCAAATCCCCAAAAAGCTGTAGAAGTGTTCAGTCCTTGCCCTTGAACTACATGCATTTCTCAGACAATACCAGTGCAATGTCATGTTACCAGCACAATAATTCACATATCCAGCTGTGAAAGGCCAAACTCTGCAGGTCACCCTACATCCCAGAGGAACAACGAGCCCAGTTCTTGCCCTGAAAAACTGAGAACTCTGTGGAACTGCTGCCTCTCAGCAATTCTCAACTAATGCTGTCTGACCTTTGAATATGCCCAAGTGCCAGGGGACTCTAGGCCTTGGGACAATTTAGGTATTAATCTCAAAGACAAGAGTACTTGAAGAGAATAAGCTCATCCTGCTGTGAGATTTGGAGCTTTTATTTTGCAAAAGTATACTCTTAAAAATATGAGGAGTCTTTTTGAGGAGTCTCCTGACAAAATTATACAGTTTCCTCTGTAAGATCAGGCTTTTCAATCAAAAAAATGTTTTCAGTCCAAAGCACGTTATTAATTTCCTTGCCTTTAACTTGCCTTGGAATAAAGAATGAAAGTGTGCAGTTGTTCAAGTGAAAAATAATTACTAGTGTTTCATGCTGTCTTTTTAATCAGAATTCATTTGTGGTTTTATTGTTTTGATAGGATTACATTGTTTGGTATTGCATTCATCCCTTCCTTGCAGGAGATAACGCACACCTACAGGATACTGCTGCCATGATAGCAGTGACTTTTTCTCAAATCCTTTTAAACAGGATTTTCTAAACTTTCATCTAAAAATACAATGATTATGACTTGCTAGCTGTTTTTCTGAATATTTCTTAAAGTTGTCTAATTGAAAATGTAAAAGATAACAAGTTTTAAGTTTTGGAGAATATAAAGCTTAATCTGATATCCACATTTTTTCTTTTTTTTTTTGTTTTTTCCTTGTAAAAGTAGTACTGCACCTCTTTACAAATGTGAACTTTTTGGAGATAAAGAAAAAAACTCTAGTAGTTCTTAAATTAGACTCAAAACTGAAAATCGTGTGAAATCTAATCATTAGTGTTTGCAAAGGTTTCTCTCCTTTACTCTCAGCACGGGGAAAAGAAAGGTGCAATGTACTTGCTTGCGATATATCTGGCTTAATGAAAATAAAAAGAATAAAGCTTTTTTTTCCCATACAACTTCCAGCTTTGGGAAAATACCTGATTACAAGAGTTCTCCAAGAGGGAGGACTAAATAATTGTTTGATTCTTACGTGAAATGCTGAGAGTAATGGTGGCAGACAACAGAATTTATTCTGAACTTTTCTTCAGGGACTCTGACCCAATCTTGCTGTGCAATTCATTCTGACGGCCTCCAAACCTTGGCTGAAATGTAATTGAATCACAGCAAATACAAGGGAAATTACAGGAAGATCAGCCTGAAGGCCTGATTGTTGCATCTTGCACTGCCATGTGGAATGTTAAACTTTAAATTATCCCCTCACTCTTTTTGTTCTGCGAAGTTTCAGGGAACTGCAGGAGTCTTGGGTACTTGCTCATGTTCTCCAGGGACCAATCTGGGGAACAAGCAGAGCATTCTACTCAGAAAAGAAACATGCCCTAAGAATTTGGGGCATGCTTACTCTTCCTAGAAAATAGCCCTGACGGGCGTTTCAGGCTGCATCTGTCACTGGTTCAAAGAGGACATTGTTGAAAAAATGCAGCTTTTCGTGAAATGGGGGAGAAAAGCCAATCTCTACCTGCTGACTAATGCTCCGCTGTTCTCTGAATGCTCCAGTGTGGAGGGAAGGCAGATGGCACACGTTTGGAGTTGAGAGTGGATGCATTTCCATCCACATAACCTAGAACTTCAATGCAAAATTGATTGACAACTCATGAGGCCTTTTTGGTCCTGCAAACTGCAGGTTATTCTTCCAACATGACAGTGGAAAATGACTTTATGAGCTGTGATGACTACGAGGAAGCTCCTAGATGTTCCCTATGGAATCGAGTCCGTTGCGCCTAGTGATTGCAGCACGTACTGTGTTGTGTATAATGCCCTTTTCACTTATTTGCAGCAGAGCCATGGCAGATGCCCATCTCACAAATGCTCAGTCGAAACACCTGCCTGGATACCCATTCAGCACTCTACCGTAAGTTTGAGCCTTTTAATACAAAGATTTGAGGGACTGAATGGTAAGTCTCTGTGCTTGGAGCAGCCCTCGGCAGGTAAAGTTTCCATAATTAATGCATTTGAGAAAAAACAGTAACAAGTCTAGACCAAGCTCCTTGGGAAGCCTAATCTGTTGATATGGTGGGTAGTGGCTTAGCAATGCTTCTTCAGAAGTTCAGACTCTTCAGGAATTTGATGCATTCAACTTGGAGCAGTGGGGATCACTGACAAGCATGGTATAGGATGATGATGGAGTCCAGCTTAGGGAGTGTAGAGCTACTTTTGATTTCTGCAATGGGGCCTCTGTTGAGTGTGGTGACTGGGAGCCATCCAGATCAGGGTGATGATGCAGGAAGGGGAGATGCATCTTTCCTTTTCCATATTCTCATGGAAAAAAGACTGGTGGTTCCAAATACTTTACAGACTATTAAGTGGGGAAATTGGCTCAGTATAGGTAACAACAGCTTTTGAGATGATGGATAATGAGTGAAACTTGGTCTGCTGAGTTTATAGGAAATTTCTGCTGTAAATGCTATCCTCCTCCTGCAAATTAGATGACTTCAGTGAGATTTGCTTTTAACTATCAGAGACACAGTAATATTTGAAAAGGAAAAAACGCAATTGCGGTCACGTTGACAATGCATTGATTTATATCTTGTCTGAGCATGCATTGTAGATAGAGCCAAAGCTTTGGGTGCTGGAAGTTAGAGGGCTGACTAATAGAGCTATGATGATTTATTGCACCTAAGGAATTGGCAAGATTTCGTTGACATTTCCGTTGGCTCCAGACCGCAGCATGGTGTTGGTCCACAGCTATCAACTTGTCACCTTTTATGAGTAGATGAATGAGAAACAAATTGAAATTGTCATTCTCCCTCAGCCTCTCACTAATCTTGTAAGCTCTGGGGTTTTGGTTGTCTCTATATTATGTTAAAATTATTTATGTTATTGTTTATCTGTATGATGAGACCCACTTAAAAATATCGATGGAACAGTTGAGCTACCCAGTTCTTTACCTGGTAAGGACCTAAGCCAGTAATTTATAAGTAACTCATTCTAATTATTAGTTTCCATTCTCAAAGACTTTGGATTGACTTTGTGGTGTGGTTTATGTTGTTTTGTGTTTATTTTGAGAGGTTTGCAGAATGAGCACAAGTGTGATAGTGTGATGCTTTGAGAACTGGAACTGTGCCGGACATTTGTAGTAAGTCAAGAGCAGTTGCACTCAATACAACATCATACCCTGACTATATACATAGTGGCTTTAAATGCTTTGGGCATTTTTTAGGATAATTATTTCTTAAACCATAAAAAATAAAAGCATTTATCTTGAATTTTCTTTGCTTGTCTCTTGTTAGATATCTGTGCATGCATAGCTAATATATTGTCACAAAAATTGGTGAGCTGAGAATTGAACCTCATTGTCATGCTAAGCGTGAGAAGTTTTTTAAGATTAGACAACCTTCAAGTGGTACTATTTTAAAACTATTAGAGTGGAAACTGGTTCTGGGACCAATACTAGTTACTATCTTAATCAACAACATAGAAGGTTGGATTAAGTGTACCTCCAGCAAGTTTGCAGATAACACCAAGCTGAATGGTGCAGTTGTTATGTTGGAGGGAGGAGGGGCCATCCAGGGGGACTGTCACAGGTTGGAGATAGGCACCAGTGTGAAGCTCATTAAGTTCAACAAGGCCAAGTGCAAGATGCTGCACCTGGGTCAAAATAATCACTAGTGTCAGCACATACTGTGAGATGTGAGATAAATGAACTGAGAACAGCCCTGAGGAGAAGGAATTGGAGGTGCTGGTGGATAAAAAACTGGACATGAACTGGCAATGAGCGCTCTCAGCCCAGAAAGCCAGTTGTATCCTGGGATGCATCCAATGCAGCATGGCCAGCAGGGTGAGAGAGGGGATTCTACCCCTCAGCTCTGCTGTGATGAGACCCCACCTGGAGTGCTGCATCCAGCTCTGGAATCCCAGCATAAGAAGGATATGGACTTGTTAGAACAGGTCTAGAGAAGACCAAGGAAATGGTCAGAAGGCTGGAGCACCTCTTCTGCCAAGACAGGCTGAGAGAGCTGGCTCTGTTCACCCTGGAGAAGAGAGGGCTCCAGGGAGCCTTTACCGTGGCCTTTCCCTATTTAAAAGCGGCTTATAAGGAAGATAGGGGCAAACTTTTTAATAGGATCTTTAATTACAGGTCAAGGGGTCATGTTTTTAAGCTGAAAGCAGGTAGAGTTAGATTGAACATAAAAAAGGAATTCTTTACTAGGAGGTTGGTGAGGCACTGAAACAAGTTGCGGATGCTTCATGTCTGGAAGTGCTCAAGATTAGGCTGGATGAGACTTTGGGCAACCTGCTCTACTGAAAGGAGTTTCTGCCTGTAGGTGAGAGTGGATAGTCTTTTAAGGTCTTTTCTAACTCATACAATTCTGAGTCTATGGAAAAAATAACCTCAGCTTTCTATTAGAATATATTTCAACCATTCACTTGGTTGTTATTTTTTTGATTCTAGAGTACAACATGTGGTCCTTGAGGTAATTGCTTACTTGAAGCTTGTTATTATCTATATTTTTTCTTGATTATAGAAGCTGAATGGAGTGAAGGCAAATAAATTGTAATTCCCAAGTACCTTCTGCTTATTTTTTATCGAGCAATATTCTATGTAACCAAACAGATTTTTCTGTCTGTCTTATCTGTACCAGATATTTATAGGCACATTTTACTATACTTGAGTAGACTTATTTTCCTGGGAGACTAATGCAGACAGTTGGAGAAAATTAAATCAGACAGAAATTAACTTCTAAGTGGTCGATATTTTTCGTATCTTTTTTCAACAGTTTTTTTTTAACCAACTTGCCTTTATCAGAGAAAAATATATGTGAAACATCAGCATTTTGATAGAAAGCTGATTAATGAAAACTTCTAGTGACACATCAAAGGATATTGCCTCCTATAAAGACTTGTGGGGAAATAAAAAAAAGCAGACATCTGGCCAGTTGTGACAGCTCTATTAGATGATGACCACATGTATTTGGATGTCTTTCAATGGTGGTAGAGGGAACAGTGTCGAACAATGAAGGAAAAACTAACTGCTAGAAAAGGTATCCTCTTTCATCAGTTGTACTCTCTGTGTCACTGAGGATGGCATGTGTCTATGCTCTCCTTTTTCAGCATTTTTTATGAAAAGCACTGTGTCCTCTCTTGGGAGTGCCTTTTGCATCTAATGCAAAATCCAGGAGATCTGGCAGCATTGCTGTTATGTAACAGTCTGGCTTTTGCCATCCCTGATTTACCATCCTGTTTGAACTTGTAGATGATTCTTGCAGTTACGATTCTCAATTCTATCTGGCAACTCACCATCTGCAAAAGAATCCATAAGTGAATACTGCCTTTCTGTGCCTTCACAATGTCCTTAATTAGATTCATTTTAAGTCTGAGAGTTTTAATCAAGGGAATTACCTAAGGGTGGCTTTTCCTGCACTTGCACTTTTAGTCATGCCTTCCAAAGGACTGTAGTGTTTGATTATAAAATACTCCAAAAAGAGTTCACTGTACTGCTCTCTGTCCTACTAAACCTCCCTATCGCTGCGGCTGCTCGCTGGCTAGATCCATTATGTAAAGATAATGAAGTGCCAAAAGCTGCACCTGTGTTGCAAAAACACTTGGGGTTGTCTTTCCTTCTAGCCCACTTGACAGCTTTTCTTGAGCTTGGCATTCGGCACAAGCATTCACCTTAGATCACCCTGCAGCATTTATAGGATCCTTCTGCTTTTCCCTGCTGCATTCTCAGCAGAGCTCTTTGGTCCTCTGTTCTAGCCCACGGAAAAAATCCCTTTTGGGCATCATCTGCCATGGAGAAGAGCAGGAAGAAGCAGTAAAAGGGGTATGGGCACAAAAGGTAAAGGATCTGACACATGCCTTAATCAGAGCCTCAATCAGCATCAGCTGCCCCCTCAATGTGAAGAGGGGGACAGTGACTTCAAGGGAAGGTGAACCTAAGGAAGGTCCTCGCAGGGTAAAGGCAGCAGCTGTACCTGCTGCCATAGCTCACGGGCTGCAGACTTACATGGTGCTACATTGTGCAGAAATCTAGTGAAGGTTTTGGGTGCCAGGCTGCT
Source organism: Thryothorus ludovicianus (assembly GCA_013397245.1). NCBI lineage: Eukaryota > Metazoa > Chordata > Aves > Passeriformes > Certhiidae > Thryothorus > Thryothorus ludovicianus. The sequence continues at coordinate 243,141 of VZTB01007629.1, forward strand.
CTGCAGCTGAATACTCTGCTGAACTTTTTGAACTCTGCAGCTGAACTTTCTGCCCCTTGATTTGCCTATATCCATTGCACAAGGAGGGCAAGTATCACTGCTCTTTGAATCTGCATATGTTCTTGTTTTATTTACATGGAATAGTTCTGTATGCAGAGGATATAGTTACTCCTGTTTCTTTTCCTAGTTTATTTGGAACACTGGAGGAACAGGAATGTACTAATGCTCTGCACAATTCTGAATTTAGCCTGCCTGATTGGAGAGTTAATCCATAAACATTCCTGGTTTAAACAAATCAAGGCTTTTGTACTGAGATTCACTTCACAAGAGTTGTTTTAAAGAAATTCATACTCTCAGAAGATGACTTGGAAGGTGGAAGTTAGTTTTGGTGGTGGTGCTCTATGTAAAGAATGTTCTGACATGATATGGAGCCAAGCAGAAACATACTGAATCATGCATATGCTGATTTGGTCTAGGGCTATGAGCCTGGAAGAATTGTTTCTGAAATCAGTCTTGCTTTTTTTAAACACAAAACAAATAAAAGTCTCTATTTGGCAGGGGTCAGCTCTCTTCTGGGGCTAGTGTTGTGCCTCCTAATGATGTCCTATCCTGTCCTGTGTAGGGGAGCTTATAGAAAAAACAGATTGCTCTGCACTCCAAGAAATGCATTTTGCAGGGTCTCTCCAAGCTTTGTCTTTTTCTATTAAACCCCTGTTGGCTAATAAATTTCACTCACAATCCAGGTGGTAGTGAATGTTTTTTGTGGCTAAAGTGAAATATTTGAGAACAGTGCTATTAATACAGTGCATCTTCTGTCTTTCACCTCAGTGCTGATGGCAATGGAAAATTCTGAGTGCTAAAACCCAGCTTTATTTTTAAAGGAAGTAGCAAAGTAATGCCATGCATATTTCTGCTAGGTCTCAATATTCCTGCAGATCTTCTTCATTCCTAAGTCTCCTGTTGCCCTCCTTGCCCAGTGCTCAATGCACTTTATTGTCCACTTCTTTAAAAGGCATGGCTAAAAAAGTCTGTCTGTACCCTGCAATGCTGAGTCTGTCCCCACTTGCCAGCTATGAAGCTGCTTTTTAAAATAGCCACTTAAAACCCCCTTCCCCTTGGATAGGTCTCTGATGCTTCCTTTTTGTTTTTACTACCCGTCCCTAGCCTTCCCCAAGGAAAAACATGCTGCTCCTACTGTTGTTGGCAGCAGCTGGAGGTGCTGAAGAGTCTCTCCTGTAGTCTGATTTACAGATTCTGTGGGGAAAATTCCAGCTAGACTGAGGTAGTGTTGGATTAGCAGCAAGCCACAGCAGGGCAGCAAATGCTTCATGCTTGGGTAGCTAGAGGCATGGACTAGCAGAGTATCTGTAAACAGAAGGGATTAGGTTTAGGAGCAAATTTTGAGAGAGATAAGGCAAAAGAGGCCATTTACTCTACTATTTTATCAAATAGTAGGGAAGAAGGGGGGTAGAAGATTTCTTAAAATGTCAATAGCCCTTTGATAAAGAAATATATATACCTAATATATAACATACGTGGTCCTTCATCCCATTGCAGCACCTGGTGAGACTAGGGAAGGGTTTCAAAATTGCAAAACAAGCTCAGGAACCTCAAAGATAAGCTGATAACACATTTAAAAATTTCTATGATAAACATTAAGCTGCTCGAAACCATTATCTGCAGACTGACCCACATAGCTGCTTGACATCATCATCAGGAAACATTTTGCATGAGTTATTTACAATGAGTAATCTCATTAAGCACACATTATGTAGAGGATATTTGCTGTCTTTATTGTTTTCTTTGTTTTATGGAAGGCATCAGGATGTTTCTGCAGCAGTCTCAGTCACAGAAGTGTAGCAGTGTATAATTTAGAGCAAAATATTTCTAACTTCTTAATAGAAATTTAGTTTAAGCTGAAACCTAGTATTGATCTTTATGAGAGAAAATATTAAAGGTACTTTTATGGAAAAACAAATATAGATTTAACTAGTTAAAACCATTGCAGCTTATGAGATTTGTGAGCAAAAAAAAAAATTAAACAACACTTAATTCTCTTCTGGACATTATTTTAATATTCTGTTTTAAGTGCTCATTTAGCCAGGCAACATTTTGACAGTGTTACTGAAGTTTTAAACCAATATGAACATCCAATTTCTACAGTATTTATTATTTATTATTCCCAGAGGGAAAGCACTGCTGGAGTACAATTTTTGTGATAGGCTATACTTAGCTTGGGGGTTATATACCAGGGATACTGCTACTCAGAAGCCACATCTCCTGATGTGGGAAATTCCATGCTAAGGTCAAAGATAAATAAGTCAAACATTTTGGGTTTATGGCATTATACACAAAACCAAAGTTAGCTCCACTCTTTATTTACAATCTGCAATAACCAGAAAATATGGCTATTGTGACTGCTTAGATGTGTTTCTAGTCCCCAGTAAAGTCAGCAAATTAATTTTCAATTTTTTTTCTCTTAGATGTGCTGCAGTGTAAAATGAAGCAGTGATCTAATATTTTATTTTTAGGAAACCGAAGAAGTTGACCATATAGCTTAAAAAAGTGTATGTAGCCAACAGGTGAAGGGGAGCTTAACTGGAAGAGTAGGACTCTTAGAGGTCAGTAACTCTTGTCATAGTGTCTAACTATATGTTAGCAAGCAGCCTTGCTTTGCCTTATGCTGTAGTAAAAATCTATCGAAGAATCTTGTGGGGCAAGCAGTTGTGGCAGAAAAGAGATAGAAGCTGTGCCTTGCTCAGCAGTATTTGATGCTGACAGTGAAATTCCTCTGTCCGGATTTATGTTGTTAGAGAGCTATAAACACTTCTGGGGGACAGTTCACCTTTACACTGTTATGGATGGGTTGGGTTATGGAAGGCTGTGTTTCTCTTGACTAATACAGGAGACCTGGGCAGCCAGCTCTCACAGTGTCTCAGCTGAAGGTGTATCCCGGGGTTTTCTCAGTGTTGCCCAAGTCTGTGGCAAAGTGTTGACCTACAACAGACTGACAGGTACAAGACTTTCATTCTAGGTACTCCAAACACACATTTTGTTATACTTATCCTTTTGGAACCATAGGATCATTAAGCTTGGAAAAGACCTCTAAGGTTGTGGAGTCCAACCATTAACCGAGTACTGCTCACCACCAAACCAAGTCACCAAGTGCCACATCCATATGTCTTTTGAAAAACTCCAAGAATGGTGATTCTACCACTTCCCTGAGCAGCTTGTTTAAATGATTGACCATCTTTGCAATGAATAATTTTTCCTCTTATCCAGACTAAACCTCCCCAAGTGTGGCATGTGTCCATTCCTTCTCATTCTGTCTCTTGTTACTTGGGGGAAGAGGTTGACCTCCACCTGACTACAACCTCCTTTCAGGCAGTTGAAGAGAGCAAGAAGGTCCCAGCTCAGCCTCTTTTTCTGAAAGCTAAACACCCCTGACTTTGTCAACTGCCTCATCAGTTTTGTGCCTCAGACCCTTCCCCAGCCCCGCTGCCCTTCTCTGGACACTCTCCAGCCCCTCAGGGTCTTTCTTGCACTGAGGGCCCAGAACTGAGCACAGCATTGGAGCTGTGGCCTCCCCAGTGCCCAGGACAGGGGGACGGTCACTGCCCTGCTCCTGCTGGCCACACCACTGCTGATCCAGGCCAGGGTGCCACTGAACTTCTTGGCACCTGGGCCACACCCTGGCTCATGTTCAGCTGCTGTTGACCAGCAGCCCCAGGGCTTTTCTGCTGGGAAGAATTCTGGCTGCTCTGCCCCCAGCCTTCAGCACTGCCTGGGGTCTTTGTTACCCAAGGGCAAGACCCAGCACCTGACCTTGTTGAACCTCATACAATTTGCCTCAGTCTATCAATCCAGCCTGTCTGGATGCCTCTGCAGAGCCTTACTACCATCAATAGATGGGTAGATTTGCTACTGACTTCCAGGCAAAATGCAAATGAAAACAGGATTGTGTCCAGGCACAGCCCAAGCTGTGTAGAGGTATTACAACATCTCACAGAATCTGGTATTATAATGCCTTTTCCTTAATACCTTAAAAAAAATCTGTTTAACCATAATAGACCATATGTTTTAGTGGCATTTTCATTGGTACTTCTGGATTGAAAGTCCTATTTTTCATTCAGTGCATACATACATACTCTGTAATGTCATTTGCACTTAAAGGGCTCTGGGAACCTGAAAGTCTCTCTTTATCACATAAATGGCTATAAACAGCCATCTTAGCAAATGTGTTATGCAAAGATTTATTCCTGGAAAGTTCTGAATGTCTCCTGTGAAGTGCTTGGGGGTCCTTCCTTTGACCCTGTTGGTATCACTCATATGCTGCTCTAAATAAGCATGGGAATCCTGCCCTGGGACTGGGACAGCTTATATATCAGGGAGGTGTTGCACAAGAATTTCATAAGAAATGAATATAAAAAGCTTCTTTGAATGCTGATAGAAGTTACTCTTCCCTGCAGAGTACTTATTTCTCTGCTGTTTGAAGCTTTCTTTTTTTCAATGGTGGACAAATGCAAATTAGGATTTGTTTGCTTTTTTTGTTTGTTCTGTGCTCTCAAAGGAAGCAGGGAATATAAATTTCCTGTAAAACATATAATTGATAAACTGTTATGTCACAGGAAGTCTGTGAATTATAGGTCTAAATGTACTCTGTTTTCAGGAGTTTGAAAACCAGAGCTTCAATTATCCATGCAAACAGACCTGAACTCTATAATCCCTTCCTGGGATTTGAGCCTTGCCAAAACCCAAAGGTGCTCAGCCCTGTTTGTTGATGACTCTTGGAGTTTCTGTACCCATCTCTCTGGGTCAGTGATCCTGCAGGAATCTTTCTTGGTGGACATCTGCCTTTTTTGCATCAAGACTCACCATCTCATGTGAAATCACAGGGATAAGTATTTGCTTGAAGTGTTCAGCATTAATTACGGATTCAGATGCATCCTGTCAGTCATTCTAGCAGTACCTATTCATGTAATCCACAGTAGGGCCATCTCTCCTCCCTTGGATGCTTCACTGGATTGCCTCAGCGTCTGAGCATCTCAACATGTTAATTTGCTTTCACAGGATCCTTGTGAAGAAGTTGGGAAAAGCTGTTATCCCCATTTTAAAAATAAGGGTGAGAAGCAGAGAGGCGGAGAATGTAACTGCATTGTGTAGGAATATCAGCACTGAGAATGAGAATATCAGCACTGGAACGAGTGCTGCACTGAGGGTAATTAACCCAGTTAACCCATAATAAAGCTAATAGCCCATGCATGATATCACATCTTTGTACTTTATTGTGCCATGCAACTGGTCAGCTCTTGAAACAACCTTGGGACTTTGTAACAAAGCGGTGAATGACAGAACAGAACACTACTCTTCTGTGGAAAGGGAAAGAGACGTTTCAAAAAATATTCACCATCACAGCTGTAACTTCAGAAGAGGGCTTTGCTGCATCAGTTTGGCAGCCTGGGCCACCCCTTTGCTGAGTTATTTTGTGTACTGGGCTCTGCCTGAGGAGCAAGGGGACAGTGACAGTGCGCAGGAGCTGTCAGATCTGCAATCTGCTCCAATGTCACTGTTTTTGCATAGAGCTGAGTTTCAGGGCAGCTTCATTTAGAGGCTACACATTCTCTATTCCTCTGAATTGTTCATAATGTATGGTGGAAACATCTAAAATAGGATGCTGTAGAGTTAAACAAAAAGCAAAACCATAGGAAAGTTGAAGTTTTTCCTCCCACAAGTATATATTATGTATATGTTTTTTTATACATACATTTCAGTATCTCCTTTTTTGTGCCTCTGGTGTCAGCTCCTGAGTTTACCTCAGTTGTACTTATCTGTGCTGCATAAATAACTCTCTGTCCCTGTCTACAGTTAGTCTAAACCTGTAAGTGTTCACTCCTGTTCATTTTTGCTGTGCCACCTGCCTCTCAGTCTGACTGCTGTGTTACTCCCTTTTCTGCCACCAGTCTCAGATTTCCTGAGAGAAGCCTGGGTCTTGAAATATTTTGGGAATGGAAGAATGGGTAAGGGAGTGCTCTTCCATGTTTTGATGCTCTCTTTTCACCCTCAGAATAGCTCTCACATTTTCTTCTTCCCTGCCATGTCCTTATTTCTGAGGAACTTAGGGATATTCCTATTTGGATAAACATTTGCTATTTTAAGTGCTTATCCTTGTAGAATAGGTAATCAGAAAAAGTCAGTCATGAGTGAAGAACAGTGATTTCTAACACTGGATAGCCACCTAAAAATATGTAAATGTCCTGACAGTAGCAGAATGGCAATTCTGAGTTGAAGGATGGGGGATAAACCTCAGGAGAGGGAACCCAGTCATCTGCTGTTACAGGGAACACAATCATGTAAAACCTCACTTGAGAATTTGGAAATTATTCACTGTCAGACACTTCTAACTTCCGCTGTCATCCTATGCTGGTCTCTGCTACTGGATGAATGTGTAAGGTAAAGCACATACCATGCTATTTAAAGATTGGTCTCAGTAAAAAAGCCAGGTGAATAACTCATGTGAGAGTTTGCAGTCTGCCTGGATTTGCCCTACTACTGTAAAATAGAACTGAGTGTGCAGATCTGTTGCATCTCTGCACAAGGGGGCCTTTATTGTGAGTTCAGCCCAGATCTACCTGCTAAAAAGCAAATTTAGTCACATTTGGCAGACTCAGTCACTTTAAATGGTTTGTAAACTTAAAACTAGCCATAGGAGAGAGAACAAAAGTCCCAAAGGACCTCTGTACCTCTGCAGGTGATAGAAGTCCGTGGTTGATGCTTAGAGATAATGTTTGGCAAGAGTAAAATTTCCCTTGGAATATCCTGCTTCCAGCAATCAGGAGTTTATGGCTTCTAAAGTTTGAGATTACAGATGGCCATTACTTTTGGTAGACCAAAACTTCTTAAAATAAGAATTAGATGAGTGGAACAAAACTCTGCTATCAGATAAATAAATCTAGGGTACAGTGGAAAAGGACAGGGTTTGGTTTCTCCCTCTCTCCCTTGATAGTATAAGTGATTAAATCTTGGAAGCTTGGATCTTCTCCTGTACTTTTTTAAATAAAGAACTTGTTTGATAATAAAATCTTGGCATTTACTTTATCAGTCCTTAAGTATAGTAAAGAGTTTCACTTATCAGGTATATGCTTATCAATTTTCTAGTGTAGTGTATATTCTACTTTAATAATATCTGCTCAGCTATGCATTTTCTCCCCCTCACGATATGTGCATGAAGGGTGCCTTTAGAGATTTAAGGGGGCGATTTGAATAATGAGTTTTTTTTCATCTATCCTTCATTAAATTCAAATTGCCACTAACTTTCTGCAACATCATTTCTATGGAAACTCAGCATCCGCTAAAAGAAAAAATGTCTGAGCAGATCTTTCCATTTTTCTCATTTATTTTCTATTGCTTTTTGAGTATTATTTGTTCCATTGTGTCTGATTCCAAATTTGGAAGCTCCTGTAAAGTTATTCACTGCATTTCTTTTCCATTTAATTGTAGTTCTTTGGATAAGACCTTCTTTTGTTTCAGCAAAATCAGTGATAAAATTGATTTTTGAAATGAAAGTAGAAAGGTATCCTCAGTTTATCACCTCTGAAAATGAAAAAATTTGAATTAATAGGATTCACAGTAGTAGTTTGCCATATTACGTGTTTATTGGGTTCTTTTCACAGCACTGTTTGTTGATGACTCTTGGAGGTTCTGTATCCATCTCTCTGGGTCAGTGACCTTGCATTAACTGCTGTTAAGCATTAAGATCCAAGAAAATTGAGATTATTGAATGGTCTGTTCACTAAACCAATCTTGACGTCTTTATTCATATTCATCTGATTATGTTACAACTCCCTAATGGTATTTTGGGCACAGGCATTTTTTGGTTTTATTTTGTTTAGTAGTGATAATCTACAGAATCAGGACAGCTTTGTTGGGAGAGGGAGTTGTTTTGTGTTCTGGTTCATAGGTAATTAACAGAATTTTCAGTTAATTTCTGAGTCCTTGTTGCTGGTAAATTTACATAAAATGCAGAGCATCATCATCGGTCTGAGTGGGATTGGGGTAAAGCATCCAGAAATTATTCCAGAGGAATTTCTGAGTTCTGACTTGCTTTCAAGAAACCCTAAAAAGAATGACCCTGTCTGTCCCTTGGCTTGCACCAAACTAGACAGACTTTCTGAGAGATCTCAAATTCCTTTGAGATCTATTTGTATGTACAGTACAGCATAACTGTGGTATGATTTCTAACTCCATATGTAATTTTCCAGGGTCAGCATTAAGTACTTTTGATCTTGAAACTGGGAATGAAAGAAAAATTATTGGAAAACATGTTTTATTGTATTAAAAAGGACTCTACATTTTATTATATTTATTTTTTTAGGAGGCAGGGAAGGGAGACAAGACATGAGGTGGGAAAAATGGTCATTATTTTGGGAGTTTTGTTTTGGGGTGCAAACCTAAAACATAATAGCATACTTTATAATAGAATTTTAGAAAAGAACTTCAGAAATTTATACATCAAAGATACAGAACAAAACTACCAATGTTTAAGGTGGCTTGAGCTTTTTTGCTTTAAAATAACTTGACTTAAAAGCATAGAAAAGTAAATGTTAGTTGTTTTTATAACAGTCTTTTATTCAGTTCTTACCACTGCAGTCTTTTTATCTTTTTTCTTGACATTTTCTGTTTATTCATCACTGACTAAAGATACTGTCACACCTGCAGAAGCCTCAAGTTTATCTTGCTTTCTGAACAGGAGCTAGAAGACCCCAGCTGCCATGAAATTGAAAAGACTGGGGAATAACAAACAGCAACTTGTTCCCACCTTTATTCCCTGCCCAGGATGAGCTCCCATGAAACACCTTCTCAAGCTGCCGTCTAGGAAATGTGGATGCATCATGGGGGTGTGAAGTCCTGGATCCACACAAGCAGTTTAGTGACTGAAATGCATCTTGGATAAAATTTAAGTTTCCAAGTCCAAGTAGGCAGTTCATGAAGCCCATGTCCATTCCCATTCCTGCCTTCTCCCCTGCTAATATGTCTCCAAGATTTCAGGCACCAGACTCTCCAGTAGTACATTTCTCATCCTTTTTGCTGAATCTTCCTTCATCTCTCCAGGTACAACTGGCCACATTTTGTAGGGAGGATGGAGACTTCCTCTGTCTGAACTTTATTTGTTGCTGTTGGTGATTGCACTCTCCAGAGTGAAGCTTGTGCTGAGCTCTGAATTTCCCTTCACAAGAACGCAGTTATACTGAGAGCCTCCCAGCTTTCTTCCATCTTTTGAGGGAAAAAATGGAGCAATCTTCCCTACTGAAAGGGGAGTTTAGACTTGGGGGTAGGGTAGAGAGCTTTCAGTGATCTATTGTGATTTCTTTTAGAAGCACAGATCAGGCAGACACTTGCAGTAGGATACAGGGTATTTTAAAAAATAGCCATTTGTCTCCTCTCTTACTTGCATTTCCCTCTGCTTGTAGTCAACATGCTGCTTTTTCTGAACTTTGTTATTTGTTACATTCACGAACTGCATTGCAGGATGCAGTACCTAAGGGCCATATCAGGCAGCTCTCAGGATCACCAGGCCTTATAGATCTGCAACCATTTCCATTGTGCTCTTCTCAAGGTGTGGCAGACAGGAAGGAAGGATGTTCTATTCACCTATTCAATTTTTTAAAATACAGACAATTAAAAATATATAGAGCTTTCATGGAAATTTTGAATAAATAAAAGGTGAATTTGTTTGTAAGCCACAGGCAGAAATGTTGATGACAATATGACAGTGTTCATGTCACCATCTAACAGGCACCAAGCCGCCCCTGATTGTAGAATATAATAAGATGTATGGAGTGTAATAAGAGGTTCGGCAGAGGTAATGCTTATGGGATGAAGTTACTATATTTTTCTGAGTCTATTTTCTGGGATTCTCTTAAGACACATTACATAAAAAAAAATTTTTGCAAACTCCACCTTCAGTGACAAACTGGGCGAGCAGCAAGAAACTGAGTTGGGACACAGACTAATGCCTTGTGCAAAGCTGCAGGACCTTTGCCTAAGCCTTTGCTGACGGACACTCCTATGCTAATTTGTGGAAGAAAAAGTCAGGAACTATAGTAGCTAAACTACATTGCTGCGTCAAATCACGGAAAAGTGAGGAAAAGTAGGTAATTGAAAATAATTTTGAAGTCTCAGCAAACTCTTAACTGTAGCTTGTTACTTTCTACTCTCTAAGTATAGTAATAGGCATTGGCAAATATAGTCTGTTTTATACTGACTGATCATCTTCATTTGACAGGTTGACTGTGAGAAAAGATTTAGGTGTCACTGTGAGTAGCTCATGAATTAGATTTCAATTCCTTATAAAGTAGTTGAGTAAATACCCGGAGATGAAATCAGTAAAGTCTAGAGGATAATAGAAGTTTGGGTAAACAAACAGCATGATTTTTATAGAAAACAAATCATTCAAGACACACTTAATTGCTTGTTTTGATAGAATTGCTAAATTATTAGCTGCTGCTTGTACTTTTTAGAGATAAGACTTTCAAAAACATCAAGAGTTGTTAGTACCCAACTCCTGCTGGTTTTTAGGATTTGACACATTGTCTCTGGAAGTTTTAAAGAAAAGTTCATGCTATTTGGCTTGGAGTTTAGTCTTGCTACATGACTTAGATTCCTGGGAGTGACTGTGCCCAGATGGATATATATGAGTTGTGTAAGGATACTGGTACTGCTTCCAGAACCAGTATTATATGCAGACTTGCTTTATATTTTCATTAATGACTGAGAAGTTTGGCTCAGAGCAGCATGCCAAGGAAATGTAAAGGCCAAAAATTCAGGAAGCCATGAGCATTAATATGATAATATGTTCCTATAGAACAAAACTCCCATCTGAAATACCTCATCAGTCCCCCTGAAAAACTAAAACCCAAAGTGGAACATTTCATGGGAATAACAGATCTTAAATAGTTTTGGTGGTAAATTCCATATACCACCTGAAGAAGAGAGGTTGGGCAACTCTTGACAAACAGTGGTGCTCTGAAAACATCCCATTATGCTGAGTAGTTTTCTGAATTCTTTCAAATCATCTAGTTGCTCTGTGGACTGAAGCAAATTTAGAGGTCACTAATGCAGGTAGATCAAAGGCAGACAATAGTAGCATTCACATCTAATAACACACCCACTAAAACATATCTTTTGTACTGGGAGATTGAAGAGAAGCCAATAATTTGGACAAATAAATGCAAATCAGTCAGATCACCTCACCTTTCAGAAATCCTTGGAACTAATTATTGATGCTTTTTCTGCCACTGTAGAAAAAGCAGCTTTGGGAGCTGTCCAAAGGTGGCATATATTCTATCTGTTCTACTGGAAAAAAGTTGAATCATAGTATATGTTTTTACTAGGAATCTGGAAGGAAAAGAGAGAGTGCAGCTAAAGGAAATGACAGAAAGCAAATTTGGCTGAAGTTAGCAATATCTGATTCAAAACAGATGTCCTCGGACAGCCAGTGGTCAAGACTGGGAAAGAAATGAAAGAAAAATAAAAATGGGGGGATATTCTACAGGGAAGCAGGAAATGTGTTGAAGAGGGACATAGGGATGCACTGGGACCAATCAATCAGATATACTTACAGTGGCAACATATGGAATGAGGTGGAGAAAATAGGTAGCCCTTGAATGATGAGGGTAGAGGCAAATCTCTATTGAACGATTGACTAGTGAAAAAGCTTCTGTGGAAGTGCATCAAGAACTGGGTTTTACTGCTTGACAGCCACATATGAGTTAAAGGGAAAAAAAAGGAGCTACTTGTGAAAACCAAATTTGGCGGTTCTCTAGGAGCTAATTAAAGAAGACAACAAAACCCTCCTCACCACTACCACCCCCACCAAATATTTAGGTTCTGTCTTTGATAGGATCCTCCTTTTGGTAGAATAGAAATGGATTAAATCATGAACTTAATGTAGTCAATGTGAATGCAGATCAGGAGGAACATGAGTAATACCACAAAGAAAATAGTGGAGCATGAAACACCTTTGAGACTGAACTTCAGACATTGAGTTTGATGTCTTATTCTCCATGCAATTAATCAAGGAAAAATTAAAGAACATACGAAGGGAGAAGGAAAAATAAAATTTTATTTTAAATGAGTAAAAGCAAACTAATCTTCTCTGTCAATATCATCCTCTAAATAAGCTGAATTTTGAAGATGATGTTTGTCAGCTACCAAGAAATGAGATAAAAAAATGTAAATCTCAGTCAAAGTCACACAGAAAAATATATATTAACTTGAAAAGG
>VZTB01007631.1:0-160601 GCA_013397245.1 Thryothorus ludovicianus
CACACCTCAGGTTCACAAGGGGTTGTTGAATATGTTGTTGGTGTTGGGCCGGTTGTTTCTGTTGTATAAGTTTTTTCGGTTGGAATTGGCTTTGTTGGTTTTGATGTTATTCTAGTATGTATGTAGTCCGTTTTTGGTTTTTCCGTGTATTCTGTTGTTGTCCTATGTTTTGTTTGTAAACTTAGAGTCGTTGGTACTGTTCCAGATGTCGTCATCGAGGATTGCTTAATTGGTTGTTTTGTTGTTGTAAGACTTTCAGTGGTTGTTTCACATGGCACTGTTATATTTATGCAGCATTTAAATCTTAATTCATAATTATAGCAGATAGGTGGCAGTTGATCTTTATTGTAACATTTCAGTCCTTCTTCTGCGTTACACGTTATGTGTTGCTCCAATAGAGGATATGGTGTATCAGGAAACCGCACTGCTCTACATTCCACGTCCTTTCTATTGTCGCAGACTTTGTATCCCTTATTTTTAATGTTCTGGACTGTATCAAAATCTCCATCATTGTAACCTGACCCTGGGTAACTGACATCATACCATCTTGACCAGTAACATTTTTCTTTGAAACAAAGAGGAATTGTAGAAGGAGACATAGTAACAGGTGTTGTAGTTGTAGTTCTTGTTTCTTCTGTAGTTGAAGTTGTGAATGTTGTAATTCCAGAAGTTGTAGTAAACGAATATGTTGTTTCAGTAGATGTTTCTGTTGGAGTTGGTGTTGTGACCGGGGTTGATGTACTGAAAGGTGTGGTGGAAGAGCATGGTACAAAAACACAGCAGAGAATTCTGATTTCGTAGTTGTTGCACATTGTTGAAATTTGATCCTTGTTGTAACATATAAGCCCTTGTGTTGTACTGCATTCTACTTTTTGGCCAAGGTCTTTCAGTGGAATATCAGGGAACTTTTCTGCTCTGCATTCAACAGCCCTTGGGGCTTTACAGACTTCATAACCTTTCGATCGTAAATCATCAAAAGTTTCAAAATCTCCCCCATCATAGCCAGGTGTTTGTAGACTCCCATCATACCATTCTGACCACTGACAGACTTCATGAACACATACTGATGTAGTTGGTGACACTGTGAAGGAGAAAAGGAAGAGACGATCAAATTAAGAATGAATTCCAGTAGATACTATTTTTTTTGTTATTTTTAATGGGCTGACAATTTTCCTAATGTCATTTTTCTTGCATTATGTTCCTGTAGTGTATCTGTTTATTATACATAAAATTTAATATTTTGTAGGACAGAAAATCCATCGCTCAGCAATTTAACGTAGTGACACACTTCAAGTGTTACTTCCCAATACTAATCATATGTTACAAAGTGCTGAAATAAGGCTCAGGTCTAATTTATATACTTTGGAAAAAAAAAAAGTCACACTTGTTTTGCATTTAATCCAGTGTATTTGCTTTGGTTGTATCTTTCTTCACTATACACTAATCTCTCTGGAATGTATTGAAATCAGTGTAAAGAGTAACATTTCGTGTATGCATTGAGATCCACAGCTATTTTTTTCTTCCAAATCAGTTGACTCTTAACTGCATTGTCTTTGCTCACCATTTCAAGCATCCCTACACTTTGCATTTTAGCTCTGTTCTTAAGAAACAATTTATTGATTGGAGAGCTTTTGCAGGTTAACTGTCATTATGAAATAGATAGAAAATAGCTACCAATGTTGATATTTTCTGTAATTTCAAAACTTACATATTTTATACTGAATATGGATTTCATAAAACAACATATCCCCAGAGATCGATTAGAGATTCCCAACCTGAAGAATGCTGTACAGAAATTCTAAAACCCAAAATTTCATCATCTCAATGCCAATATCTGAGCAACTCACTCAGTACTGTGCAATATATTTTTCTCACTAAACAAGAGAATACACTCTAAAGGGCTACAAAGGACGTACCTGTAGAAGTAGTGGTAGGTGGTGTAGAGCTGAAGTGAAATGTTGTTACTGTTGTAGGTGATGTTGAGCTTAGACATCTGTGGAAAAACCTTTCAAGTGTTCCATTGGGACCACAGGTTGCAACAATACACCATCCTGTGCCATCTGTAGTGTTGTAGACCACATCTTTATAGTTGTATTTCTGCCCCTCATAAATGCAGACACATTCTGTAGATTAAAACAGGACATTATTCCTTGCTATCTGAAAAGCAGAGTACCATAAATGTCTTACTCACATAGAAACAACTTCATCAACATACCATGCTCATCATATCTGCATTTTTTGCCATGAATTGTGCATTCACTGGAAAGGAGAAAAACAGATTATGAATATCATACTATAGATGACAGATAATGATATACTGGTTTGTGACTTTTTTTTAATTTTCCTTCTATCAATCCTTTGCTATTCATTGTATGTGTCAAAGCAAAATGACCCTATCTTCTGAGTTAGTCAGTTCTGCTGTACAAATTCAGGCTAGGTATCTTCATATAGTTTTCTGGCACACAAGGCAGCTCTCCTTTGAGCCAGCGTATTAAATATACAGCATCCCTACCAGTGCTTTTGGGAACAGGAGAGAAGATGTGAGATGAATGATTTGAAATATTCTCATCTCCCCAGCAGGTCTATTTATTTTTTGGAAGGGAAAAGTGCAGTAAATGTGTCTTGTTTTCACTTCGTTTAATAACCATGATAATAACTTAAAAGGATTTTAATAAATATACAAAAAAAGTAGTAAATTTATCTCTCAATGATAAAATGTTTCACTGTGTTATCATTTAATTTACTGGGAAGGGAAGAAAATTAGACATTGTCCATCAGCCTCTGACTGGCCTAGTTCCTGTTGGTAAATAACAAATTTTGTGTGTGATGAATGATTCTCCATAATTTTAAACTCTATTTTTAAATTTTTTTTTCTAATCCTACCATGATTCACAATTCTGCTTTGAAGGCATCTCTATTCCTGGTTTGTAATATTTTCCATCTTCATAACAACCACAATTAGAAACACAGGTCATCGTTTCCTCATCAAAATAGGGCTTATTCTGTGGACATTGTGGATAGCAGCCTGCAATAAAACAAGAGTCAAGTAAGTTGACACTAGGCCTTTTATAGATATAAGTAATTCTAAGCTCATATCTGCTTTTCTCAAAATATCTCATATGGTAAGTGAAATTTCAGACCCTTTTACTGCTATTCCTTTGATTGTACAGTATGCTTCAAAGTATTTTGTCCTCATTTTCATTCCAAGCAAGTACATAATCCATTAGGGACTACAATACTAATTAGAAAATCTCTTATGATTTCTAATGCAAACATGTCATACACTGAGTAATACAAATGCTGTTCACCATAATGCATTTTAACCTTTCAAGTAGAATGAGATATGCATAATTATGTTTACCTTCCAAACCCCTCATCTCATGAAGGCATTTCCCACTTGGGTTATTGCAGGTCTTCATACAAGGTGCTCCACATGGCTTGTAGTGCCACTCACATTCTCCTTGTGGATTATAGTAATCACAGAACAGAGCTAGAAGAAAAAAAGTCAGAAAAATATCTTTGATGTATTAGCTCTATACTGTTTCTTTTTTTCTCCTGTGTAAAAATCCAGTGGGATCAGCATAGTCACATAGGTGGTGAACAACAGATTGTCCTATTGCTAACACAATAAAATCATTACATTTTTAAAACCTTTTAACAGCAATAAATACATACATCATAGAACAGAGTTACTCATTATACATGAAAAATCAGTTGATTGAATCACTGATTTCACTTAGCTACCATGTACTAATGTTTATTTGCATGAGGCCTGATGTAGACAGGTGGCAGTGTAATAAAATATCATATTTCACCAGTAGTGTATCATGACTGTCAAGTTAATTAGACACTAATCACACTGCTAGTAAAATTATTACTTGTGGTTTCATTTTACTAAGATAGATTGTCTTCTAATCATTTACCCAACTGCTTTGTTGTTTTTGTTTTGTTCGTTTCTTAATCATACAGCCGTGCCTCTTAGAAATACAATTTTATCCTTCCTTTCTTCTTCTATTTTGTTTCCTTCTTTTTCTGTTTTCTTTCCCTCTGAACCCCTCAAAAAAGGAGTAGGTTGAAACTCACGACAAATGGATGGGGTTCTCCATGATATGCAGATGTCTAGCTCATTACATGCTTGAGCATAGGCAGCTACTGCTGTGCAGAAACATTCACAGTCTCCTCCAGTGTCACAGGCACAAGCATCATCCACACACGCTTGGTAATATTCATTTGGTTCCACCTGATGGAGAAAACATTCAAGTTTTCATACCCTTTTCCCCTTTGCACTGTCCTAAAATAGCTGAATAAGATATCTGAAACTCACAGCTCTGTAAGTGAGAAAGCTAAGAAAGGAAGAAATCCCAAGAATGCTTTGAAAAATCAAGAAGAAAATGTAGAATAAAGCTATTGCTAGTAAGCTGCAATATTAAGAACTGTTAGATGTTGAAAACAGTTGTAAAATACTGGTAATTACTACAAGCTAGCACAGAGTCATACATATCAGGCGACTGATATTTATATTAGTAGAAAACTATGCCATTAGGAAATAAACATATCTTGCAATTAATCTATTGTTATTCCTTCAATTAAAACCAAGCTAACTAATCAACTAAAAAAAAAAAAATCAGTTTCTTTAGTGTACTTGCTCAAGACAAAAGCTGAGAAAATGGAAGTATTTCTGTGTAGTCTCTCTATGCAGGAACTTGTACTACACTTTGTCAAGCATGACAAAATGTATTTTAGAGTATTTTTAAATCTATTTCACGTAAAAATGGATGTAATCATTTTGTCAAGAACTTAAGACTAAGTTTTTTGTCATACCTGTGAGTGACAGTTTGCAAACACTTCACTGGTAATGATGCTGCATTGCTTCTGTGCCCAGGCTTTCCTGTATGGGTTTGCAGTGCATGGATCCTGGGTACGATTGGCGTTCGGGCAACTCGACGACACCTTCCAGCTGTTGGCAAACTCCAGCACATTTCCCACCACAGACTGACTGCGAGTAGTGAAGTCATTGTTTCCGTTGCCATCATAGTTTCCACAGAGCCCACAGACATGGCCCTGCATCAGGAAAAACAAACAAAATGACAGGGATCTATAAGGTACATTTTTTTAGGATCTGTGAGTAACAGGCCTTAGGATGACTCTTACGTAACAATCTTATTTAAGATTATTAATGCTTATTTAGTAACAGCTTTGGACATTTTCATAAAATGCTTTTCATGCACAGATGTCTCTAAGTTGTTAGGAAGAAGAAGTTTTGTTCTAAGTACTGATCTATTTAGTTTTAGCTGATCCTAAGTGCGTCTCTTCAATGAGGTTTTTCACGAAGAAAGTTACTGATAAAGTTGCTGTTATGCCATTGCTGAATAACATAATTTAAGGATAATACATAGTACACAATTTAAGTCAACACAAGGATAACAATATGTGATTTCTGCTCTTGTGGTTACAGTCTTTTGGTTTAGTCTAAATTTCTACCTTCATTCTTTGAGAGATAATATGAATATGTTACAGAATTCACTTTATTCATGTTCTCTTTTAAAGTATACCTGAAAGCTGGGACTAAGTTTGATGAATATACTGGTTTTCTTGTCCCACATGAGTATCAGACCAACAGTAGTATCAACCACCATGTAGATGCCCATGGAACGGATTTGGAATGGCATTTTTCCTCCAGGTGTCCTCTGGATGACATCAGAGTGTCCATCACTGAGTACCAGCTCATAGTTCTAAGACAGGAGAAGAAAAAGTTAGAGGCCAATTTTAAAAGTCACCTATTGTGTAGTTTTATATATTGACAGTAACTTCTTAGCATAATATTATCATCAAAAGGATCCTATTCAACATCTTCCTATTAAGAAATTTCTCTGTAGATTTCCCTCCTTTGCTTCTTAGAAGAGAGAGCAAAAAAGTCTAGTGACATTTACATTGTCTTGGAGGCCACTTCTCCTGTGCAGTCTATCTGGAACAGCTTGTTCCATCCTTCTGGCACAATTTAAAGAAAATACTTACGCCCAGGAAAACTTTAATAGACTTAGAGCAGGTAGTTCCTGTAGTGCCACATGGAATGTTCTCAGTGATTACTCTGAAGGTTCCCTGATTCATAGCTTGTTGACCACAGTAGTTCTGAAACAGGAGAATTATATTCATTATATTCATTGTTAATTACGTTATATATTGATAAGTAAAAGGCAAGGTACTTAGAGCAAAAATCTAGGCAGGACTCTGTTACCTGGACCAGAACATATTCACAATCTCCTTCAAAATCAAAGCGTTTGCCATCAAAGGTGGTATAATGTCCATCTCCATAAACAGAACATGTTTCCAGGCAGGGTTCCTCAGAGCATTGCCATTTTCTGTTTCTACATGTGCTACACAAGACAAAATGCACTTCAAATGTAAAAACTAGACAAACACACAAAATAAATAGAAGTATGTTTCTGTATTATAAAAGGTTTTAAGATTCTAATGAAAAAATAAGGTTTGCTTATTCTCAAAAATGTAGCAAAGCTCAAGAACTATTGGAATTTATCCAAAGACTGTGTTACTTAATAATGTAATTAACCATCTGCATTAGAAAACACCAATTCTTTCGCATTTCCAGATCCTGTTGGATCTATTAAAATGGAAGGATTTCCTTAGAAGAAAAAAGATTTTTTTACTTGAATGAGTATAACAACATAAAGACCATGGTTTTTATGACCACTTGAAATTTCTGGGCTATGCTACTGATAAAAATAGATAGAGCTTGCTTTTTAGGTACTGAGTGTATTGTTTTATCCAGGATTCCTTCCTAGAAATCTTGATACTGCTAGAGTGAAATGATGTTATTTGCTTAGAGCCTAAACTGTTCTATTTTTTATTTCAAAAATATTATTTTTCAATATGCTCTTACCAGTTGTTACAGCCAACTCTGATTGATTCTCCTGGACTGTAGGAATTCCCATTGTGAATACATGGACAATGTTCTGGAGCTATACAGCCACCTTTGCCGTCCAACACTTGATCAGGAGGACACACGCAGCCAGAGACACAGTGAGTTTTGTACTGTAATGACCATAAAGAAAACACATCTTGAAACATTTCCCTGCTGGAAGAGTCCAGCTGTAGCTGGTAATTTTAAAAGACATCTTGAGTAATATGCTTTCAACTAGGTATAAAGAGTCTGTACTTACACATTCCATATCTAGAGTCTGACAGCTCTTCTGGCATCCTGCTCCTACCACATTTGCAGTGACATTGCCACAGTCAACATATACCATGGGAGGCACACAGACTGAAAGAGAAAAGCCACGAGAAATGTGAAACCAACCATGCATTTGTATCTTTGGGTTTCCAAGAAAAAATGGAAATACTCCTTTGTGAATTATGTGTACCTTAATGCGATGTATGTCGTGAGAAAGAGAAACCAAATATTGTTTCACCTGGTTTTTGTGATTATGCTTTGACTACACAAAATTAATTTTTAGTTAGCTTTATGAAACAGTTCCTTTCAGAAAAACAGAACAAAACAGGATAACAAATATCCTAGTTTACTCGTTTGGAGTTTTTTGTATTGTTGCTTTGGGTTTTTTTGTTTTTACGTTTTAATTAAAATGTGAATAGTTTTCCCCTCACATTGAGTGAAGTTATTCTTTTTACTCTGGGGTAACCCAAGGGGTTCTAACTTGTTTCAGCCACCTGAAAGGTAAGATAGTGTTTCTTTATATTTTGAGAATATTCTCTAAGCTACAGTAGTCCTCATTTTCTTGGTTGATTTCAGACTTGTACAACTTGCATCATTATGACAAGAGAATAAAGAAATGAAAAGAGTAAAGCTAGAAAGGGAGAATTAAAGAAAATCTTAAGTGATATGTTACCTGGTTCAGGCTTCTCTCCAATGCAGCTCAGCTTTCCATAGGCACAAGTGCTATAAAAACAAGGGAATGGATAATTTTTAACTTTTTCTTGTTAAGTTTCAGCTTATTTCCCAATGAACTTGAAATAATGAAAAATACTTTGAGGTAAAACAGATAAAAAATGTGTTCTTTAGCAAATAGTTTGCACATTTCAAAGATACTAATATTCCATATTAGAGTAGAAAAAATACAAGTAGATTCTATGTAAATAAATGTTTGCTCTGTCTATATGCCTGGTTTGAAACTGTCCTTCAGAATAGTTCAGATTCCCATCTTAATGGGAATAACTTGTGACAGGACTATCAGGCATCTTTCACTATAGAAAAATCCTTTTACAGTCATGGATAAGAAAAGTATGTGTGGAGGCAGGGGAGGAAGGGAGGCAAAGAGAAAGGGACAGGATGGGAGTTTGGCTCTTAGCAAAGGCTAACTCGCCACAGGACTGTTTGTTGTACATAAACAACTACAGGAATTCAATCTTCCAAACATGGGTAGCCCTTAGAATCTTTTAGGAGATCTGTGATTTTTTTTTAATTTAAAATTTTCAGTATAGAAATTACATTGATTTGATTTCATAACATTTATATGGTTTCATGATTGCCTGTATCCAATCACTTTTCTTTTTTTTGTTTTTTTTTAAACAAATCTCTTACCAGACAACGCCGTTATCATGAACAACTTCTCCAGAAGACAGAGGCATTCCTTTGTAGTAACAAGGACAGCTAGAAGCAGGCACACATTTGCCACTGTCATCCATGTAGGTTCCATTTACACAGGTGCAGCCATCAACTGGGACAAACTTAATGTTGCATGTGACATCAGGCTCACTCAGAGAGCGGCAGGTGGGTTGGCAGGAGTCCACGTTGTAGGTGTACCTCAAGGACTTCGGACACAAGGTGGTGTATTTTGCTTGAGAGTAAGAAGGTGAGTTACATTTGTTGCTCATTCAAGAATCAATAAAGACGTAAAGTATTTGAGATAAAGTATATGTGATAAACGTGGCATTGTGTGTACACATGCTTTACTGATACCCTCAGTAGTACAATTTTTTGTAGTACTAGAGCAAAATTTTCCATTATAAATGTGTCAAATGTTCTGCTCAAGCTAAAGAAAGAACAAAGTTCAATTATATTAAGACACAGTATATTTCTTCCTCAATGCTGTTTTTTTACTTTTTGTCAAAGTAAGTTGAGAAACACCCCACTTATTTTATTCCTGTTGCAAGGGCATTGCTCTTCTGATTTTTTCTCATGGTCCTGAGCAAGTAATTTAACAGAGCCTCTTTTTAATAATTCTCCCTGTTTGCTGTTTGTCTTTTATGACATTCCTTTCCTCCTCAGCTTCTTGAAAGTCAATGCTATATTTAAACCCCAGTTTAACACAGTTTACTGGGGAATCCCTGAGAGTTGCTGTCTGGGGCCCTTCTGGGTGATCATTTTCAAAAGGCAAAGGGATATAAAACTTACTGCAGGCTTTGCTCCTCCATCCAGAGAGAAGAACTCCTTTAGCAGCACAGGCTCTGACATAGCTGGAAAGGGCAGCACACATGCAGTCCTCACTCTTCTCACAGTTACACGTGTCAAACATACAGATCTAGGAACAGAGGATGACACAAGATCATCAGAATGTCATGTCAAAGCCATGGCACACTGCAGTGTTTTAAGAGTATTATGTTCATTAGAGGTTAAAGTGAATATAATCCACATGTAAAAGTAAATATATGCCTGATTTTCATTGATCTCTTTCAAGAGACTATTTATGTGAAAGAAGAGCAATTAGAGGTCCACTATTTTTAATTTTATTTTTGTTTTTATTAGTTTTCCAACTACTTCAAATCTGTTGCCACTGTACCATATATATGTAGAATAAATGGAGATTATTTGATGCCACCCAGCTTCTGGAGCTTATGCAAAAGAGCCTGAGCTCTCTGCAGCAGAGGAACAAAGAACAAAAGAAGTTATTTGAGGTGTTTCTATGCTGGGCAGAGATAATACAATATTGTTAATTCCAGATGATATTTATTGAACGTAACCTTACAAACTTCCAATAGAAGGAAGGTTTTCTAAAGTACCCAGGGACTCTGTTATGGGGTTTATCACCTTGAATTCCTAGAACATTTTTGTTCACATCTTGTCTAATTCTCATTGCTGCTTTTTACACACATTGCTTGCCTTGTCCTTGCTTACATGCAAAAAGCTTCTGAAAGCAGTTCAGAGGAATTAAAGTGCCAGTTAAGATTCTGGATAGAGCTGTCATTATACCTCTCAGAAGCCATATTTTTTATCTTTTGACACCGAATACAAACTCCTAACTTAATCTTTAACTTAGCACCTAAAAATAGGAATACACCTGTAAGTTTATCCTCTAGGGAATGGAAAGAAAGACAGCTTCACAAAGGAGCAAATTTCACATTGTGTAGATAAGAATGAACCCTTGGCTTTTAAAGAACTATCATGAACCCATCTCCTCACAACCAGCAAATTATTCTCTCAGGTGTTAGTATCAGAAATCTGAGTCTTTTTCTCCTATATTGGATGGAGTTAGAGCCAATTACCTTCTGGTAAACTTCTGGATTCACTGTTGAGTGACATTCAGCAAAAGGTCCCGTGGTATCAGAGAGCAGCCCACACCAGTGCTGGGCATACTGGTCTGTGGATTGAAAACATGGTAAACATTTATACGGCACTTCATTTGCAAAACTCTTGGCTCAATGTAACTATACCTCCTCCAGGGAAATTGCAGAAGCTTAACATTATAACATAATTAAGCAAAGGCACAGAGTCTTCCACTTCTAGGCAGAAATATGAACTCTTCATAAACTGAATTCATGATAGTTATCATGCAATAAACTACAGATACCCCTAGCTGAATTCTAAAAAGGAAAGTTCACACTGCAAATTAAAACTATGCTAGTTTATCTCAGAAAACAGAAGATTAGCTTGTGAATACTCAAGAACTATATACATTTTGTTGGCTGAAATGGAGCTTGAATGCTTTCAATCTCTGAACTGTAAGTCTGATTCTTAGTTCAACAGTGGAAGGGCCACAACCTCCAGAGGAGCCAGGCACAGCTTTTTTTCCTATCCTTCCCAGAGATGAATGCCTAATATGCTGTGTGGTTCTGGTTTCCCTTAAGTAAGCTGACTTTCTGTCTTGATCCAAAGGAATATATCTGAAGATCCAAAATATTTTGCTAATTATTATTTATTCATTGCAGACTTCTAGTGTCAACTGTGGAAAATTGTGTGCATGTGCAAGTAGTTCTGTTATTTTGGCTAAATGCTTGGTGGTTGATCAGCTTATTCCTTCTTGCCTCTTAAAGGAGAATAGAAGAGTTTGCTTACCATTTTGTATGCTGACAGTACAGGGGTCCTCAAAGGTATTTTTGGCATCAGGACAATCAGCCCGGGTTTTCCAAGTGTTGCCAAAGGCAGCTGACGTGCCCTCTATCACACCACTGGTTGTTTTGAAATCATCAGTCTGTATGTCATTGAAGTTTCCACAGAGACCTAGAAGGAAGCAGAGGGTCTGTTCAAGTCTCCTACAGGGCCACAGGTACTGGTGAAAGCAGCTGTTAGGACAAAGTCACTCACCACAGGTCTGCCCTTTATGTGATGGGTCAAGGTCTATGAAAACTTGCATTGAAGGCACGAGTTGAACCTGTAGCTGAAGACCAAAAGTTGTTTGCAGTATTATGAAGAAAGATGAAGGCCTGAAGATGGTGACGTTTGCTAGGGATATAAGAAAAAAATAGTTGTCATTTCATTTGAGACAAGCATTTGAATGAATTGTTCATTATAGGAACAATATAGTAGAGGAAGAGTAGAGGATTTCTACAGCTGTGTTTAATATGATCCTAATTTCTGAAAAACTGGGGGGAAAATGATGCTTGCAGGATTTCAAATCCAGCACCAAAACAGTCTAAGCTAAACATCTAAGCAGCAAATATATACAAAACCTCCACTTTCTGTCAGCTGTTTTAAAATGAGGGAAGAACACACATCTGTTGTTATTTAAAAGGTTGCCTTTTTTTGATGAAAATGCCACAGCACTATTTAAAGGAAGACTGGAAGACTCCAGTCTGGACCCATTCTGTCCTTTCATGGATTGCTTTGTGTTAGGTGCAGTAGTGTTTGAGAAGAACTGGCATGTGAGAAACTTCCATGATAAACGTGCTTTGAGAACCACAGGGAACACAGACTTGAGATATTGGAGTCCAGTTGCATGTCAGAATTTTTGCTTCCTCTCTTATGACAATGTTTGGATCTGAAAGTGTGCAGTAACACTATTTGCTTGGACTAATTAGATATTGCTAAATTTAAGCCATGATTCTGCTAAAATTATTAGTGTTGAATAGGCAAATCTTATTACCTAAAAATGGGAGACAGTGCTCTATGGCAGTGCCCTGCATTTGCTGCAGTGTAACCAGAGGTAGAATTTGGCTTTAATTTAATTTATGTAATAACATTTTAAAGTAAAAATGAGAAATAGGAGTTCTTCAAAGGAATATACCTGCAGAGAATGGCAGCTGTGTGTAGATCATATTCACAAATACACTCCCAGAAGGCTGGATCACAATGCTCTGTCCACAAGAAAAGATAATTATTATCAAGCATAAGTTAAAGTTCAATAAGTTAAGTTATTTAACAAAATTAATTAAATGCTTTCCAATTGTTTCCTATCCAACATTATTCAAGATAAAGGGAAAAAAATGGAGGGAGACTAAGATGTTGTTCTGATTTCTGTACTGTTTCTTTAGTCTTTATTACTGTGTTCCACTGACTGTCCAAGAAAATAAAGAACAGAAATTACCTAAATAACAGAAAGCTTCTACGAACTTGTCTTCTAATGTGCTAACTTTATTCTTAACTTCTCTTTTAATAATGTTCAAGTGAGATAAAATAAAAAGGCAATGCAAATTTCTTGTCTGTGCTGTTATGTCTCATTTGCCTTGCCTGTTAATCTCAGAACATCCCTGCAGAAGGTCAGGTGTGTGCTTTTGCTGCTCACCGTTTGCCCTCCGTTCAGGCTGATGGCTACGCCCTTGAGGCACGTCTCAGTGTCAGTCAGGCCACACTTGTGGATGTCTCCCAACACTGTGAATTCATTGCTGTCACACAGCTTGAAGAAGAAAACCAAAGATACTGTTATCTCAAAAAGATTCACATGCAAATTGAATTCTTACTAAAGTCAGTCTTTTACTGTATTGTTTGTTTCATTTCTTCTTGCTCGTGTGGTCTAACATATGTCTAGAGTCACCAAGTAAATTGGCTTTCATGCAGTCTGCACACTGGAAGCTGTACAATGCTTCTGGCATTCAGGGCTGAGTTAAACACATTAATCTGAACATTAAAACTTCCTCATGCATTAGTAAGACTAGTTCCTAACAAGTAGGTAATACATGTTTAGTATGCTAGAGCAGAAGGAGGTGTGCTTTTCTTGCCCACTGGTTATGAAGTTTACCAGTGAGAGGAAAGATTGCTTCCAATGTCTTCTGCACTGACTAGATTATTCAAGACCCTGATAATTGGGACATTCTTTTAACGGGTGGGAAATATAGATTTAAATATGATCTCATAGGAGAAAATGAAACTAAAATTTTTATTCAGGAAGTTACTGCATAAAGGTTCAGATTTTGACTCAGTTCTGATTTTCATAGAACTGTGTTCTGTGAGCCATCTTCAAAGTGTTCCTAATGGCCAAAACACAACAGGGGAAGACTCAGAGAAGGCTGAACATGTCTTATCACTTTTTTGGCATATTGAAGACTAAATTGAGGACAGCTGAGATGCAGAATTATAACCACGTAGAAATTCAGTATTAAATTCTGGGGCTTTTTGAATTTTGCGTACAAATTTAAGGGTTTTCCTCTGCCTCCACAGACCCTGAGAATCTAATGTTGGTGCCAAAAGGAGGAGTTTAATGTGCAAGTCTGACCTATGCTGCCACTGTGCATCAAGGCAGTGCTCGTGAATCTTATTGAAAAGTTTAATTGCCTTAAGCTAAACTATTTCTAAATCATCTCATTCTAGCTCATTTCTAAGATATTTTTTTTTGTAACATTCAGATCATGTCAAGAACAGTTTTTATTTAATATGAAGTTCTTATGAAAATAGTTTACCTTAGCAATCCAGTAAAAATAAACTATGAATACACCTAGGGTTATCAAATTTAACATAAAAACTCAGTGCAAATCCTAAACAATGATCAAAGAACACAAAAATGCTGCATTATTTAGTATAACCCTAACAGAAAAGCCCATGAAATCTGTTTAGGGATGTTAACCCTCTAACCACGTTAACCCTGAGGTTACAGAAAACTGAGGTACAGAAAACTGATGTGATTGCCAGTAGTTTTCATCAAACATTATCTATAATAAAAACACTCTCCCTTAGAAAGGATTGTGACTCATTTTTACCTTGGTCAGGACATAACTACAGTCTCCAAAGAAGGAATAGTATTTCTCATCAAATGTTGAAATGTGGGAACCTCCTTTAATACTGCAAGTCCCAGGGCACGACTGAGTGACACAAGACCATTCACCTCCAACACAGGTACTGAAATAAAGGAGGCATTCAGTAATATTGGGAAATGCAAGTGTAAATGAAATAAAAAGACAATAAGGGCAGAGGATGCCCTAATTTTCCTCTAGAAACACTGATCATACAGCCAAAGAAACCAGTATTGCTTTGAAATCTCAAATATGGGGCAGGCACATTTATCTTATGGTGATAATTTTATATATATATTGTTTTTCATTTCCAATCTTTGGACAGAATTCAGTCCTGGTGAATTTGTAATCCATGTCAAATATGCTAAGTATTTATTGGAAAATAAATAAATAAATAGACAGGTGCAGTTGCATACACTTATGCAATAATACTTCAGTAATTCTAGGGATACTTAAAAATATATATTTGTAAAATATGCCTCTCAAATGCAATCTCCCACTCTAAATGCAACATGCCCCCAAATGTCATGTCCTCTACAGTATTTATATGAGCATCTTAGCATTACACTGCAGTGCTGCAAAGGTGCAACACTAATTCACATTTTTAAGCATGTCTGGTATTTAACTTGGATTATCTTCCTTCATTGGTATTTCTTGAAATGGAAGCACCTGTTCAAAAACTCAAATTTTTGTTCCATGTGTGAAAGGAAAACAGATATGAAAGTAACCTCTAAAGCAGTGTCATTGAACTTCAATTGGTAAGTAGTTGCTCATTTGTTTTTTAAGGGGAAATCAGTAAATATTCAGCTAATGCACAAAAAATCCCCAACTCAAACCCCCAAAAAAACCAAAAAATGAGAAACTATGTTAGTTACCATGTTCTGCATTTAGATGAGAAGGAGGCACCAGGAGCATAAGTTTCACCTTCATAGGTACAGTGGCATTCTCTGCGGGGAATGCAGCCAGCACCATTAACATCATCAAATACCATTCCTAGAAAATAAAAGAGTTTATTACTCATTCTGTGCACTGCAGAACCTGCCTCTGAAGACATGTCTAGCAGATGTCCGAGACTATGTCCCATTCCTTTTGTACTTTAAAATAATAAGATGTAAGCTATGATGGAAGGGCTATATTCCATTGAAGTCTATCTAAAAATTTTAGCATGATCAAAAGGGACCTCAAGGAAACTACCTGTCTGTTATGGACTTCATTGAAGTCCATTGTTATGGAACTTCATTAGAATTGAATTAGGATTAAAACTATAAGGTAATGAGCTGGAATAGGTGAACCACTTGTAAGACTTCCCAGGGACATATCTGTACAGTAAATATTTCTATGCCCAGAGGCAGAGGATTGCCTTAGAGAAGTCATAGCTACTACACAAAATATTGATGGTGACATCACAGGGATGGGCAGAACAGATGCAAGGGGTGAAGCTCCTGTGATACACAGTCACAACAACAAATATTTAGACCCAGAAATATGCAAAAAGAGAACACATCAATCTTGTACTGATTCGTAGTTCTTGCGTGTAATTCTCTGAAGCACCAGATCTAATTCATAATGTCTAGTGCTCTGTCAGCTACTTGTTGTTTAGACACACAGCACTTGACAAGAAGGATTTGGTCATTTGTGGAACCAGATGCAGCTTTGCCAACAGCAGGAGTTATGATGGCATGCAAAACCTGCTTAAACACTTCATACTATCTGAACTGCATTTGAATGCTGAAAATAGAAGACTGTTGTTGTTAAGACCAAATTATCTTATTCTAAGTTCAGTCATTTTATACATATAGATATATATATAAAAATATATATAAAGCACATTTATTGTTTAAAAGAGCATATTTAGTAATTTAAATAGAAATAGTGCATCCAGGGGAGAAATGTAGCTGTTACTTCAATAACAATAACACTGATGATGTGATGGGAACAATCCAGAGTATGAAAGTTGTTAAAATGTGTACAGGTGAGTATTCTAGGGAGTTTGGCTATGAGAAAAGGGCAGGAAATGAGCTTGCCTGGAGGACAGACGCAGCCATCTGTGCAGTGATCTTCACAAAGTGCAGATCGTTCTGGGTTGCTGCACGTGTCGGAGCAGGGAGAGCCACACTCGTGGTACTGCATGTTGAATGGACATGACTTGGCTAAAAGCAGAAAGAGTATTATGAAGCTGACTTTTCATTTAAAAGTTTGAGAAAACAGTATTTGCAATTTAGGTTGTTTTGTGTCAATATATGACAGGGTATCCTGATCTCAGCGGAGGCTAAAATATTTTCTGATTTATATTGAAAACCCCTAAACTTCCATATTCCCAAAGTCTTGTGCATGATCAGGTTAAAGCTGTTTTCATGATAATTGCATGCACTTTTAAATGACTGTCTTCTTCAGGGAAAAAAAACTCATTTTTTTTGAAGTTTGCTAGATAAGTGTAGTAAGCACAGGTGGAGGGCCCTTCCCAAGATACTCACGGCACAGGTCTGAGGTTCTCCAGTTCAGGGGCTGTCCACCTGCATGAGCACACTGCCGGGAGTACTCAGCAAAGGTGTTGCACATGCAGAAGTCAGCCATGGTGCTGTCACAGTGGCACAGGTCTTGTATGCAAGTTTCAATGTAATCCTGGACATTCACAAGCCTGTTACAACTCGTAAATGCTTTGCTGGTTAATACTGTCTCACAGATAGAAGCCTAGGAAGGAAAAGAGAGTAGGTAAACAAAGTGCTCAGAAAATATGGAGCTAATTATTTTAGGTATGAAGCAGAATAAATCAAAGATTGATCAGGTCCAGAAAGCCATCCAACAGTAGCCATAAGCTGATACTGAAGGAAAAATATAACAACTGGGCAGAACCACATGGAACTGCTCTGAGTAACTCCAGTAGCTTCCATATCCTTAGTTACCATCACCTCAGGTCACTTCCCAAGCATTACACAATTTCTTTATATTAAGGCATCCTCAGTAATTTTCTCTTTCCGGAAAATATGCAATCTTCTTGTAGAAGGGGAATACAAATTTTTAGCATTCATTTTAGCAAAGAATACGACATGAAACTTAGAGTATTTTTCTTTTGAGACCTACAGTTGAGTCATATTCATGCACCATTTTTTCCCCTTCCATAATGTTTTCTCCAAAGACAGAGAATGTATTCACACTGAGAAAAATTTTGAGAGAGGTTCTTACAAATTCTCTTGAGCAGTTCATCAGAGAAGTAGGAGGAATAGGATCATCACACTGCTCTGTGGGTCCATCCATCTTCTGCCTGTTGCCAAACTGTATGGGGGTCAGTTTTGTCTCTGTGAAAAACAGTTCAAATATTAGAATAATGCTTACTGAATTTTGCATGGAGTTATTTACTTTTGTGACACTACCTGCTACAACTTGAGCAGTGATTACAAATAATATCACTATAATATGAAAGGGAAGAGATGAACAGGATATATAAAGAACTGGATTCTAATTGTTGAAAACAAGTAGAAGTATTTATGTGGCTGATCTAAAAATATGTAACAGTGATGGAAGCACTCTGATACATCTCAAAGTCCTGACTTTGCACAACTGACATCGCAGGAATACATAAAGAATTATCCCCAGTTTTCCAGTTAATACAATCCACAACCTATAATAAAGTATATTGTAAGAAAAAAGAAAGCATCAGTACTTAATAATGCTTTTTATTACTTACTCCCTGAAATAAATTCATTGCTGCCTGGAATTCCATTGAAGTCCCCACAAAGTCCACAAGTTTGATTGGCATATTTCTTATCTAGTTCCACCTAAAAAAAAGAAAAAAAAAAAAGAGGAGAAAGGAGGTTTATAGAAATGGCAGTCTTGATGGTTAGGAGCACAGCCTATATCAGTATTGCTCATGTACTCAAAATTTGAGCTATGTTTGTTGGGGTGACTGTGCTGTGTGATAACAAGGTAGGCACCATTGGAATGGTCAGTGATGACCAAGAAAATCTCACTCTTATTCTAGCTCTGGGTGGTGAACATCAATAGTTTGCCAGGTGTGGAGTCTGAGGAGTACTTCATGGTAATGTAGGAATATTAAAATTCAGCATCTATTGATTCTGAGCTGAGCTTGGTGGAGAAAAGAAGGGAAATTGAGAGAACACTGGAAGACAGAACAATACACTAAAAATGGTCAAAAATCCAAAAGTAACTAATGCCTGTCTGGCTATGATACTGTAAAGGTATAAACAGACTGTTTTCAAAAATACAAACTTTCTGCTGTGTTTTGTATATTTTCTTACCAGGAGGGCATCCTGTCCATTCCAAAGGAAGGTCAGCCCCAACTTGGCAGAAATTTTCAAATAGTTGTTACTTCTCTCTATCAAGACTCCCATATGGCTGTAGGGCATCTGGACCCTGCGGAAAGACCATCATAAGTCAGTAGGGGCAGGGACAGAATATGCCTTGAATGTCCACAATGATACCCTCTCTCATTCTCTTTGAGAATTTTCCATATGTATCTGTGAAGAAATTAGGACAATAACTACAGATAACACAGGTTTGTAACATTTTGTCCATTTCCTGTGCAATTGCCTCTCATTGTGCAAATGCATTGGCCTTGCTTTTCCTGTTGTTCCTTTTGGCTTTCTCCATTAAGGGTATTTAGCTGTGTAAAATGTTTGCATATATCTGTGCATACATGCTCAAAAAAGTGCTGGGAGGCTCTGTTCAGCAGCCAGTGTGCTTCAGGATATTGCTATTTACTCCTTGAAGCATTTGATAATAAGGGAGGAGACTCCAGGCTTTCTGTGACATGAGTGCCCTTCAGGAAGCTGTACCTGAGATAACCTTTAGACTAGTTCACTGTACCTAGCTGCCATGACAGACAACTCACTGTGGGATAGCTGCCCAAATATTTACCTGGCCTTTTGGGTGGGTTTCACACCCTATGCCAAAGTCAGCACTACAATTGCTACATAGATAGCAAGTTTCCAGAATAGATAACTTTAAATTAATTCATGTACAAACTGAAGAGCAGTCACTGCTTTACTGCACGCTGTTCAGTGCGAGGACAAAAGCTGTCAAAAATTCCTCTCAGGGATTCTGCTGTGGTAAAATTAATGGAAAGTACCAACTTCAAGGGTGTAAAGAATGCAGCTTATAGACTTAACTGCATACATACACTATTGTAGCAGTGGGACAGCATATTGGATATAATTCATCTGAGCAAAACAGCCACAGGGATAATCTGCAGAAGCGGCACTTAGCTTGCTGTCAAGCCCTCCTTTTTTTTACTACTTCAGGAAGGACCTGAGCCCTCCCACCACTTAGGAGCAATGTGAGATCAGATGAGGGAAGGGGATACTTGCTCAAAGAGCCCACTGGGAACAAGGTAGGAACATACAATTTGTTGTCGAGCAGGACAGAGCTGGGGGTCAGTTCGATCACTACTCCTTCCAGCTTCATGATGACATGAGTGATCACTGTGGCATTTTCCACCATTGCACGCCTAATCTGGATGTTGAAGTCCTCGTAGGAAGACTTGCAGTTGGATGCAAAGATGTAATTGCAGACCCCAGGGAAGTAAAAGATGTCCCCATCAAAGGTCTTGAAGTGGAAGTTCCCCCATGTGCTGCACACACGGCCATTGTGAGAGGGGTTGCCAGCTGTGGATTCAAAATAAGCAGTAAGAATTTTTACCCTCCCTGTAGATGTTTCATCCCTCCTGCTTTTTTCACCAGCTTCTATCCAAAAAGCTCATCTTTTTTCTATTTTGTCCAGCTATTTTTTTGTCATAATTTATTTAGTTCGGTTGCCTTTTGCACTTGATCAGTGCATAGGGACATAGGGCCTAGGATCAAAAGCAACCTCCACTGCTCTAGTTCTGATGACCTCCCTATCCCATAAATCCTTTCCTAAATGTATGGACTGCTAAAGTCTCACAATAAAACAATTTTAAATCTAGTTTAAAATTAGCTAATACCTCTACTTGGGAATGTCACTCATGCCCACAACTTCTGAATGGCTGGAAGAATTTTGTCGACCTCTTCCAAAACATATTCCTGTAAGCCTGGTTGTTCTTGTGTCAAAATTACACTTCACCTTGAAAGGGTTCCTCCTCCCTCTGCCCATTATAAAAATCTCTTATTTCCGTCTTCCTTTCCTTGCAAGCATACTCTCCAATATCTCTGATTAACTTCTCAGTCAGTTTCCACATTTACACTCAGCCTACTTGAATTGTACCCTGTCCCCCAGATAAGGTGTCTCAACAGTTTTCAGCACACTAATATTTTTCTCACTTTACTGGAAATATACATAATACTGGGGAAAAACATGGACAATATCTATGCATGTATAAATACATATTAATTTTTTTTTACAGTTGCATCATAAAAAGAAGAGGCAAAACACTGGATTCACAGTTACATTATCCACATTCCCTGATGAATTAATTTTCTGCTAATTTTTTATGATGCTAAAGGACCTTACACAATTTACTGGTTTTTTTAGTCACTCCATGCTCTTTTTCATTAACAAGAGCACAGATATCTGAGCCATGACATTTGCTTAACTTACCCTTTACTTTCAGCATGTTTTGAAAAGGTGGAATGATTGTCACTCCTTGGGATTTGACAGCTGGTAGAAAATAGAAAGGAGAAAAAAATGACCAGGTTTAATCTTTTTTGAAGTCCTAAAACATGGGTAGAAACTGTCTGGTCTTTTTAGTGATTAATATTTCCTACTACTAGTTACGGTCTAGGTGAAAGTTTCCACAAGGTTTTATTGGTGGTTTTTATGCAAAGTTTTGTGCTCTGTCTTTCTATAAATTTCACTAACAGCTACATTACACAGGCTATAGTACTTTCTTCCAGCATTAGTTCAAGACTCCCATCTGATGCTGGCCCTGATACTCTGAACTCAAAAGCAGCAATATGATCCTCAGAGCACTGTGTTGTAATAGTGACTACAATAGCTATTTTTAAATAATCTGTGGCACATACTTTGCAGGGCAGACTGAATGATCAATTATTTCAGCCTGTCATCACTAACACACCAGTCAGCTTTGGGTCCTTCCACCCTCATTTTGTGCTGTCCAGTTGTGTGTCATGCATGATCTTGTATATTTAATTATTCTAATGTTTAAGGTAGCTACAGTTTTCTTATTCTCTTGTGAGTGATGCAGTCATCTTGACACAGTGTAAAAAAATGTGCCTTTTATTACCTACTATCAACTACCTTGGTGATACGTATGTAAACACACACCTCTTCTGAAAATACACTTTTAGATATAAGTTATGTACCTTTCGTGAAGTTATAGATTAGATAAGTGTGTCATATCAGTAGAGCAGATCCACGGGGCCAGATCTCAGAGGAAGTCCTCAAGCTTAGAGCAGTCAGAAATCAGCTGAGAACTGGATATATTGTACAGGAGACTTCTCTTTTAATGTGTGTGGCATGTTTTAGCTAGGAATCAAAATATTCTAGTAATCTTATTATTTATCACCTTATTTGGAACAAAGCCTTAGAAAGAGATCAGTACAAAAATACCTACATTTTTGTCGCTGCAGGAGAGGTGGAGAAACATACTCTGCTGGTTGTTCATCACCCTGGGCTTGAACTGCATCAAGAAGAGTAGTAAAGGAAATGTGAATGTCTAATTATCTTGTGCTCCTTCATAATGTCTCAATTATATCTGTTTAAACATGCAACACTCAGTATAGCAAAAGTCAAAGATATTTTTATGTTCAGGAGCCCAGAAATGCATCAGGACCCATGTTACATGCAACCATGATGGCCAAACACCACTCCTTCAGCCTTTTCCTTTTCTGATTTTTAGTTTTTTGAGTAATAAATTACTGCAGGGAAGCCATCAAAAACATGTCTGTGGTGATTTGAGCAGGTCCTTATTCTGTCACACAATACTCCTGGATTCCCTTATAAGCTTTTCAGATAAAGGACCTAAATTTCTTAGGTTTTAAGATCACTCTGTGCTTTAAGCATCAGTACAACCTTTTTTTTTCTAGTTAGATGACTTTAAAATAAGTCCCTTTTGTACAGAAATAATTTGCTTTAGGGTTAGAGGACTGATCTTTGTTAAAGCCAAAGTTACTCTGTATTTTATAGTTTCAAGCCACAGAAGGAAAATAAATGTAAAAGCCACACCACACAGAAGGAAATGGGTCTTTCCAATAGATACATTTGTTCCTGTTGATTTTGCCCCAAAGCAAATAAACTATTTTTCATTCCATTCCACTGCAGCATCAGGATAGGAATACATACATTATCTGCAGGGGCCAGAGGGGCTTTCAGTGCAGTGTTTAGTGAGAGTTCATCAGAGGGCAGGCTGAGGTGACAGAGAAAACTGCAAGGGCAGGTTCACCCCCTGCTGCACCTCACAAGGGCAGTCTGTGGGTAGGACCACTAGAGGGGCTAAGGCTGGAAGCAGAGCTGTAGGGAGCTCTGCAAATCCCCTCCTGGGGAAAGAGCTGGGGGGCTGCAGCTGGGCTTAGAGGACGTGTGGCCACCTTTAAGGGAGGAACCATCCAGTGCTTCTGGGCTCCATCAGTGCCCAGCCTCAGAGAGCTTTTTGCTTCTCTCTCTCTCCATGCTCTGTGTGGTTCTGCTCTATCTCAAGGCACTGCAGATCCCTCCTGTCACTGCACGCTGTGCTAATGCCACAGCCAGTCCTGTCATGGGCTACTCTTTGACACTACCACCTCTCAGCATAAGTTACTATGGAACTACCTAGGAGTAGGAAAAATATGAAATCATACTATAGGAGCTGCACTTGAGATCAGAATGCATTTAAAACTAACATTGTTGTTACCTTAAAGGAAAATTATCAGGGGAAAAAAAGAAAAATAAAAACAAAAAAAGAAAGAAATTTCCATCCATCTGTGACTATTAAGTCCTCTCAGAGTATTTATAGCATTTCCATTTGTTTTCAGCCCATTGTAAACCAACCCTGCGTGTTAAGCTTTTAAGCAACCTCATACGCAAGAGTAAATAAATTTTTTAAATCTATTGCCTGATGATTTTCAAGCAAAATCCTCCATTTTTCAGTACTCTACCATCAGCTGATAAACATAGTCTTTAATAATTCCTGCAGACATACTCCTCAACTGATTTGTTTCTTTCTAGAGGTTAAAAGCTAAATGCAAATCTTGAGGCATTTTTGTAGAAATGTAAGATCTGAGAGAGTTCCACTAATGCAGTGGAGCTGTTCCAGATTTCAACTGGAGAAAAAAAATATGACAGTTTCAAAAGAGTTAAGTTTTTCTTCTTAGGAAGGAAAGTGTTTTAAGCAGAAAATAAAATCTTGCATGAAGGTAACAGGTTCATTAACTTCACAAAGCCAAGGAAAAAAAAAAAAGCTTCAAACTCCAAAGCAAGTTATAAATTCTTTAAAACAGTAAAAATGTCAAGCAAGTGAATCTTCCTACCTTTAATCTGTATGAAGACCAGGGCTAGTATTGATATCCATAGTGGTATTTGTGTCCCACCACCTTTACCCATCTTCTGGAAGCCCAGTAGAAACTACTGAACGACCTGCCTCTGAGGAAATACCTGTCTGCTCCCAAGTCTTATATAGTGAGAGAGGAGAATTTGGCTCAGTTCCCAGATTGTTTCACAAGGCTCTTAAAAGGTGGGGCTTCAGACATTTTCGTTTTCCTTTGCAGGTGTAGAGGTAAATAGAGGATGCTCTGACTTTCCCTCAGCTATTTACACTCTAGGAGGAGTCTTCTTTTCACATTTTTGATGAAATGTCAAGAAGTGAGCAATGAGAATTTTTGCTTAGGCTTAGTCTTCCCAAATTTTTGTTTATTGTGGGATAAGCACAATTTAAGAGACTTCTGGGTGACTTTTGAGCAGGAAGTTTGAGTGAATTGCTTCACTTTTTTTTTTTTTTTTTTCTCCTAAGGGCAAGTGATGATAATTAGCTTCTCAAAAAACTCCAAAAAGTTCCACCTGAAACAAATCTTTGTTTAAAGAGTTTGCACCTGCTTGTGTAGCTACTTTGCTTGTGAAAATGAAGACATGAAATGCTATTTAAGGTCTGCAGTTACCCACTGCCCAGGCACAACAATGGTGTACACAATGAGAATCCTTCTGTGTTGGCAGGTCAGTAATATGGCCCTTTCCTTCAGGGACCTTCTTTTCACATGGGCAATTTTAGGATTATTTCAGCTGTTTCTCTTCTGAGTAAACATGATTAGGCCATTAAAAATGAGTTGGATTCTACCTATGATTAAAAAAAAAAAAAGGGATTTCTAACCCTAGAGACATTAAAGGACAAATATGCAAGAATAATTTTTGGAACATTCCTTATTTTAGGAGCAATGAGAGAGTGAAGAGTGTTTTTTAAGTACATTAAAATAGTTATTTACCTCTACATTACTTTGGGAAATTAACCTTTTATAGTATTTTACCCTGGGGTGTAGAAAAAGCCTTTCACTAAGAGAGAAGATCCCATAATCCCACATGGGTTCAAAAGTTCCTGCAAGGAAGAGGGTACTGGGATTGTCTCCATATTCTTTGGAATCAAAGCTATGTTCAAAACAGAATGAAGTTTAGCCATTAGGGAGGGACATTAGAGGAGCATTGAAAAGGTAGTGAAATACTCATTTAGGTTGCCTCGGAATACTGCCCAATTTCCATCCCTAGGTTAGTAAATCACCTACGTAAGAATGGTGTAAGTGCTGCTGATAGTGCTCTGAGGCAAGGGAATAGGCTAAATGTCCATTTGAAATTCTCTCCAACATGATTTTCTATTATGTTTTATGAAAAATTATCACGGAATCACAGAATTATGGAATGCTTTTTGTTGGAAGGAACTTTAAAGATCATGCAGTTCCAACCCCCCTGCCAAGGAAAGGGACGCCTTCCACTAGACCAGGTTGCTGAGGGCCCTGTCAAACCTGGTTTTGGACACTTCCAGGGAATGGAACACTCAGAACTTCTCTGGACAACCTGTTCCAGTGTCTCACTCACCTCACAGAAAGGAATTTCTTCCTAATAGCTAATTAAAATCTATTCTCTGTTAGATCTGAAGAAGCAACTTCAACACTAAGGGGAAATTAAAGGCACAATCTTTACCTAAGCAGAAAAAAAACCCAAAAACAAAAACCCAAGAAAATATGCTGGTTGTCCTGGACATTTTAAGAGTACAACTATTTAAATAAAGGTGACATAACAAAATTGAATTGGAAATTTTGAGGAATTGTTCCATTTCAGTCATGAGTTATACCTTTGGCAACTTCATTGATGTGTAAGTCTAGTATTTACCTTAGCATTATTTAACGAGGTAAAGATGTCTGCAAGATACTTGTACATACAGAAATACATGCAATAAAAATTTAAGGAAGTATCATTGTATCTAATGGGTATTATCAAGGTTCCAGGATGAAGGTCTAGGAAAAAAAAAAAGTTTAATGGATTTAAATGGTACGTAATTAAAGTAATGATAAAATAGAGTGGTAAACTCATGAGGGCAACACACATAAGCTTATTAAGAGATTATGTTGCTGAGAAGAAAAATATACTTTATGAATCATTGTATTACTTACCACTAAAAATCAATTCATATCAACAGTTGCTATGTTGTGGTTTCATATACATTTCCTGTATGTTCAGGGAAGCACTGTGATCTCTGACACATCCCAGTCTGGTCATCACAAATCAGGCTGAAACTGGTTTGCAGCTCAGTTTAACCCCTTTAACTGAGCTTTAAAGCACCATCAGAAGTGATTCTCTTTATCTGTATATTTGGCAGAAATTTTTGAATCTCATATATGTCATGAACCAACTATCCCAACACTACTAAGTGGTTAATTCATTGACTATGACATATGACTTTTAAATTTCTTATCTTGTGCTATTTCTTCTCAGAAATTATTATAAAATATGTTAAAATGTATGAGATATGCAAAAAAATCTCAAATACGTATGATAAATTGATTTAGTAGCATTATTAATTATTCAAAGAAATAATTCCTCTTCAAATTGTATTTCGCCTCCATTGATTCAATAGACATACACAGGTGACACGGGAGAGTATATTTTAAAAATTAGTGGGAGTAACATATTTGGTTTCTGTACTTCCTTATGATCAAATCCATACAATTGACTGCATAAATAGAAACATTAATATGTCAGAAGAATTTATTGATGTACCTATTTTTAATGTTTTTAACAGAAAATATAGAAGATTTTGCCATTGCATTTGATCTGAAACCCCTGACATTTCTTTCTATAGTTTCTTTTCCTATTTCACAGGATCATATTGCTACTCTCTGTATCTGCAATATTAAATTGAATGAAATATTTCAGTAAGAGGGTTGTTAGCATTTTCAGATTCATTATTTTTAACCCTACATGATCAAATGCTGCATGGTGGTGGTGTTATTTGCACATTTTACTCATGATTTCTGAATCTCCTTCTTCATAAAATAAAATGAGACCATCATATCTTCATAGATATCCACTGTACAATGCAAATAAAATGTGATAGCAAACTTGGTTAACTTTTGGGTGCAATAATGACTGAAGTAAGTGTCTCCAATTATAGTTAAAAAAGACAGAATTATGAACTCATGGAGACATGCAAAAGGTTGTCTAGTCCACCTGGTGCCGTACTGGAGTAGGGAGTGTTCCTTTCAAGGGAAGGAGGAGAGCACGTGTAATTGACAGGTATTACAGCACTTCCTCTGGGTGAGCGCTAAAATGCAAATCAACAAGGAGCTGTCTGCTGGACTTTTCTCTGCCTGGCCATTTGGCCACTTCTGAAGCCATGTTTAAGGCCCAGAGTGATGCTGGGACACTTGGCATTGAATTCAGCTGAAGTATCTCTCCGACTGTCCCAGAATTTTGACCTGTGCAAACTCAAATGCATCGTTTTATATGAAAGCTTCTATGGAAAAGTGAGGCAACTGATCAGTTTCAGCTTAAAAGCTGTTCATTAACATTTTAGGTGTTCTCTTTCTTATGTGAAGATGAACTACATTTCAAATAGCTGCAATAAGTATTTCATAGTATGATACAATATAGTCTATCTTAAGTAAAGCTATAGTTAATGACTAAAATAGGGACACAATTCCTTTTACTTTCTTTACTAGATCTTAGTCAAACACAGAGCCATTGATCCATTCCTTTACTTCCAAATGCTTAGATAAAACGCATTAATTGAATCAAATCACCTTATAACAGAGATTTTAAGCCATTTCACTAACATGAGTAGTTCTCCTTCTGTCTTTCAGTGTGGTCATTGCAGAGGAGAAATACATAATGCTTTAATCTCCATTGCAAACTCTGTTTTACTGCAAAACAAGCAATATGTAACTTGATCAGGATTTCTTTCTGGTCTGTTCATGTCAAAGTCTGAGGTGTCATTTAGAAGAACCGAAGCAAAGCTTAATATTTTAAATCAGGCACTGATTTAATCAGGAGACTGACTTGCTGCAACATAAGCGACTGGTTAACACCAATATGAGTAGAAAGAAATAGACATTGACTGAAATATCTCTCATTTTATTCAACAGTTATCCTCTGGGAAGCAAATCCACCAGAGAACAACTAAGAGTACTGTATTTAGACATTCCCCCTATGGAAAGTTAGTAAAGATGCTGTGCAGAGCTAGCAAAGGAAAAGCAATGTGCACCCTGTACCATGAGAAGTACAGACATGGGGGCCAGAGTAGGGTTTCCATGTTGTCTGAACACGTCCAGGATATCTCTGTGTATAAAGGGGATAACCACTTAAGCCTCTTTACAGTTTGTAAACACAGACACCACAACCGTGCATGCCAATATTTGCAATTGGTATTATAGACTACAGAACTGATGTACACACACACATACTGGAGGGCATATTTACGTTGTGCAGTGGAGCGTGCTGCAGAGATCCCTCTGCTGGCAGCTGCCAAGGTGAATTCATCATAGGAATAGTGTCACTGCATCAATATGAAGTGGCACCTAAGAGAATTTGCTTCTCTCTGAGGCGCTGACACTGCAGCACTGTGTTTGGGATCAGAGGTCTACCTAATGTATGCAATGCCATAGGGCCATTGCAGCACTGTGTAAAGCCAGCTGAAAGCAGTGCCTTAGTGATCCAAACCAAGAATCTGTCTTTAGAAGCAATTGGTGTTTGCAGGCTCAGAGAAATAAATGGTACAATAGCCAAAAAGTGGGTGGAATGGAGGGCTATGATGAGCAGTATCTATAAACTCTCAAAGGAACATGTTGAAAATGCACAAGCTCAAAAAAATCTGTGTTAGTATACTCTGGTGGACACCATTCTGCTGAATGACACTTTGGTTGGTTGGTTAGTTGGTTGGTTGGTTGTTGGTTGGTTGTAATAATATAAACTACAGACTGCATATAAGTGGAGATAGATATAATATACAACTATCACTAGCAAGTTTTGTCAGAAGTTCTATTATTAGTGGGCCCTTGAGTATATTTCCTTATCTTAAATCAGTAGCAGACTTTCTTATTCCAAAAAAAAAAAAAAGAAATGCCTTGAGGATATAACTAAATGCATGCAAGGACAGACATGGAAAAAGAAACAAAGTCCTTTGGTCCATGTATTATTCAAGACTCAGAGAAATTAAATAAATTTATAGAAGTGGTATAATAGTTAGCAGAGACCTCTTCAGTATTTCAGTTGAAACATTGCCATTAACATTAATATTTTAAGCTTCTGTTATGCCACCTTCCTTGAAGGGACAACATATTGCATGGGGGTATCTGTATGTGTGTTCAATCTTTATTGTAAGGTAACTTTTAAAAATTACTTAAAAAAGTCCTTTTCTGTATTCAGCATTTCAGTTCACAATGTTGGATAATGGTACAGCATAAAGATTTAAACTAATGGAGGATGTTGAACAAAATGCAGGGAGGTAAAAATTGGCCACAAATTAAATTCATTTGGAAATTTGGCTAAGGTTTATAAACATCAAAGGACTGCTATAATTTCTTTAAGACTTTATTTCAGTAGTAGTGATAAAAATTATAATCACTTTGGAGATAAACCTGATGTTCACTTATGTAGTTATTAATATGAGGGTTTATTGTGTTCATAGTTTTTATCTATTGTTTTATTTTTATTTTAGTAAATTTTAGGAAGAGCTTATATTTATTTTTATAAAGTATTATTAAGTTTGCAATGTCAAAACACTAGGAGGTATTATGCTAAGACTGTCAGTGCAGTTCCATGAGATAGTTTTAAATTACATGGGTGCAATGTTATGTTTCTTAGAGGGTTCTTGTCTTTTTTTAGACAGAGCTTAGATAATGAATGTCTTTTCTTGTTCAATTATTTTTGCCTACATGTCCAAACGCTTTGTTACTGTGTGTTATTCAGTTTTCACTGAATACAGTCAGCAGTTTCCTAAGTTACTTTTCTGCGGTGCCCATCACTGGAATCCCTGAGAAGTTAATCAATAGTGATGTATCGCTTTTGGAAATACATTTTTAAGTACTTGGGATATATTATCTTTGTTTTATGAATGGCTAAATAAGGCTTAGTAATTTTTAGGGGCAAATGGTCTAACACTCCTAGGATTAATTTTCAAAATACTGAACTTTATTTTGGTAGTTGCAGGTTTAGTATGTCACCTTCAGATAGAACTGTGAACGTCCTACAGTTCTGCAGCTAAGATGTTGAAGTGTCCAGCACAGAATGC
Source organism: Thryothorus ludovicianus (assembly GCA_013397245.1). Classification (NCBI taxonomy): domain Eukaryota; kingdom Metazoa; phylum Chordata; class Aves; order Passeriformes; family Certhiidae; genus Thryothorus; species Thryothorus ludovicianus. Next base: position 29,990 of record VZTB01007631.1, read on the forward strand.
AGAAGAAAAAGATAATCAAAAGTGAAAATTCCTGTTTAAATGAATAAACATTCAAAATAAGGGGGAATTTGAATCCATTTTGACGTGGTGACACATCTGTGTGCCATTTTCACTCTGCAGAGGCCAGATTCTCCAGACAGTGAGAGAGGACCGTGGACAGCCATCAGGCTCAGGGTGTGCTGTCACTGAGCCTGGAATCCGGGTTCAGCTGCCTGCAGCAGGTGCCTGATGTGCACACAGCCCAGCGGAGAGCAGCAGGATCCAGTGAGAGCCCCGGGGTTGTGCAATCCTGCCGACGCACAAAGATGGCCCACGGCGACGTGGGAGAGCCTGCACTCCCTGCTCACGTAAGCAACCCTTCCTCAGGGAGACTGAGCACGGACACCAGAACCACTCCGGAGAAATTCTCATGGGCTCTGTGTTGTAAGTTATCACAGACCGTGGGTTTGAGATATATTCTCTAAATATGCATCATGGAGGTGACTAATTGGTCTTGCATGGTTTGCTAAGCTGAGCTGTCAGACTCCTTATCATTTTGCAGTGCTGAAGTATGATATAAAACAAGAATGCTGTCAAACTTGAGCAGCTAGACTTTTACTGTATTGAACATTCAACACGTCAGTGGATGAATTGTCTGTTGACCTTTTTATAGTCAGTTTTTTGCTTTATTGATCTGAAAACTATGAAAATCCTTATCTGTTTTGGTCAGTTGCTGCAAATGGCAGAAAAGGGGTGTTGCATGTTCATGTTTTGAAAATAAGAATTGTATGGACTGAACTTTCTTACCATGACCTGAAATGACTTGCAGAGTTAGGGTTGAAGAGATTATTCTGCTCTTTTCTGTTGCCATCATCAAGCAAATTTTATCCATGGCAGTTATACTGTCAGGCTTCAGTAGGAGATTGAAGTTGTAAGCTGGTAGTGATTGTTGCAGAAGGTGTCTAATTTTGAGTGTACATCTTCTAACCCTTCACATCCTTTGAGTGCTAACAATATTTCTGATGAAATGAAGGTAGAGTCTGAATTATTAGTAATAAATTGAACAGAGAGAATCACATATAGATTTCAGATCTGAAACCAGTTTTTGTGAGCTGCTGATTAGGAAAGTAAGGACGCTGTCTATAGTCACGCTAGGTGTGACATTCTGTGTGTGATTAGTTCTTATACATGCTTATGGTCTGATGCCTTTTTACAAAAACAGAGTAGAAGAGCTATGGTTCCTTTTATGTAACACAATAAAGCACAGTTATCTCTTGTTTATGTTGCTCTCAATAATTTAGGAGTGTTGTTAAAGTTTCTGGAAAGAATTTTAGACACTATGATAGATAATAGTGCACTAGATCAAATTAAAATAGGCAGCAATGAATGCATCAAAAGCACATCTGAACTGAGAAGCTTACAATCTCTATGCAGTGGATGCTGAAGAGATTTAAAGAAAGCTTGTCTATTGTTGAATTTACTACATGATCATGGAAATGGATGCAAAAAACATTTCTGTAATAAGCTGACTCTTCTGGAAATTGAAGGTAAAGTAGGGTTTCTAATTGAAATTTATCTCCAATTAATATTGACACAAAGGGCTGTTTTCCATTATTAGCCTTATCAAAGCAATAACATTTTTGATAGAGAAAATATTGCCATGAAACGAAGAGACTTTTTCCTGTCTTCACAAGAATAAACAAATAAATTACAATCTAAGAAAGAAATAGAAAAGTTTGACATATGTTTCAGAGCAGGTAGTGGGCTCTTAAGCCTTCTGAAACAAACATGATCCAGAAGGCTGTTCATCTCCATTTTATGTTTCTGTCCAACTCGAAGAGAAACAGGAAAAGTAAGTTTGCTTTTATGGTGTGGATCCTGCAGTTTTGGAACTCCTTTGTATGCTCATTTGTTCTCTCTGAATCATTCTTGCAAACAGGTGGGGAGCGCTTTCTTTTCTTGCAGGTTTTGGATTGAATTCAAGGCTCCAGGAAACCCAAGTCTCTTACGCTGGTGAATTTCAAAGCAGTTCAGCATAACTCAGTTGGGCTGCACAGAAGGAAACTTGTGAGGCACATGCTTTGTCAATGGTATTCCAAACACTTCTTGACTCAAAGACTTAAAACCATCAGGTGATCACTTTGTTGAATCAGACTCCTCTATATCCTAGACTGCTCTCATACACATTTTATCCTGTACTTTTTTCATGTTACTTACCAATTTGCATTTAGGCAAATCATTTAGGCAAACATGTCTTCTTGGCTCAGAGATTCCCTATGACAGAGAATTGCCAGCATCTGTTGAAAAGCTGGTTTTGTTATTATAAACTCAACATTGCTAAATGACAGAGTCTTCCTTTTCTAAGGGAAGAATCAAGGGAGGAAAGCCTACACTGCGTACATCAGCAGCTGAAGCATTTCCCAGCCAAACACTAAGTCAGTTTGCTGAAAGATTTATGTCAAAATTTGGTTAAAATCAGTTTGACAGTCTTGTTTTTCATATGGAGTTTCAATTCATAGAAAATCAGTCCACTTTTATCCCACACAAGTGAAGGTGGAGCAGATCAAGAAGGAATATCAACTTCAGGTGAAAAAAGTGAGAGAAGCCTTTCACTGTGTTAGGAATTGTTTGGGTTGTACGTAGCCACATTGGAGCTGTACAAGAATCACTTGTTTTGACCACATTGGAGCTGTAGAAAAATCACTTCAGCCTGTTCTCGAGGCTCTGTGGTGTACTTCAACTTTGCTGTAACTTCTGCATATTGAAAGGTTTAAATTATTCTTTTTCATTTATCATTTGTATGATTTTGTACTTAGTAAGTACTGAGGGGTTTGTGCACATTATGGCTTGAAGCTCCATCAAGCTAGACCCTTGTGTGAACCAGCTTGTCATGGGTCACATTAATTCATTACATTTACACTGATTAGGGTGGCTGAGGAAATACAACATGCAATGTTGTAATCCATAATGTGAAATCACTTTCCCTTCTAGTGGTTCCAAGCTGAATTGATAAGCATCACTAGGAGTTCATAATAAAAATTTTGTACATTTTCTCCCATGTAACATTATAATATCCTAGAGTCTTAAGAGTAAAGTTAGATTTCAGTGTATAATATAAAATTTTGATATTCAATTAAACTTTTTCCACTGAAGGATTCCTTTGCACATAATCACAAATCTTACTATAGTGTTCTCAAAGCAAAGGTTTTTTCAGCATACTTTCAACTCTTATAGAAGTAATGATTATCTCTGTGTTGTGCAATCCACTAAATTCACTGGTCCTGGGAGGTGATCCACCTTGATAAGCAATGTACTTTGACAATCTACTTTTACAGAAGCTACGGGAAAATTTCTTGGGTTTATAATTTGCATTTTTTTAACTTCTAAACTGAGAAAAGCAGGCTTGGGGTTTAGGGGATTTTTTTGGGTTTTTGGGGTTTTTTTTTGTTTGAGTTGGTTTTGGGGTTTTTGGTTTTTTTTGGTATGTGTGTATTTTAAGCAAAAATGAGTATGTCTTAGGGTCCTAGCTTAGAAGTTTAAAAATCAGAGAAATTCAAGGGATAATGGTTTGATGGTTTGTGCTGGTTCCCACATTGGTAGATAAAGGGATGGGTAGAAATTCCTGAAAAAACAAGTCAGAGCCAGAAACTCTACATGAATAAGTAAATAAATGTGTCTAAGGACACTTTCCCTATATAAAGAGCAATGACTGTTTTACATTGTGCAGCTACAACATGTAAGATTAGCCAGACAAATCCTATGAAAATCTTAAATACACAAGCCTAGCCACTGTCTAGGGCAATGTATAACAAAGCTCAGTATTTAATAACAATTTCAGGTTAAGAGCTAAGAAAGGGTGGAGGCCAGGGCCATGGCATTGGTGAGGATTTTAAGTGCCCACAGTCTGCACAAGTTCAATCACTCCTTGACATTCCCTGAAAACAAGGCATTTAAAACTCAGAGCCACATTTCATAGTGTGAAAATAGTATTTGTTGAAACACTGAAAGTCAGAAACAATGCTTTTGTTGGCAGCCTTCTTGACATGTGCTCATTCAAAGCAGGGGAGAAACAGTGCAATACAGAGTATTGGAAAAACAACCCCCGACAGATCTCCTTTGCATTGCTACTTCTCTTCATTCCAGGAACCACAAAGAACAAAACCACTCATGATAGAAGTGCCACCACACTGTGTCCTAGTGGGTGTGCAGAGAATCTTCTTGTGCCCCCCCCTCATGGAAATGTTGGGAGATTAAGGAGGAAAAGTGGAAGGAATGGTAATTGTAGGTAGTATGCTGTACAATGCTGCATATTAAACGTGCCACAATCCCAAACCAGATTTGCTCACAGCTCACTGTTTCTTGAAGGCATTGCAACTCTGGTTAAGGTGAGCTAAAAGAGCACCATCTGGAAATGGAATTGAGAGGGGCTAGGCTGAGCAGGAGGTGCTGTGGACAGACTGCTTCCTTCACATATCACTATCAGCATCTGCAAGATCACTGAGCCTAAAGAGAAGGCTTACCCTCTACAGTGAATAATGTATTTAGAGATTTTGGCAGCTAACCTGACTATTGCCAGTTTGTCCTTGCATCCTCGACACCTGGAGTCTGACTAGCGTATCCTTGGCTGCATTATTTGAGAATAGCCATAAGTCTTTTCCTATTCCTAGCAGGAAATATAATCATCATAAGAACCACTGGTAGTTACAAATTGAAATCTGATTTGCAAATCTCTCTAATTAGGATGAAACTGCAGTAAAACTTCCTGGCAGCTGACGTACATAAGCATGTGCAGCAATGCTGTGGAAGCACAAGACTTGTAAGCCTACCTCATGTGAAACAGGAAGTAAGAGGATGCTATTTTACAGACCTGCCAAATGGATATTACAGCAAACTGTATGCACTTGCCTGGCTGGCTCCTGGCAGCTATTTCCCATTGCAATTTCTGAATACTTCTTGCTCATCCAAGGTTGATATTGTCAAGAAGTGGTGTTATTAAAATCATGAATGAAACATTGAATGGCTTCATGTCCGGAGCAGATACTGATTTATATATTCATATAAAGAACTAGAATTATTTGCAATATCAGTATAAAATATAATAATATGCTATGTTAATGCAATAAACTATTAATTTACAGAATTCCTATCTTAGCAATTTCCCATTCTCTTTGGTATTAGCAATATCTGTACTGTTTGAATATGTCAGTATTTTCTATTGGAGTGAAGAGCAGATTTTATCACTACGGTATTTTTAAACAAAATATTGAGCAAGTGCGCAGTCACAGATTACCAAAAGGTTGCCAAAACACTAAATTAACAACTTCAAGTCAAGCATCATTGAAAACAAAGACTAACTTGTTCAACCATTATCTGAGAGAACAAGCACTACAGCAAAGAATACAATTTTGTAGTTTGTTTCCACCCAGAAGTGCATGCTTAATACTAAGCTGTGCTCTGTAGGTAGGTGTCTGAAAGAAAATTTCTCATGTTTAGTAAGAATAAAGCAGAGAACTCTCACTTTATCTGAGATTAATTCACAGCTTTCCCTTGATAGTAACCATACCACCTATAACCACACTGGTCCAAAATTTGGAATTCTTGTTCAGCCGAAACATCTTCATATGAAGACCTACAAGGTTAAATCCATTTGTTTCTGCAATGACTGAAAAAAACAAAATTGCACTGTCACCCAGAGAGGTCTCCTGGTTCATCTAATGTGGATAGAGGAGTCATTTATTCCTGGTGGGTGTTGTTGTGTACTAAGGAGTTTAAATATACTGAGCTGAGCACCAGCCTGCACGTATGAGGAGCATGCCAGTTTACACAGGGCTTCTCTGGGTGTCAGACAGCACCTTTTCCACAATGGAAGGGACAAATATTACTGTATCTGTCACAGGTCCTTGGAAACAACCCTGCATACCAAGAGCTTCACTCTTGGCTGACTAAACAGGGAGCAACACACTTGAAAGGTCACATTCTAATCAACAGCCATGGTGCAGCAACAGCAGGAAATAAGCAGAGTCTTCAGAGATCCATGTAGCCAATGCCTATGTCACAGGTTCTTTCCATAATTACATTCTCTAAGTTCAAGACATTTCAGCCAAGAAATTTAACTCTATTTTGAAAAAAAACACTCTGGTCAGATTAAAACCCGGATTCTGAGGTATATTCTGTCTTTATCTGTAGCAGAACCTTCAACTGAACTAATGAAATATATTGACCCTATAGTCCCTGTAAATAATTATATCAAATTCCTGTGCAATTATCCTGTGGCTTGTGACTGTTTGCTTGGCTGTTTGAGACCATGGATAGCTGCAATGTGCAACATCCTGTTGACAAGATCATTCATTTTCACATCTCAGAAATGTAGTACTTTAAATTCTGAAAATATTTAGATGCTGTCCCAGTGAAATTCAGTCCAAATCAAGCCTTGGTTCCAAGTCCCATTTCCCACTTGTTAAGGAATTTGGCTAATGATTCCTGACTATGCCTCCTAGCAGGGTACAGGGGGACAACAAGATTGAAAGGCAGAGTCTCCATTTAGCTCCTTTTCTGTGCTGGTAAGTAGTGAAGTAGGGATTCTAGGAGCAAAGCTAATGTGACAATGGAGTGAGAATGCTGAGGTAGTTTCAATGAAAGACTCCTTTGGTGCACAGAGAGGGAAGAGACATTTTTCGAGTTAGTTAAGTCAGAAAATAAGGGAAGAAGATTTTGATCCTTCTCATTATTAATCATAATTAATTATTATGACACAAGTTAATTATTGTTTTACAAAGTAATACAAGCAAATATAAATTAAAGATGAAATTTTGCATTTGCATGAACTTAATGACTGATGGTTGTGGTTAAAGGTACTTATTCTGACAATTATTTGTTTCAACAAACCTCTTCTAGATCACTTGTTTGTATCTGCCATCTTTGGGAATTATAGAATGTTTGCCTACTTTTATTTCACAGAATCACAGAATCAATTAGATTGGAAAATACCTGAGATCATCGAGTCCCAGCCTACTTGTTTGTTTTTCCATATTTGTTCAAGGTGCCAGCTGGGAAGTGGTTTCTGCTAAGTTTAGAAAGTAACACCTACTCTACTGTAGGAGAAGAAATTATGTTACATTTCTAATATGATTGGTGCATTGGAGAAATGATTGAAAGTGATGGTTTTCACTCTGTGATGCCGTTTTGGGATTATTGGGATAGTCAGGTTTAATGCTGTTTAAGAGGAAAACAGGATTCCCCAGTTCAAAATGAAAGAAGAGCGGGAGCACAGCACAGATTTCCAAGTCAAAAGATAAATTTCCTGAAAGTGCTACTCCACTCAGTTAAGGACAGGTATGCTGGAGTACTTAGTGTTTCACCTCTGTCTCTTGCTTTGTGTAGCAACAAGGAGTGTAAAGGATTGGAAGAAGATCTCTCATCACCCAAATGGTGAGACAAAAAAGAAAAACTGCCTCAAGGTACATCGGCCCTGCAGATCTGTTGCTGAAGGAGAAAAAAACAGCCCTCTGGGTCTCAAATAAGACAAAGAGAATATGTAAACCTTAGACAAATTCTGTTTTCATACAAAAGCACAGAAAAGTATTGCAGATCTTTCATATGACTGGTGGGATCAGAGTCGTTTTTTTCAGAACCCTTAAAGTTTCTGATTTCGTCTGCTCTTTGATTATCAATTTGAAGTAAAGAAAGCAGTGTCCCAGACCAACTAATACTGGCTTTTTCTGCCAGGTCAGACCCTCTGGGTTCCCTGTGAAATTGTTTCCTGAGACATTTGCTGATCTCATTTAAAATATCTTTTGATAGCCAGACTTCCAGAGGTATCTGACTGCTGCAGTAGCTCTTCAGCCACCCAGACAACAGACAGTAACCTTAGCAAAGCTGCTGCCTCTGAAGCCATTACTGAATTTTACATAGAGTAACCTAGAGGAAATTCTGTTGCCAGTATTTTGGTTTTTTAATATTATATAATAATGTAAGATTTAAAAATAAGATAAAGATATTTATAATAAGCATGAGTCCTTTGGGAAGACTGGAAAAGTCTCTTTAAAAGGAAAAAAAAAGTAAGTCAAACTAGGATCTGAGGTAACGATCAGTTAAACTTGTGAGTTAGGCCTGGTGGAGTAATTATCAGCCAGCCCAATTTTTTAATAAAGGAGCATAAACCCACTGACTTTAATATATGAGCACATAGCATTAAGTTTGCATTCAGCCTGTTCTGTAGAGAGGAATGCTCATTATATTACCATATCGACAATTTTTAAACAAGATTTAATGCTTTAGGTGGGATAGGAATCCTTTATCCCAAATTCAGTGTATGTGAACATCTAACTATAAAAGATCCATATTTCTTGTAAATCATGTCCCCAAATGGGATCACATTGGTCCCTTAAATGAGGTTTCAGAGCAGAGTTTGTGCTACACTTCAGTCTCACACTTAAACTCTCTAAATACTTAAGTTAAAGCAAGAATTCTATCTGGGTATTTATTCTTTGCTTTCTATCCATGATAATTTAATTTAAGACAATGAAAATAAGCATCTGTTATTTGAACACCCTTGACAGTCCTACAGTCTCCTATTACAGCTCCAGTAAAAATTCTCCCTAAACCCCTGAAAATGTGACAAAAATTTAAATAAATATTTTCATCAAATGCCTTGTAGAAAGCCATTGTTTGCATATACCCAACTGGAAAATTTCTATTCAGTTACCAAAAATTAGTAGAGGTAAATATTTGGGTACTGTGAGCCAGCCCTCTTCTACTTACAAAAATGTAGCTCTCTTGATTTAATAATCAGTTGGGTTCCTGATGAACTGTAAGAGAAGAGCACACAGCCACTGGTGTTCCCTGGAAAAGAGGTGTTAAACTGGGATTCTCTGCCCTCCACTGAGGTCACTCAGATACACACCTGAACATTAACACCAAAACCATAATTTACATCTTCCAAAAGATGGAGAAAGTTTGGATCTGGATCACACTCTTTTCCCTTACTTCTGATTACAAACTGGCCTTTGCCTGTTCCACATTTGTTACTTTGTCTGTTATTTTACAATACATGGCTCAGAACTTAGGAGTGAAAACAAAATGTTGGGAATTTAGGGGAATTTCAGTACAGGAACAGTGACCTAAGAAAAACAAAGGTGTTGGATGACCTAAAGCCAGTCTTGAGAAGATGACTGTGGAAGGTGGTATGAAGTCATGAACATATAAAGAGAATTGCTTCTCTTAAATATCTTAGTTTCAGACCAAAACTCTGCTCTACTAGATATGTAATTATGGGGCAAAATATTTCCACAGTCTGCAACAAAAGAACAAAACAGACAGCAAAACAGGCACAAATAATAATGTATAGGAAAAAAGTAGAAAGCATGGAAGCAGGATATAGTACAACATACACAGAGTGCAACTCTTTGAGTAAATATTAGCAGAGAATTCATCCAGATCAAGGAAAGTGGACATTTGTGTGAAATCAGCTTATCTGTTCAGCCACTACACACCTGTTCTCTTGGAGGCATTCCACGGACTGGAAGGACCAAGTGCAAGACTGAAATGCCAAAACACCCTGCCACAGCCTGTTCTGCTGGGCTCACAGCATTGCACAAGGCGATCATAAAAGGAGAACTTCGCAAAACCATGCGCAAGATGGAAATACCCTGCAGGAAAAATGTCTGCCCCTTCTGAACATTTACCTTCAAGATGTTATAGTTAAGGCTGGGACTAGGTCAAGGAGAGAAATGAGCTGCATTTTAAATCTTTGTACCCTCTAGTTATTTGTGTTCAGTCAGTCACCCACAGCTAATGTTTCTCCTTCTTTTATCTCTGTTATGACAGACCAAAGCTACACAAGACCTACCATTTGTAGAAATAGCTCTTTAGGGCATGAGAACCTCCAAGATGCATCCACTGTGTGGCGGTGCTGATGGCAGAGGCTTTCAGTCACTGCTTACACTGACAGACACCATATATTGCTACTTCAGAAAGCAGTGTTCAGAGCAGAGAATGGTCTTGATAATGACCATTTTAACTTTTTTCTCAATAATGCTCTTTAGAGCAGATTTGACAGTGCTGCCCACATCACCAGGAAGGAAGAAGTGACTCGGCTGGAAGGAGCAAGAAGAAAGAGAAGAACATGGCAGCAATGAAAAAAGCTGGAAACTAGCTGATTTTATTGGGGTGGGAAAGGAGATGTTCACCAGTGACCAGCCAGTTCTGATTATTCCTTTGATGGTAAAGACTAATGAGAATGGCTCATAAAGAAATATTACCCCCTGTATACAGAGATACAGTCAGAGGTCACCTTTAAATGTATGGAATCCTTGTTCTGCTCTGTGGCTTTCTGAAATATTGTATCAGTTCTAGGATTAAATAAGGATCCCTGTTCTTCATCAACATGGGTCTTTGCCATTAGTTCTGTGTCTATTCAGATGGGTGATGGATCATACATAGAACTTTGGGAAGAAGTTGAGATGGTCTGCCCCTTTGGAATCTGCAGCAGCCCCCAAGTAATGCTCCCAGGAACAAAGAGGTGCTAGACCTTAACAGATGTAACACTCTCCAGTTTAATTATGTCTGAAGTCCCTGTGATTTCATAGTTGCACTTCTCAGAGTTAGTCTCATAGCCAGCAGCTCCTCCCAGAAGAGCTCCTCTGCGGAAAAGCAGAAAAAACACATCAGCCTGACATCAGCCTGACACAGCATCCAGTGACAGGTTCCTGCTGTCCTGGAGGTTATGCAGCTCACCCATAACAGCTCCCCATCTGGGCAAACTTTGGATTTTATGTGTGCACCCAGTGAGGAGGAAAAGCTGCACCATGGGAAGGGAGAAAGCAGAAAAAAATTCTTGAAGCATGTACATCCTCCACTGAGTAATTGGGCTTTTTAATGTGCTAAAATATCTCTGAAAACATAGAAGCTTTGCTGACTCACAGATACTGTTGTTTCAAGTGGCTTTGGGGGATAAATTGATTGTTTGGCCATTTGCATGTTAGAATTGCAGCCAAAACCAGAAGAGATAAGAAGCCAGAGCAGCATGGACACCTCATAGGTAATGACAATGAGGTATAGATTTAAAAAGTGTCAACTATTTCTCTGGTAAGCCATTTTTAACATCTAATAAAACAAAAGCAAACTCATCTGCTCTTCCCTCTGACACACTAATGTGTGAGCTCATATTCTCTATGTGGCCAATAAAAATATAACCATTGAAGAAATTAAAGAGTGGTACTTCCCTCTAAAAACAAGATAGAAACAATATTAAAAAAGTAGAAAACACATATTTGAAACCCATAAATGTTACAATAAAGGTATTGAGATTGGATATGTATATCAGGAGAAATCAAACAATAAGCTCTTTAAAAAGGAGACTTATAAGAAGGAGGAGGAAAAAATTGTCTGGCATTAGTTGAGAAAATATCAAGCAGAAAATTGCTTTAAAATAAACTAGAAAGAGAAATTTGTAATATTTAAAGGAAAATGCACACTGAGAAAGCAAAAAGGGTAAAAAGGGCAGTAATATAGCTTAATTTGAAAGAAATTCTTTTGCCTACTGCTGGTAACTCTAACTGTAGTACTGAGTAACATTAAAAATGGACTTCATCACCCACTTGGAACTTAAATTCTCAACCTGCTGCTCGTTTCATGTGCCTTGTAAGAGCCACATTCCTTGGCTTTACTTTTGAGTTTTAACCTGTCTTGCTCAAGGAAGCTTTTAGTTTGAGAGCATCTCTGAAAGTCCACCTTACAAGTTCAAAAGAATGAATATTCTCAGCCAAGTCCAACTCGATTTTCCCTCCCCATCAGTGGAATATTCCATTCCTGCACTAGGATATGAATACAAAAACTTACTTCCTTTCAGTCAGGAAACCTCCCCATTTTCTGTCTGAGCTGAACAGTGAAGCAGGAACCTCAAAGGAACCTAAGCTCCCTCAGTGACTGGAGCATCCTGAGGGAATGATTCAACAGTCTTGGCTTCCCTGACAGCTTAATGAAGTAAGTGCTACAGGTTATTTCCCAGGTATGATAGAAAAATGTACAATTCTTTGTTCGCCCCTGTGACACTTTCCCCTTTATTCACTGTAAAATTAAAACCACTGCTGCAAGAAAATTCATTTAGTGAGTGGACAACCACCTTTCCACCACACATAGCAAAGATTTGTAAGGGATATCAAATTAATATTTTCAGTAGGTCATATCCTCCATGACCTTTTAGATATCTATGAAAATAAGAATTAAAAAATAATTAGTCTCTCTTAAGGTTTTTTCTTTTCATTTTCTATGGAGTTGTGTTTTTTGCAAGTGCATTCACATTAGCTCACAAAGTCATTTTTATCTTTAAAACTGTTTCACATGAGAAATCTTTTGACTGTGTTATTGTATAGTAAACCTAAAAAAATTAAGAGAAGCAAAATTTTTTCTTGTTCCACATTTATTTTATGTCTTTTGATCTTGTCTCTGTCCTGTTGATGATATCACTCTGAAACTTGTGGTAAAATACCAGGGTGAGAAAGAAGCTTAGCTCTTTGAAATAATTGTGGTCAAATTTGTGTTACACCCTCTGTGATCTGATAACAACAAATCTAACATGTAAATCTTTGCAGAGACATATACATCCAAGTAATCCATTTATTTGCAGACTTCAACAAATATTGACAGAAGCAACTTCATACCTGTGGGTAATGACCCACCACAGTGGTGACGGATCAGAGCCCTGACTAGAGCCTGTGCATGAGAACACTGGATGTGCACAGCTTGGCTTCATTTCTCCTGCAGTATGATGTGTTTTTTACTTTTGCATTAAAATTGATCAAGACAGAGGAATGGCAATGATCTTCTTGGGTCAGGTGTCAGAGGCTGTTGTGGCGTGGGTAACCTCATGTGGAGCTGTGCTGCATGTTCCAGTCAGACCCTAGGTGGGCTGAATGATGTTCTGGGGGTGCTTCTCTCCACTCTTAGTAGCATAGGACCATGAAACTCACTGCTGGATTTAAGAAACCCAGTGAGTACATTTCACACTCTGCATTTTTCACCTCCTTGGATTCCATTTGGGCTAGGATGCTAAAGGCTAGCTGTGAGAGGTTTTGTTAGATCAGTGTAAACCAGCATACATATGAATACCTGAAAACTGCTCTTTGTAGAACAACCCATCCAGTTTTGTAGATGCTAAATATTAAGTGATGCTTACAGTAGAGATATACTACATTGTGGAATTACTATTACTGCACTTCTGCTATATAAAGAAGTTTTAAAATGTAGCAGTAATATTTTTGTAACAGCAATGGTCTGAAGATATTTGTAATGTAAATCTTTTGGGCAATAACCTTAAAAATAGATGTAAGTTTCAAAACTCTTAGGTTTAATAAGTTACTCTTCTGCTGGTAGTAGATTGGATACTTTCAGGTTCCTAAATTGCTTATAATATCATCCTGCTTTCAATCTGACTTTTCATTCTAGAGTTCTAACCCCAAGAAAGGTGTTGAGTCTGAGATGGACCATATCATTATGGTTCAACAGAAGAAAAAAAAAAATGGAAACTGATTTGATAATTTTAGAAGAGAAACTGCCCTTCTACATGTTCACCAAGTACTCCTCCCTCGGTACATCTTGCGTGCCTGCTTGATGAGGAACTACAGGCAGTAGTATCTGACTCTCCAAGGAGTGTGTTTTGTAGGTGTGATGCCAATGTGCACACCTCAAAGCAAGGGCCTTCTTGGTTTCTTCAGATCTGTACAAGGGTTGCTACTGGAAGAACTAGTCATGAATATTATGCCAGGATAAATTTGCTAAAAAAAGATCTTTCTAGTGACCATTCAGGTCCAAAAAAGAAACATCTCTCCACCTCTATCTCTCCACTCCACCAAAAGAAGAAGCTTTCCATTTACTCACTTGGAAGGCTCACTTTTGGCCTGCAAAGGACCTTAATGCCAAAACCAGCAAGCAAAGCACTTCAGGTTGCTTTTTCCCCCTTTATTTTTATTTTCCCTTGTATTTAAATCCAGATTTTGGATGAACACTTTCTCCAGGCATTTTTTCCTTTTAAAAATAGGGAAGGTATGTGTGGTTTAATACATCTCTAATTATATTCCATTTAACTTTGCTGAAGCAAAGTTAAAATTAGAACGTTCATGATGACAATTAATTGATATTTCTACCCTGTGTAGGGTGGATATGAAGGCTGATGTCCTCCCAATGCCACTGACTCAGGGTTGCTAAAGGAAGTCTTGTGAAGGAAAGTCTTCTCTTATCACTTGGCATTTCTGACTTGCTAATCTGATTTCAAAGAAAAATTGTTTATAGGAGTTCCTGGTTCAAATCCTCCTCCTTGCTAAAGTTGATGTCAAAGCATGTGCAACAGTAACTGGATGAGCAAGTCAAGCTTGTTGAGTTCAGATCCAGAAATGCTAACAATTTACTGATTTAGCAGCCCTCAGATGCCAGTTAATAACCAGAGAAATAGGAACCCATTCAAACTTTTTGGGTCAGACAATCTGACGTTTTTCTGTACTGGTACTGGTGTTGAAATCCAACTCTGGGTGATGTCCCAGATGAACAAATCTCTGGGTCAGTTATAATATTTGTTTGATATCCCTGGCTACATGAACAGATAAACAAACAGCTTGCATTTTCTTCCTCTTCAAACTCTCCCCTTACTTCCCATTGCTACTTACATGATTTCACTACCAGCCCTGTGTGTCTTGCAGCATACTCTGACCAAGCAGGTGCTATGGAGAACAAGGAATGCAGCTCAGGCTACTTTTTGTGTACCCATCCAGCCTCTCCTTGACAGCAAGTAGGGGAGTATCAGCAGTGATAGCCTGCACTCAAACACATCATACTTGCTTGGGGAAATCATGGCAGTGGGCACAAGCTACCTTGTACCCTTCACATGATCACATGAGAGAGAAGGTGATGAAGCCACCATACACTGAACAGAATTTTTAGCATTTTCCAGATGTTTTCCTTGTGCCCCAAATCAAGCTTCCAGTTTGAGTTTTAAAAGTCTGTATTTCTGACAACATAGAAAATGTATTACAGGAACTGTGGTCACAGAAGACAAAAGTTTTCTTGAGTTTTCTGTTTAGTATATATATTTTTAACTAGCTGTATAAAGTCATCTCTCAGAAGTATTGACTCAGAGTGTTCAAGTATTTACTCGGTGAAGTTAGTAACAAGATCTCATTCTTATTTAGTCCTAAGTAGCAAAGGCTTCTCTCTCACGACACTTTTAGGGACTCTATTGGTGATCCACCTGAGCATGCCCACCAACAGAAGGCTTCCATCACTCCAGGTTCCCAGGGAGGTGGACGCATTTTGGGAGCTCACAAGTTTCAATTCTGCATGGCTGGTGTCAGCACTCAGAGCCCGTGGGGTCTGTTGGTCAGCCCGTCTGTGCCCATGGCCAGTGGCAAACCAACATTTCTCAATGGTAACAGGGACTGTACATCAGTCCTCTGGAAACAAACAAAAAAAAAAAGATGTCCATGGAGCTGGGCCACTTGCATCCTGTTGGCACAGTCCACATTCAAGGTTGTTCCTCTTTGGCTCCATTCCCTTGGAGACACAAGGAGCAGCTGTGCAGGAAGTAAGTGATAGCCACACCACCTAATGCTTTATGTACAAACAAGAGGTGAGCTGCACAGCCTTGATAAATGCAGGCATGATAGTGGTGGAGTGGATTCACATCACCTGCATGACCCCACAACTCAAATAAGAGCTGCCACAACTGGTGGGCAGGCTGGAGATGTCCCATAGCTGGGATCTGATCTCCACAGCAGCCAATATTGCAGACGTTTGTGAAGGAAACAATCAGCTCTTAGGCAGCACTCCTGCAGATTAAAAAAAATAAAAGGGAGCTGTTCTTGTTTGAAAATAGAGGTAATCCAGTCTTCTACCAAATATGAAAATATTTCAGTTACCTTAATTTCATTATAAAAGTTTTTAAGCCCTTTTCCACTGACTATTCTAAAACAATTACATACGGGGTTGTTCATTGATTTTTATGCCACTTATCAAACACTGGAACACTGACTTTTATTATTTTATTGGTATAAGAAAAGGGAAAAGGTATAGCTTATTAGCTTGCTTTCCATGAATATTTATAATTTCATTTTACAAGCTTTGTTGATGTAGATGCAATTTATTTATATTTTAATGGGAAAAATATAAAGGACCATGGATACTAATGCAGTTCTGTCAGGGACTACAGAAAAAGTTTTCCAGGCTGTACAAGGAGTGGGCATGTACTTGTGATAAGAATTAAAGCTCAGCAAGTGTGAGCCATTGATGTGCCTGCCCACATCAAAGAGGATTTAAAAGCCCATGGGAATTCACTGTTTCATGAGCAGAGCACGTTTCACTCACGAGACATGAATAACTCCCTGTCTCACTGAACTGATGTTCCTTGGCATTTTGTTATCTTCTTGCCTCTGGAAGCACCAGGGACTCCCAGGCACAGCTTTATTTTGGACAGGATTTAGTTGCCTGAACACAGGGCAAATGAAAAAGACTCGTGCCCCTTTAAACATCCCAGGATACCTGAGCGTCATGAACAGAGAATTTGTGTCCTTCTACCTCTGCCTCCACAGACAATGCCAGATACTTGCAAAGGACACCATGTGCCTGTGTTCTTGTAGCTGTATCCCTAGGGGAGAATAGCAGGATGCAAAGTTTGATGCTGTAAATATTCCCCAGGATGAGCTTGATTCCTTGCTTGATTCCCCTTAACTTCCAGGGGAATATGTCTGCTCAGAATTCTGAAGCTGACTTTTGTGAGTACTCACTGCTGCTGCAGAACAGGCCAGCTGGGAGAAGGCAGCAAGCCTAGAACCTGGTGATGGCTACAGCTGTGCAACTGAGCCAGCCACAACACTGCTGGGGCCTCCAGCAAAGGCTTTACCATTGCAAAATTATTAACACAGACTTCTGGTCAGGCAATGAACTTGGAATTTACCTAAAATTCTCCAAAAACACACCCACTGCTTTCCTGCTGGCATAAAGATGCTATCATAAAAGTCTGTGGGTTGAGTACCTCTTCTGCAGACAGCTTGAGTAACTTAGCTTCATTTGCCTCCTTGGAAATCTGAAAATGAGGTCGTTCTACGTGACTATACAGAGCTGCCTTTCTGGAAGGCAACGTTGTGGTTTGATGGCTGTTGTCTAATAGGAAGCCACTGAACTACAGCACAGGTTGAGCAGCACTCCATAGCATTTAGGAGCTGGTGAGGTGCAGTCAGTGGAACTAAGGCTCAAAGTTGCCTCAGTGTTGGTAGAAATAAGACTTTACATTCCAATATTAATTGTCTAAGCTATTCACTATCTGCACTTCATTACCAGGATAAACCCGTGTAACCAGAGATTATCCAGTTCTCATCTGGAAAACACACACTGTATTTATTATCTTATATATGCCAACTAAGTAAACCAGTCTTCTTTAAAATTTAGTACTACCCTGGTCTTAGTATGGCACTGGTACAATGAACTCCTGTGCATACAGATATGTCATGAAACACGGAATCGATTTTCAGCTTTAAGTGCCTTTGTAAGGACAGTGGAGCTTTCAAATCTAAGAAACAACATTCAAATTAGACTTTCAGCCTCTTAGCTGAATAAGCCTTTTTTTTAATTGCACACAATCTTTTTAGAATCAATAATGTCAATGTTCATTTGAGCAGTGCTCTACTACCTGATCTCTTGAGGGCAGCCTGGACAGAAGGGGGCTAATGGCAGTAAGGGGATAGGATTTTCTTCTGTCTAGCAGGATAGAAATTTGTTCAGTATTACCTTAAGGTGTTCAAACCCAGTGGAAGGAAGATATTTGCCTAGGGTTTCTCATTCCTCTAAGATTATTCAGAGTCTCTGATAATACAATTATGGATCTGTGGCACCTGTGTTAAGTGTGAATGCTTTCTTTGCAGCCTGTTGGCTTTAGCAGGGCGTGGGATGGTCTTTAGCAGTTTTTTACCTTATTTGAAGCCAAAGCTTCACACTGTTTTGTGGGGTACATTGGAAGGATTTTTTTCCTTGCAAAATTTTAAAGGGTATAATTTGTTTAATCTTTAAGATTTTTTAATTTCCTGTGTGAGATGATGCTTCCTGTTCCTCTGGTCATTCTTTTTGCAGTAGTGCTTGGAAGCATTTCCCAGCTACAGTTGCTCTTTTGCTACTCTCAGAATGAAGGAATTTCTCCATTGGACATAATGCTTAGAACTATTTCTGGCATAGAATAAAACATTTCACTTGATGCAGCTGACCAGAGTATTGTGTTAAGTAACTAAGAGAGAAGAAAGGTGGGAGAAGCCACAGTCTCAGTGAGCCTGGTAAACCAAGCCCTGATGGTTTGTAAAGGGACAGTGAGGCTGAGTCTCTGAGTGCTCTGTGTGCCAGGGGCGCTGTGCAGTGAAACCCAGCACACTTAACAACAAATGGGGCACTTCTGCCCTCCAGGCTGAAATTCAAGCCTGAAGGATGAGTGCCTAACTACCATCACCAATGCATTAAGTACAATTGATAAGTTGGACTTGGTGATCCCTATGGGTCCCTTCCATTTTTAGAAATTCTATTAAAAAAAAATGCCCTTTCTTTCTGCCTTCTACGTTTGAGTAATTCTATGATTAAAAGCATTATTAGTGACCTGAAAATGAAACAAAATATTTCTAATATGTGCACAAGGTGCTTTGATCAGCTTAATTTTTTTTGGTTTGGTTTAAAAATTAATTTCAGAAACAAAATCTTTTCCATGCTGATGTAATGATCAGCTCTTCTAAGAGTTCATTGTTTTCTGGAGCTTAAAGCATTAACAACAGGATGATGGCACTAGTATGAAAGGATTTTTTTAGGAATGGACTTTGCTAGGAGTCTCCTAAGAGGTAGAGTCAAATTCCTTGGATTTGTTTATGGAGTCATTTTCTCTTAATTTATAGGAAAAGGGAAAAAAATAGCTAATAAGAAGGCACTGTTTTTCATGCAAGAGTACAACATGGAAGAGTTAGGTACCTAAGAGTGGAAGAAAATCAAAGGCTCGCCAGAAGTCATATAAGAATTCAGGTATGAATCCTGGAATCATCAGAGATCTCCAAGACAAGAAATCCAGTTCTGACTGGCAGCTATTCTTAGGGTAAAAATTTGGTAAAACTGCAAAATACTTAATTATAAGTGTTCATTTTTCTTTTCTTAATATGAGTTCATTGCTAGTTTAACCACACAGAGCTCACTGCTCAGAAAGTGCATTCCACTTAGCTAAATTAAAATCTCAGCTGGGGCAATTGAAAATGAGAAATTAGGCCCTGGGTTAAAAATGTCCCACAGCATTGCCAAGGCAACAATATCAAAACATGATAAGCAGAATTATTCTGAACATTAGGCACAGCTTAAAATGAGGTTACAACAGCTTTTTCTGAAGGCTGAAAGGAGACACAACAGTAGTTGCCTGTAAGTAAACAGCACCTACAGTACCTGCAGTATCTTTAGCCTCTATAATGCACACCATTGCCTTTGTGCTAGATACCCTATTGACTCTGTGTGACTCACTTTTTATGACCTCACCAATGAGATAACACTCTCATTTGAGAAAAGACTATCAAATAAGAAAAGCCCTACTGCCTGATAACTTGATTAAGAGCTGAGTACTCAGGGTGGTGGTGTGAGACCTTTCATTTCTAATCAATTCTGGCTTCTTGTTGAGCAGCTTTATGGAATTATCCAGCCTTTGGCAAACTTGTATGATGTTTACTGCACCTAAAGATAAATTACTCTTTATTTGTCCAGTTTGCTGCAAGGTGGGGCCCATCTGCCTGTAGGGATCCATTCTCTTAAGACTTGTTGTCAGAGGGCTCATTTTTCATTTGAGTGTCCTTACAGCTTTCATATTTTTGCCATTTTTAGAAGCCGAAAAAGAAAAAAAGAAGTGATGTAGAAACTTCAGCTTCAAGATCACAGATGTACATGCTGGTTTATAAGTTGTCTGACCAGCAAGCAATAATAAATCAGTTATTTATATAAAATTGGAGAAAAATCCCGAAATCCATAGCTGGAGGCAAAGCTTTCTTTGTCTACATAATCCTGTAAGTGTAGATCATAAAATACATACATTCACTATTACCACAACATGGCCAAACCCTTCCTCCCCTCTGTGTAACCGTTGTCACACATCACTATCACAAAGCAATGGAAAACTTGATACATATTGTGAGACATACTGTTAGGGCTTATGTTCCCTTTTCCAAGGGTGGAAACACCTACGGGAGAATGCCATGTAGTTTACTTCATACTTTGGTTCTCCTTTTGTTGCTCCCCTTTGGATTCTAATCTTTCACTAACTGGGCCGTTAACAAAGTGCAGGGTAGGAAGGAGATGTGTCCCTTTCTTCTGCTTCAGTTTGAACAAGAAAAACGCCTGATAGCTCTGGTGTAGATAGCAGTGAGGTCCTGCTCCTTGGTAACCAGCAATGTTTTCCGGTGGCAGCAGGAGCTCCAGGCAGTGCTGGGAGCTCTTGGTGGAGCACTGGGGCTCAGGATAAGTCTGCCTCCACCCTGTCTAGCATGCAGACAGACCAGAAAGCATTGTGCTATTCTTTTTTCACTTGTTTATTTTGGTGGTTTGGAGTTTTCTTACAGATTCAAGCCCATCAGTTTAAAACCTGTTCCTCAGGTGTTACTGAGCTGACTTTTGCCATTAGGATGACTACAGTTTTACATCTAGAGCTGAGATCCAGTTTCCTCTGCTAGCAACCTTCACAACTCCTTTAGGTCTAGGTGATTCTCCCCTTCTCTTATGCCCTCAAGAAACCCCACGTAGAGTGGTGTGTCCAGGTTTGAGGACCTCAGCTCAATAAAGGCATGGACCTGCTGGAATGAGTCCAGAGCAGAGCCACTATGTTGATCACAGGACTGGAACACCTCTCCCAGGAAGACAGGCTGAAAGAGATGAGCCTGGAAAAGAGAAGACTTTGGGGAAAGCTTAGAGCACTTAGAGCACCTTCACAAGTAAACTGGAGAGAGACTTCTTATAGAAGCAGATAGCACCAGGACAAGGGACAATGGTTTCAAAGTAAAAGAAGGCAGATTTAGGTTAGATATCAAGGGGAAATTCTTTACTCAGAGGATGGTGAAGTACAGGGACAGGTTGACAATAAAGGCTGGGTTGCCCCACCCCTGGAAGTGTTCAAGAAGACCAAGTTGGATGGGACTTTAGCAATCTGATCTAGTGAGTGATGTCTCTGCCCATGGCTGTGACTAGATGATCTTTAGGCTCCCTTCCAATCCAACTCATTCTATGATTCTATAATATTTTATTCCTCTGGGATATCTCAGCCATGCCTGATAATTAGCAGTTTAGGAACTTTCTGGAACATGAAGTGAGAAAACAAATCATTAGCTATTTATGCACCAGTCAATGAGCAGGACCTGGGGGACAAATGCCATAATGATGTGCCCTGCCCAGAATTGTACCAGGATACAAGGACATATGGCAAGGAGACAAACTCATGCAGTTAGGACCAGGTACCTTGGAGATTATACTAACCATATCGCATCATACCATAATCATATCTAATTGACACATGTAATTATATTCACATATATGTACAAGGAAGGGCACGGAGAAATGCACTGGCAAGTACTGCAAAGAGGAAGACTTCCCCAATTTAACATGGTTACACTGATAAACTTGTAGGCTGGTAGTGGTGGGAAATCCTTCAGGTATATCACGATTCTGCATGAATCACAAGCTGCTTAATAGTGCATTGAAATGCAGTTTTGAGCCATGACTGGTAGAAGATGTTCTATCTGATTTATCCTGGGCAAAATGTCCAGAGGGGGTGGTAAACACATTAAGTTAGATGAGCCATCCAGGGCATACCTTTCACTTGTTATCAGCTATGCACAATAAACTGACCCCAGAGACATTCCAGTGTAAACTGAACTAAAATTATTTCAGACATAAAGACTTTCTATTTGCAAGAAGTAAATATCAGAGAAGAGCTGGCATAGGATCTTGTTAGCAAGCAGTGAGGGTAAATGTACATTTACAGGGAAAGCAGCAAATCATAGAGAACAGAGACCATTTTATTGGCTCTGGAATTAATCAGTAGGGAAATGCTAATCAAAACTAGAGGGTTAGAGTCCAGGAGCTGTGGAGTCACTACAAAATTATGCATACTCTGTTCTTATCCACTTTTTCCCCCCTCTTCTTCCCTGAAGTAATATGCCAGCTGTGCAAATGTTTGACCCTGTGAACATTCAAAAATTGATTGTACTTTCTGGCCTTGCTGAACACAATCCAACCCCTGTCTGCAGAAATAGTGTTTTCCAGAAGCAGCAATGAGTACACACAGACATGCTTTTTGCTAAGAGCACTTGCCAAAGCCTTGTCCAGGAAAGAAATATTCCTGATCAGTCAAAACACTCAAACCTTTACCACTGGGAGTTAGTAGAAAAGATCCATTCTTTAAATGATTACTATATCTGTTATTTATACTATATGTGTTATACAATAATAATGTGTTCCCTAGAGTGAATATCTGTCTTTCTCACAGAGTACTTTCTGGATCTTTGGCCAATTTCAATCAAATGCAGCAGATGAACAGATGTTTATGTAAGTTTCTGCAAAGTTAGAGAAATTAGGTAGCCAGGTAAAAGAAAGAAACTTTATTGGGATATCTTGATTAAAGTCTTTCCACTTCAGGAAAAGCTTCAGTATTGATTTATCCCTTTCTACACAGGGAGTCAGCATGAGAGCTGAACATCAAAATGTTTATATGTTGGAAACAAGACCTCATTGCCCCATGCATTCTAAAACATCTGACCTGACAGGTGGCTTCTGTGATGTCCAATAAGATGAACATACTGACTGAAACTGGCAAATTCATAATCTCTTAGCCTGAAAGAATAACATTAGCATAGTTCAATTAAAATTCCATTTGGTGTAATTCAGTTAAAATTTCAGCAGCACAAGAAGACAGAACTCTCTGAGAAATGAGTTTTCATTAGATCCAATGGTTGTGGAACTACTGTTCAAAATTTTTTTTGCCCTGGAACTGAATGACTCCACTGTGGTCATCCCTTATAGCACATTATTGATCTGAGAGGGATGAAGGACTCCCCTTCTAACCGTAAAACTAAAGGAACTTTTTTTAGAGAAACATAGACCTACTAAGGTTGGAAAAACCTCCATCATCAAGCCCAATAGTCAACCCACCGTTACTACCATGTTCACCACTAAACTATGTCCTCAAGTGCCATATTCACAGTTTTTTTGAACACTTTCAGAGATGGTGACTCCATCACTTCCCTGGGCAGCCTGTTCCTACGCTTGACAACCCTTGTCGTGAAGAAACTTTTCCTAATATCTAATCTAAACATCCCCTGGCGCAACTTGAGGCCATTTCCTCTCCCCCTCTTATGTAATCATGTACTTTCCAATCGCTGTGAGTCATGAAAGCACTTTCAGCTCTACTGCCCTTTCTTCCCCATTCTTTGTTACCTCTGAGCCTGAGAGCATCCTGGTTGTCTGAAGTGGCTCCCTTTCTCTGTTTTTCCAGCTCTGCACACCAGGATAATGTTTTTGCTTGTCTGACTTTAAAAGCTTTGCTCACCTTCCTACTTTCAGATCTTTGTTTCTGGTACTTTGTTGAACTGCTATTCCTCCTTTGTAAATTCAGTCTGAGCTTCATATTTTTCTCTTTTTTTGGCTAAGTGTTGTTAATTCTTAATTTCAAAATTGTTTCTTCAGTATTCAGTAAGTTCTTCTTCAGTTTTCTCTTTGGGTCATATGCTTGGGACCTTTGCACAAATGGTTGGTCTTTATTTGGTCAAGTCTTGACACTTATGGTAGAGGGAGAGCAGTATATATGTTCTTGTAGCCCCTGCTGATCTCCCAGGCAGCTTTTCTCAGGTAAATCCATGACCATGACTACCATGGCATTCATCCAAGCAAAAACCTGCACAATACAGTGCATCAGCCCTCTTTGCTGGAGCTGTTCACAGCTGTCCAGACAGTATTTTGTCTTTGTCACATGCTCACAGCCCAATCCCATAGGTGATCTCCTTCAGCCTTGTATAAGAAATAGCCCCCTTTAACATGTTACTGCCTGAAAGTTAAGTTGCATTGACCAACATTTTCAGGGAAAAGGGACCTCTCTGTCTTCCTCATAGTGTGCAGGAAATTATATTACTCTCTGTCTGGAGTTTAGGCTTGAATGCCTGTAGGCAAAGAGGATCTATTTCCTCAGTCAAATTTTTGATGGAGAGTGGACAGGATGCAAACATTTCTGTCTGCATATCAGGCGGAAAAGGCAGCAAACAGACACACCTTCTCAAATGCACGTATTTCCCTGGAGAAATCGGGGAAGTGGGATGGGGAATTTTAGATTTTCG
Organism: Thryothorus ludovicianus; assembly: GCA_013397245.1. Lineage (NCBI taxonomy): Eukaryota > Metazoa > Chordata > Aves > Passeriformes > Certhiidae > Thryothorus > Thryothorus ludovicianus. The sequence continues at coordinate 54,328 of VZTB01007631.1, forward strand.
TGCAATACTCTTTTCATTTGTGTTGTTCCTGATACATCTACATTTTCCCCTTTCCTCTCCTTAATCCACATGCAAAGGTGAAAGAAAATCTGTTAATGAATGATTTATCAAAGTGCTACGCAACACTCGGTTCTTCTGGTGGATTTGTCAAGTAATGTGACACATTTTATTATACCACATGAATTATTGGTCTTTGTCCAGTGCTCCTGGGGGTGGCAAGGAGGAGGTGTTGGGTTGCCCTACTAGCAGTGTAAGTTTTACTGTATAATGACATGGGAATTCAAGAGTCTCTTCCTGGTTCTGCAAACCCGTGCATTTGTAAAGAACACCTTCACCTTGAGAAGCCAAGAAGGAAGCCTCTAGTTGTGTTTCATTCACAACAAGAGGGGAAACAACACAGTTTATTTGTTTTCATTTACCTCAGGGTCTATTTCAACTTCACAACTTCAACATGGATGATGTTCTGCTCTATTTCCTTCAGTCCTCTTCTCATTCTCCAGTAAACTTATTAGCATTCCAGGAGATATTTCCAGATCTGGTGTCCCAATTTTCCTTTAGAAGCAGAGGTCCCTTGTCATTAGCACAGTAGTGAAGCATACAGACTGACAGCCTGTGGTGTACAGAGGTGGGAAAAGGAAAATGGTAGGAATGGCCAAGGGTTGTTGGTCTTCCTGCTTTAGGAGATAGGCAAGGAGCAAAACATGCTGGGGAACAGCTGAGGACAAATGGGCAAATTCAGAGGCAGCTCAAAAATTAAGAAAGCTACTTCAAAACTGATTTTAATAGAAAGAAAAAAACAAAACCTGTAGTACACAGATTCTGTATTTCTCTTCCCAGAGCAGCTTCAAAATCCTGAAGTTTAGTTTCAAAGAATGAGTTACCATCTCCTCTACAGACTCAGTTTCTTAAAATTGATCATGTTTCCTCCCATTTCCCCTATTTTAGATTTTTTATAAGCTATGGCCTTTGTGAGAAAGGATTGAGGAAGGTAAGCAAAAGAGTTAGTCTGGTTTTCCACAAAAAGGACTGTCTACTTATCAAAAAATTAGGAAAGCTAACAGTGAAATGAGTTTTACTTTGAGTAAATGAGTTTCTGTTAGGAGGTGACTAATGCCATTCATCTTCTTAATGTAATGAAGCACAAGATTGTATTCACCTTACTGACTTATACATAGCTGATGCCTCCCTGCTTCTGTACCCGTGACTCACTTATTAAATAGTAATAACCTTATTTATATTATTCTTTTCAAACTTTCATTTATCTGGAAGTTCATTTAAGTGAGCAACACATGCAAGTTACTAAGCAGAAAATAAGTTCAACGATTGCAAACTGTAAAAATTACATGAAGTAAGTAAAAAGAAAGATATACAAAGCAGGAGTTAATATCCAGGATGCCTGTGTGGATGCCATTCCATAGCCTTTACCCTGTTGTCCTCTGACTATAATATTTTTCTTTGCCATAGTGAATAGTTATTTGGTACATAGGAATCCTTGAGGTCCTTCCAAGCCTATATGGCCTCGCTACCTCATTCCTGCCTAAAAGGTAGACAAAATGGGCCTGTCTTGAAGGAGGCACCTGGACAGGACACATCTACAGTTGTTATTAGCCATCCTCATTTTCACTAGGCTTACCATGATTTTTAGCTAATGGAGGATGTGGTCCATCAACTCCATAACTCTAATTGTTTCATGGAGATATGCTCCATGTCAAAGTTTAACTCCCCACGGAGTTAAACCCATGGACTGGATTTTTTTTTCTTAGATTAATTTTTCAAGATGGATTTTCATTTTCTCGTTATTTTTTTCTTTTTAATTTCAGTGTCTTGATAGACTTGTATTTGTAATAAACTCTATTCACCAAGATCCCATGTCAGTTTGCATACTACATTAATTTCAATCTATATGGGTCTAATCTGCATATTTTTAAGGCAATAGATATAAAAGGGAATAATTTCTGTCCTTCAACTCTCTAAATTAGACATTCTTCAGAATTAAAGAAAACTGCTAGTGTCTCAGGGAGAAAGGAACCCTAAACTGAATCTAAAGTCAACTTCAGAGCTCAGAGAGAGACATGTCCTCCTTCAAAGTCTTCTACAAACTACCTACATTCGTCTCCTACCTACATTCTGACCTCCCAGGATCTTCTTCTCTCTCTGCACAGTTCATTTCTCTAGGGTACAAAATAATCTTTCCTCTTGGAATAAGAGGAAGTGGTGTTGGCAGACTCCACATAGAGTTTTCTCAAATGCTGGCAGTCCAGGAAACCTTTTGCGATTTTTTGGGAACTATTGTGACGCAGTTATGGTAGGAGAACATTAAGAACACAATTACAAAGTGGTGTGTCATACTAATTCTGGCAGCCAAGCCTGCAAATCCCGAAAGTTGTCATCAGCACCAACAGGGCAAGTAGTGCCTTCCAAGGAAAGCGCAAGAAACCTCAGAACAAACATCCAAAATGAGTATCTCATCATACTGTGGACACAGCTGGCACACAGCTGACCACATGTAAAGGAGCTTCAGTGACTTTTCAAAGGAAGGAAAATACGTGGATTTGAAGAAAATTCAAATGAGCAGTAGAGCCTCAGGTATGATGAGCTTTCAGCGGGGGCTGGTAATTCTGGGGAAGATCAGGATGAGGAGTGAGAAGGGATGGCAATGCAGCATGCTCTGCATAAACCTCTGCACTTCTAATGAAAGAAGGGGAACCCTGGCATTTTACCCAGGGTCTAGACTGAGCTAGCTTTGTCAATCTCAGAAATAATTCTCTACTGCAGTGAACTAAAACCTCTAGACTGGGACTAATACCTCATCTGTAAGTAAACATGTTGGGTCAAAAGCATAGACTTGCTACTGTTCATGTAAATGACGTTTTATCAGTTTGCTGAAGTGCTGACTCTTAGCTTATAAAACACTTGAATTTACTGTATAATACAGTCAACTTTGAGAAACAGCTTGTAAATAAATGTTTCTGATGAAGACTGATAAGTCACTGAGCCACAAAACCATTTCTGTTTGCCCGTTAAGATTCAGTGGCCTGAAGAAAAAGTAGATAAGGAAAGATATTTGTTCTCTACAAATAGCTTCTTTTTACTTTTGGTAGTTCACACATGTTTGAGATAAATGCCAGATAAACAGGCATAGTTTCTAATTCTTTCTACATAGTGCCCAAAGAAGGGAAACAATGACTTTAAGATTTTATGCTGCTTTTTTAACGGTATCATTTATATAAGAAAATATTACTGATGTGCAGAAACCAGAGGCTTTTTTTCTTTTTAATGCAAGATCTGAAAATTTCAGAAGGAGCCTTGAACATGACGCTTTTCACTACATAGTGCCTAATTTGTTCATGGCTTTATTTTCAGTTGTTCTTATTACTTAGAAAGAACCTTATAAATGAGAAAACAAGTAGTACATGGAAGTAGGACTCAGCAGTGCACACCCAGTGGTACCCAGCCTACAATTAGCACATTCATTGTCAAGACATCAGGGCTTTCAAAGCCTTGCATGAATCATTGGATAAAAAATAAAGTCACATCTATTTCCCTAAAGGCATGTCTACCCTGCTGTCACTCCAGCAACAGCAAAGGGCAGACATACCACAAAACCTGTGTCAAATGCATCTAAAACAGCTCATGCTGCTGCAGATGATTTATGGAAGTATCTGTTTTATTTTTTAAATAAGATAAAATCTCTAAGGACATGGGCTGTCACGTTTAGGAAGACTCACTTAAGCTGAGCCTTCTGAAGACAGCTCTCTGGCTGTATGGTTTAGTTTAGATCTCCATTAGTTCAGAGAGGAAGATGGGCAGCTGTAGGAAATGATACCTCTCCCTTGGGGTGAGCAGGACAGACGAAGTGAGGCATTTGTGAAGTCTGATGCTCTCAAACTTCAGATCCCCAAAGTTAGGTAAAAAGAGCCTTTCACAATGCGGTTGCTGTGCATTTCTATCCATTTACTGTGCATTCACACATCCTTCCAAATCAGGGCTAAATCAGTTTTTCGTATGACATGAGCTCAATAAGGCCCCCTTTGGTGTCCTCACTGAAGATCCTAACACAGTTCTGAGAAGAATAAATTCTGATGCAACGTTGAAGACATGCACATCCAAAATAAGAACTGTGCCAGGCCCTAATACATCAGTACATGAATGTGGAAAGCAGTCAGCTGGTTATGGAGAGGTATTTATTCACTGTATTAAAGTTCCAGCTCTAATGACCATAGTGCAAACAGAAACCAGTAAGTGTTTGGGAGGCCGTGCTAAAAGCTGCACAATTGCTCAAACAGACAAAAGAAGGTGTGAGCCTTGAACGTGAGAATAAAATAAGTATATTGTGGTTTACCTTAATATCAGAACAGTCACATGGCTGCCTTTCAAGGAATAATACAAGAAATTAATCTTGCAGTACATTCATGTGGTAAGATTGAAATCTTTATAAATTGCACAGCAAAGATATTTTAGGATCAAATATCCTTTTAAGTCCAGCAGTATTTTTCAAGATACTCACAAAGTTAATATTTGACATTATGTTTCTAGTTATATTAGTACTATAAGTGGTGTAATTATAATGTTAACCAATAAAATACAGAACCAATAAAAATCCCAACAAGACTATTAGTTGAATAATTCTTCCTTTCCAATACCTGCTATTCTTGCTTATCTTAAGCAAAAAACTTTGAATATGAGACGAAAAAGGGTTGTGATACGATGTTACTACTGAAAGATTTTAGAGTATTAGAACTGCTTAATATAGTTGCTATTACACTGTAATAAATATTGTGATTGTATTGAAACATGATACTGATATTAAAAGTTGCTCTTTCACTCACCTGTTAATAACACCACATGTATTGCATGGGAATAGGCTACTATTTTAAAAACATCATGAGCCAGTGTGAGAACTAGAGTCTTTGAATTTTCTTTTTTTTTTTTTTTGACAATTTGGTAAAAAACTTTCCTTTTGTTCTTCATCAGCATTAACAGTTACATTGCAGTTGCTGGACTGATGGAATTACATACTTGCAGTACTTGGAGGTCTTAAATCTGTAACTAGGTATATATAGTATATACCAAGTTGAAGTATTTGAGTTCTGGTGACAGCTTTAGGCAAATATTCTTAGTGTAGTTTTATTTGTTGAAAAACAGACAGAAAGGAGCAAAGCTGTGAACCGTATTATTCAAAGTTATTACACAGACTACCTACTTGAAAGAAAATATAAATCTGCTACTGTCCCATTGAATTAGCCTGTATGCTGATCCTTTCCCTGCAGTCCTCCTTTTTAATATAATTTTTGGATTTGGACAACCTAAGAAATAGAGTCATGCTGTCCATGTGGTCATTTCCTTCCTTTTGTTTGTCACTGGGTGGAAGTCCAAGGAAAACTTCTATTGCTGTGCCAACAGTGGCCACCAGTTCCCAGTGAGATGCATTCTTAATGTTAGCAAAATGAACACTTGTAATGTTCAAAATGTTCACACAGACATAGAAAAAAAAAGTCGCTTGGCAATTGCACAAGACCTTTTTAATCTTACTAGAAAGGCTGCTATGTATTGACCAGAAAAATTTATTCCTCCCTTTCTATTAATTGTAACCTAACACCACAGCAATACATGTCCTTAGGTAATAGGTTCAGCACTTCTACACAGCTTCATCCTTGAGACCTGCTGCAATTCTTCTAGGTCAAAGTGCCAAATCAATGGAATGGTAACAGACTTTTAGAACAGTATTACTTCTGTACTCTGGAGTTATGAATCATTGGCAGGGTAAAGTTGTAGCCTTTATTTAAACAACCAAAATACTTCTAATTGATTTTCAATTCAAACAGTCCCAGATGGCAGAATGTGAAGTGGCATCAGCCTGCAACTCCTGCATGGAAGGCACTTTGCCTTCTACATCTGAAAGAAATGAGGAATGGAAGGTATTTGTTGAAGAAGGGATGAAAAGTGTGTTTCACTGGGGGGTTGTGTTTGTTCCTGCGTCACACAAGGCTGTAGTGGATGCTGGGAGGGAGATGTCATATAACAGACAAGACATAGCAGTTAATCATTGTCACTGTGAGTCAAGGTACTGCCTGGAAACAGGACAGTTTGGAACAGATGCACCCACCAGGTGTACAAAGCACATGGCACAGAGCTGACTGCTGGCATCCTTTGCTAGGGAGTCTCATTTCTTCTTTCTCCAGGAAGGGTTTTTGCACCATTCCTTTGTACTACAAGGCAACTGATCCTACAGAGATGGGGAAGCTCACTGGGTGTTTTTCCAGGTAAAAGGACTCCTGGTATAGGTCAGTGAAATTCACTGCCCAGGAGTATACAAAGAGCTGGTGTGGGAGGAAGACTTGGTGTTGCATCTTTCACGGGCAAAGCAAAAACCTTTCACTGCTATCTTGCTTCACTGCTGCTCTGTATGAGAGCCTCAGGCTTGCTGGAAAAACTGGGCATCAGCACTACACCTCACTACTCTGCAGCTGCCACCCCTGCTGTGCTGCAGAGCCTGCTGGAAAAGAGAGATTGCTGAAAGCCACGGGGCTTTTCTGGAGATTCAGCTGCACTATGGGCATTTTAGCTTCTCTACCTCTAAGGTCTTTCCTACTCCAGGTTGGGGTGCTCCATTTCACTTACGTACTGGGCTTGGGAACAGGAGGAACAAAAAAGCAGAATACGGGACAAATGTACATTTAAGTGAGTATAAAACCCCACTGCTTCCAACTGTCTATTGTATTGAATAAACTCTTTTTTTTTCTAATTGCTTCAGGTTTTTATGTTGCAGTTAAGGTGATGTACATGGATCTGTCTGCCTATTCATCTGCTGTTCCCAGACAACACCTATAGCTAGTGGATGATTTCCATGGAATCTGGCAGGTATGTGATCCCAGAGGCCTAGATCCTTCCAAACCCCATGAAGTGAAACTGTTGCTATTGAAAGAAAAGTTAATATCGATCTGTAAGTTCAAGCCTTGCTATTTAGCAGAGAAGCCAGGTCTTCTTGTTCCACAGCTTGTGCAACACGTTGGTTTTTTCCTCATAACATTGCTTATTTTACTGAATTTTACATATATGTATTTTACATGTGCTTGATTGGCTGTTTTTGCTCCATGTTTGATTTTTCTGTACAAAAAAGTCACATACTTTTACCTGAACTGAAAATGTAGCATGGTTACTATGTGAGTGTTACACATGGGGTGTGTTCATGGTGTTTATAAAGGTGTTTATATATAAGGGGAGCCACTCACAACAGAATGTAGTACCTCTATCCTGCTGTAATCATGATCACACTGTGGATTGCACTAATGCAGGAAAGACAAACCATGCCACAAGAGAACATAACCCACTAGTTTTCTTTACTGAAGTGATGGGTATTTCTCCATATGAACAGGCCCACAAGCCAAGTAAACTGATTATTTATAAAAAGGGCAAATTATTTTACATACTTATGAATAATGAATTTCCACCTATGTAAATATTGCAGCAAAGTTCACTTGGGCAGTCAATATCTGTGTATCTTTACTCCTCACCGTGCAACCCTTGAGCAGGGCACTGGATTTTTATGTATTGTACCTTTGCTATTTACTTTATATGGGGCAAACATATTTCACATAATCCAAGAAAATCCTGAGCCCACCACTATCACTGGATTCATTCTGAATCCCTACACCATCAGTATAGTCTGCATTTCAGATTCTGTGTGATGAAGCCATGTATGCATTATAGACTGCTGGATATTTGTCAAAAATTCTTCATACTGGAGTGATTTAATATGGAGCTTTATAAATTACTCTGTGCTGCTGGAAACCAGATGAGCTATATTCAGACCTGGTGATCCACTGAGCTCAAAGTGCAGAAATGCAGCTTCTCCCCTGCTTCCCTGGCCATGCATGAAGTTTAAAGGTTGTCAGGCATAGAGATTATTTTCCCTTTGGCACAGAGTTTACCCCCTCGACTCCCTAGTACCAAGAGACACTGTACCCATGCGAGGAGGAACAAAACCATGGGGCCTTATTAAAAAAGGCAGGAGGTGAATGTGTAGATCTTTATCTTTAGTAACCATAACAAAGCTCGCTACATTTTGTTGCGTATTTTTTACATTAACAATATTGAATGAAAAGGGTATGACGTAAAGGAGCACCTCCTGAAAGACTTGCAACAATGGTCACAGTTTATAGATATGGCTAATATTTCTAGAATTAAATTAATTAGACAAAGGGAAAGAGATATCTGCAGTGTTTGTATCAGAATCCTATGCTGCCTTTCACAACGCCTGGTCAGAAACAGGCTCTCTCAGAGTATTATTCACACAAATGATTCATAGTCTTGTACTGAAAGGAAAGTTGAACTTTATCATAGAAGTTGTGGTCTCAGTCCTCGTGGAAAAGAGGTTTTGTACAGAGTATAGTACTGCCAGACCCTCTCAAAGATTTTACATAGATTATACTATGAATTGGATTTTGTCCTGTTTCTATATAATCCAAGAAATTGGAATGAGCTGAAACAATTTATATGGAATTACCTTGTTTTTCTGATTATTTCTATTTATTTTTTGATGATTAACCATACACAGTAAAATATTATTTTCACAATAGATAGACTCAAGTTTCCTCAGTGTTTGTGGACATATCCATATCTCTGTATATTTTTGACTAATTGAATAAAACCATTATCATACTTTTGATATTATCTCTAAAGGGTCTTTAACTGCTGCTTCCTCAAGCAGCAATTTCCTGAGGGCAGCAACTTCTTTGAGCATGTTTCAGACTCCTGGATTTCATTTAGGATTTGAGAAACATTGATTAAAATTGACTGACAGAAAAAAACAACTCCCCTAACACAGATAATACTGCAGCACTCATTAACTTTAAAAAACCCCTTGTGTTTGAATCCCTTTCCATCCTCCTGATGCACAGCTAGCAGGTCAGTCTGTGCACAAATGTAGACAGAGCTGCTCTTGGCTCCTTCTGGTTTGGTAACATATTAAAGGCACTGATCAATAAGTAGCTGTGTGGCCAACAAATGAGCCAGGTACAAACTGTTCATTGAAATCATTGCACGGTAACTGGTTTTGAAGGTGCCATTTAAGGAACTGAACATCTGAGGAACTGGGATATACAAATGTGTCAGGCCCAAACACAAGCAGGTACTTGAAAATTCACTATGAAAACAGATCAGCCTGCTTGCAGATGAGGTTGCATTCAGTTACATTATCTGAGAAATAAAAACAAACAAAAAACCCCAAACAATAAAGGATCTTCCAAATTGAGGTAAACAGATAGATAGATAGATAAAACAATTATAAGAGAAATTTGCTGAGGTGAAGTAGGAACTTGTTGAAAGAAGTTCTCAAACCAATAAAAGATTGCCCTTGTGGATGTAAATCCAATGGGATGTCCCCATAAAGCACTGAGGTGTACCAGACACGTATCAAAACCTGTTGAGCCACTCCAGTACAGTCACGTAAAGCTCGTTTACAGTATCTCATCTGTGATTAGATTATGATTTGTCAATGTTTCCATGAATCTTGTCTCGGTAAAAACAGTGAACCAGCAGCAAGGCCTCAGTAAATATTCATGGAGATTATATGGCAGCCTGTGTTGGTCAAAATGAATGCCAGTAATAGAGATTAGGAAAAGGTCTTTAGAAAGTAGTTTTGACTATATTGCTCTTTCTTCTTCCGGGGTCTCTAAGGTTTAATTACTTAATATAGTGGGGTAATACCTGTTATCTTCAAGATTATCTCTACATTCCTAGGTATACTTTTACTATGTCAGTGGTACTTAAAAAATTTGGAACATTACTGCAAACTCTTAGAGTAATTTGCCATGTAGCTGGCTGGTTTTTTTCTAGTAAAGCAGGAGCTAAAAATACCAAGAGTTTTGACTTTTAAACTATCAAAAATCGGACAAGTAAGACAGAAATGACCACTGGCTCATATCCACTGATATGTCAGCAATGTGTGTACAATTTCATGTAATTTCTTATTTGTTTCAATGGAAAATACAGCAAAATCTTAGTCATGGTGGTCATCTTGACAAAAATGTCACTAAAATCAGTGGAAACACTCCCCTTCACCTCACTGTGTTTTAAACCTGAGTCACTACAATAACTCTAAACTCATAAGGTTTTTGAAGGGATTCTGCAGGTACAGGGACTTGAAAGCAAGGCTTAAATTTAGCAAGGATTTCTGATGTTTTCCTTCTTTGGCTTCCAATGCCAAGTGAGCAAGTACATCTATGCTTCCTGTACTTCCTTTTGCTGGATTCAGACTTGTAGCACAGTCTTGGCCATTTTGCATGTGAATGCCATCTTTCAGAGACCCTTAATGTGTGGCACAAACAATTCAGTACTCATTCACCTTTTATCCCAGCATTAGGCCATTGTTTCCCATCCATCATACATAGAACTAGAAGATGGCCTTTTTCTGAAAGAACAATTGTATGGATAAAAATTGACCATCAGAGGTAAATTCAGTAAAGGAGAAGATCCAATAATCCTGTGGGGGTCTGATTACAGCTTGGATGGATTTTCACGGCTAGAAATCTTGCTTTAAATTTTCATCTAAATAAAGTGCAACAGTTATCCTCCATTCTGCAGTGTTTCTTTGTGCTCTGCCTTGCCTATAAATAGAAATAATCTCTCCACACTGGATTCCTAAAACAGCTTGTGAAGTCACAGTGCATGAAAGACCTTGAATGAATGTGAGAATAGTGCTATTACTGGGGAGGTGTCTGTGCTGGAAATGCAGAAAACGATGCAGGTTAGATAGCAGATACTTTTATTTCAGTAGTCTCCATTCTCTTTCTGGTTCATTTTTACCTCCCTGTCTAACATCAAAAATTAGTAAGATTAAGGGAAGTGAAAAAACAGCATTTTTTTCCTGTCTATGTCAACAGCAAAGGTTATTACCCGGGAGAACTTTTCTGGAGGAAGACAGCACCTTGCTGCTTTGCCTAAAGCTAATCACTGCAAATACTGGGGTGACCCACTGAAAGCATTCAGTGAAGAATCTGTGTACGTGTGCCTTTACAGTTTTGGATCATTCTGCTACGTCAGTAAAGCTGCAGCTGTAGTTGAAGTTACACTGTCCTTAATGTTGGCCTTGGGCCCCTATCTGCCTTTCATCTCAACCCTGAGGTTTTTTACTTGACCTCAACAGCAGTGCAGGCCGTGGTGGGAGATCTGGTCACCTCTGGGTCCCAGGCTGACCCACCTGCTGCAGACTTTCCAGCCAGTGCCTGTGCTCTTGGAGTCAGCACACGTGCACAACTTGACACAGAAAGCTGGTGGACAGGATTTGCACAATTCCTTGTTCCTGGCTCCTGACCTCTCAGCATACCATCTCTCACATTCTGCATGGAGTGGAGAGATGTCTGGAGGAGAACCAATTGTCTGCCGAGATGTTCCCCACAGGAATGGATATGAGATGTCAAGGAGGGGCCTCCTTTGGCATTGCCTGGCCTTTGGCAGGAATCTTTAGTGCTGATTTAAAAAATGCATGGAAGTGCATTTCAGTGCAGGATACAGGAGAGACACAGGATACAGAATCAAGGATACAGGGCCAGATGTAAAGGTGGGAGGGTGGTTGATAAAAGGCAAAACAAACCAGCACTGAACATCAGCAGAGATAACTTCTAAGTGATCTTCATTCTTTGACAATTGCAAAATGGCTGGACATTGAAGTCAGGTTACAATGTACTTCCAAAATGGGACTGGACAGTTCTGACACACAGATTGTTGGAGTCCTGTGTTTCATAAATCAGGGTATGCATCCTTAAAGAACATAGCAAAAAGACCTAGCTCTAGAACAAATCAGGTATTTTCAAACATGTGGCAGAGGAAGCAGCATCCTGTTGTCCGTGGTGCAAAATGAGTGAATGATGAGCAGCAGATTCTGGAGTTGATGGAAATGTGGCCTGCTGGAAGCCATGTTACCAAGAAAGCTGTGGAGGTATATGGAAAATTTAAAACCATAAACAAAACTTATGAAGGTAGTGGAAAGGCTCCTTGAGAATGTGATAGGCTCTGAAAGAAGACAACAGTTTCTTTCATGATGTCTCTTCTTTTCTTTTTTTTTTTCTAATAAAGAGAACTGAGTTGAGGGGGACACTTACAGACCTTGCCTGTCTTTTCCAGTATTCCTTGCTCTTAACTCCTGGTCTCCCTGAATTCCTATTATTCTACACTCAAACCAGGCCTGCAGTGCTACCTTATGCCCTGCATTTCAAAGAGAATTAGCCAGCCTATTCAATATCTGCTCATGTAATTCCTAACCCAAAGTTACAAGAGATATTGCTAAAAGTTAAAATTTTCATTTAGATAATGCCTTTCATCCAACAGGATTCTTAAGAGAATTTGCCAGTACATGTATGCCAGTAACATCATCATTCCAACAGCAAAATTAGGCCAGAGCAGCACATCAGATAATTTCTCATTCCTTTGGCAGAAATATGCAGAGATTTAAACTGCATGCCTCAGAAACCTCCAAGGAATTTCCATCTATCTAAAATTGCATTGCAGGGGGGAATATCACAGCCAAAATGATATTTAGAGGGAAGTAAAAGCTTAAAGGACATATTAATGGCTGATGTCCTCATCAAGATTAACCATCTGTATTTAGGCAGTGTAACTGCTGTAAATAAGTTTTGTGCTTTATCAGCTTGACCACAAAGGTTAATTAACCTTCTTTCTGGATTTGATACCGTTCCAAGAACATGTAGAAAATGATTTGTAGGGGCTAGCCAGTTTGCTACAGATATTCTACTATGCATTTAAAAAAAAGACAAACAGAACACAGTGAACCTATCAGAAATCTGTCTAGAAAACAGGGAATAGGTTCCACTTTCAAAAAATTTCCTCATGTCATAGACTATATGCTTAAAGTCAGGCTTGACATCACTATTTCATGACAAGCCTCAGAGTCCTCTGGTGCCTGACTTAAAGCAAACATAGCTGATGTTGGAAGATCACAAGAAAATCCCAACTTTCCAATCAATGTAGTGATAGCAAGATAAAGCTCCAACGTTAATATGGAGCTGTCAATAAAATGAAGTGTGCTATGAAGGCAGAAGACCTCATGGAAATGTTGGAGCAGATGTCTGCTTGTCACTACTGATGCATAAGAGACATGGCATAAATTCCAAAAGTCACTGTGCCCTACTGTATTTTATTTCCTGAAAACATGTACCCTGCCTCTTGAATGGATATCCCATTAAAGGCACAAATCTGAAATACTGCTTTCCTAGAGGAAGCTCACCTGGAGGTCATAAATCAAGAAAACATTAAAAACCCAGCCTAGACAGAGCCTGTCTCTTTAAAGATGTCTTATAATGAGGAACAGAGCAAAGGATACAGAAAAGAATAGGATGTAGGCTTTTCTGTGTACATAAGCTTTGCTGAATCACACACATATACCCTAATTCAAGTCTTTTCTTTGTATACAAAGAAATGTCATACCACCCACTAAATCTTTGGCTAAATAAGTTACCCTCTTTTAACTTATTTTAATTAACTACTTCACAGTCCTTACTCCTTTTGAGTAACAGAGACTCAAGAAAAAAGAAGTCATATGCTAAAGTACATGTATTTCATAGGGAAAAAAAAGGATGATTGAGCAGAACAGACAAGTCAAAGGGTAGTGAAAAAACATTAAGCCATCTGTATTTATATTCTTTTACGTATGTGTACAAGTGCATTTATGCACAAATTTGGTTTTCTCTTCATACAGAGATTTTGCACAAGGAACTGTCTCAATCTCTGCCTATACAGAAAAACTATGAACATGATGTTTTAGTATGAGGAGTTATGTATATTTATGATGTTAGAAAATACTCAAAATCACTGTATAAATTGTCACTTCTTTTCAGTAACTTTTGTCCAAAGAGAAGCAGCAAGACAAGACATTTGTGATTTCATGTGCAGTGAGAAAACTCCTACATGAGGTAAACCAATCTTTTTTTTCTTTCTGGACAATGACTGAAAATCAGGAATTTTGCTGAGTATCTTCACATGAATGGCATTGAGAGCACTTGAGAGTACTTGGGGATTTGTTTGGCGTGATTTTTTGTTGTTTGTTTTTGTTGGTTTCTGTCTTAACCTACACTGCAGCCATGAGTGTTTATTTCTGATTTTCAACTCTGGGTAGTTTTTGTCTATGTTGTTCATGGACCTGTCAGTACAATAAGCCAAATGAAACTAAAAGCTCCCACTTCCAAAGTGACTGAAAGCCAGATCTGATTTATTTTATAACTTGAGCTCTTCCTTGTCTTGTTGCAGCCAGCAGCTGGAGAGTTAGCTCTCTGATGAGACACTGCAGGAAAACATTCAGTGTTTTATATAGATCCTCTCTGACTTATCCTCCGGTTTCCATGGAAATCTATATGATCCCCATAGCTACCAAGTCGAGTTCTCTTCAGTGTGTGTAGGACAGACCTACAGGTTAACCCACACAAGCTCTATCCATTCAATTGTATGCATGTTAGGGAGATTCAAACAAATTAAGGCTCAATGCATACATTAAATTAAAATATTTGTACTTATTGGGTATGTTCGAAGATGATGTCTACGCATTTTGTGGCTCTAAGCTGAAGCATTTTTAATTGTTACTACTATTGTAAACCTTATAATGCAATTATAACTAATGTAAGTTAGAGCCACTTTGAGTAGCTCTAACATATATTAATTTTTGTTATGTTTTATGTTATGGGGATATATTTATACAAAATATAAGAACTACATTTAACACTAAGAGTGAGATATATGTATGTTTGTATGCTTACATTTGAAGGCATTTAAATAAATTGAAGCTAAAATGCTATTATACTATAATACATAAACTGAAAACTAAGGAAGAAAACCTTTTTGCCCTCTTTTACCATATCAAAGAACTAATTTTACATCTGCCTGGATGTTGGATATGTGGTTTAGTTTTTCTGTTGAAGCCCCAGCAGCAAACTTGTCAGCTGTGTTGCTTATAAAGTTTCATCATTCAGAAGGTGTTGACAAAAGACAAATTGCTGAAGAGGGACTCTGTCCATTTGTCAAGGAAAACTGAAGGATGAAAATACAAACCTTCTTTATCAGAAACCATGTGCATAATATTCTGCATGGACAGCTGTGTTAGTGATTTGATTTTATGGTAAGCAAACAGTGCTTACTTTAATGGGATTTATTAAGATTTATTTAACACAGCCTACCTTCTGCTTCCCTGCAAGTGTCAATATTGCTAAAGCTTAATATTGTATAGACTTTATTACTCTCTTAACTGGCACTTATGTGATCCTTGGTATTCACATAACCTGATAAGGCACAATTGAGACACATAACCTGCTGTAAATGCTTTATCTTTTTTCTCTTGTAATCTTGCTATGTTTGAGAAAGATTCTGAAACTTTTTTATTGGTTTCATATAAATTTGCTATTTGCTGTTTGCTGTAATAAAAAACATCTGTGTTTTCATGTTGGACACTCAAGGAAAACCTTCTTGCACAGCTACTGTGTTTCTGAGAGCCCCAATGGGAATGCCCAGGCATTTGGTAATTTCCTAAATGTGCTATTTTTTGTACATGATCACGGTCATCATCATTTTTGCCAGATCTTTAAAATCAATTCATTGCTTAGATTTTGCTTGTCCCATTTTCCCCCAGTGCAAAGTGCACAGACACACACACAGAGGGAGAGTGACCTTATCCCTCAGACAATCTACACTGCTCTTCAGCCAAATCAACATCCCTCCCCCTCATGTCTTTGAATTAAATCTGCAAAGTACAATATCATCCCGAAATTTAACTTTTTCAGATTTTTTTCAATTCTCTGCAGTCCTTAACATCTGTAGGACTCGAACTTTTAACCCATTCATTTCAACTCATTCGCTAACCCATTCACACATTTATTTCACCCATTCTTTTAGCCCATTCATAAACCATTCACTTCACATAGCCTTAGGGTAACAGCTGTTACAGCAGATCTTAGGGTACCTCTTCTTCTGTACTGCTACCTTCTATGAACTTCAACAGAAAATAGGATTGTGCTTGTTAGATAAAGAGAGTACAGGTACAGGTTTCAGTTGCTATATAATCAGAGTTTTGCTGTTTTACCCTCTCTGTGTTTGTGGACTTGCTAGCTCTGCTCCACAGTGGTGCTGGGACAGCTCGAGCACAAATTGAGACTGATTTGAAGTAAGAGGCACCTTAGCCCTTAGGTTAATGGTTTTATATAAATATTTGTAGAAATAATTTGAAATTAAATTGGCATTATTATCATGAGGAATGAGCATCTCAGTTCTCCTCAGCTAACTCATCTGTCCCTATTAAGCCACTGATATAAGTGGCTTTCAAAGTTTTAAATTGCTTCCATGACAACTCTTATTTGGCTGTAAACTGGATTATTTTGAATCTGGGGAAGAGAATCTGTAAACATAAAATCAATGACTCCTGGCCATTCCAGTGGTGTAACATTTTTCTCAGGAGCCTGTTTATATCAGATTTTTAAGCATCTTGACAAAATGAAAATATGATTTATGGTGCTTTAACCCTGAGACATGTCACGTAAGTAGTCACTGTGGAGCAAACAAAATGTTGTGTATTTTAACTACTTGGGCTTTGGGGAAGGGCTCCCTCAGGGAAAATGCAGGATCCTCAAACTACAATAGATCACGTTTCCTTCACTCCTGTTTTTCTGGAACACGTGTCTGATGGATTTTGATATAACAGTTGACCATTGTCCCTATTCTAACTCATCTCTAATCACTCTGAATCTGCTTCATCCAGTCAGTCAAAGCAAAGCAGACAGTTTACCACAGACTTGAGCAAATTTGTCTTACATAGGTGGCAGTGCCTCAATAAGGGAAATTTTCATGTCTGAGTACAGCTATGCAAACATACAACCATTGCTCATTACCGTGGAAATATCATCTGACTATTCTCTTTAATTTATCTATGACTTCATTTCCCCCCAAAGTAAAGTGATTTATATTTACCAGTGTGCATTTAATTTTGCATAACAATTTGGGGGATATATCAAACTATACGAGCATTTCCTTAAGCTCTTCTTAATCAGGACGTTTTTAATCTAAGAAACAATGTCAAGGAAAGAAGTGCTTTTTTCAAACACTGGCTAAAAAAATCTACAAAATCCTAACACGCAAAGATGGTGGGTCATAACACTTTTTTAGAAGTCAAATGATTTAGTAGTACCCTATAGTATTATTTCCCAAAGTTGACAGGAAAATATGATCCATAAAGAATGGTTTCATTTTCCTGGATCTCGTAATATTTAAAGGCTTTGTGAAAGACTGAGAAACAGGTAGAGGATAAAAAAAAGAAGGATAAAAATCCAGTAGCTGAATTTAGTGGGTGGATCATATTGGATCATATTTTAGAATAGCATTAGCCTTCATTAGGGGGCACTTCACAGAGTAGTATGAAATACAGTATGAAGATATTTAATGTCCTGGAAACACCAAGAAAATAACCTAGGAAGTATAAGCTTAAGGTGATGGATGGGATTGAGAGAGAGTTGGGAAGGAAATTCACAATTCAAAGTTCTTAATGGGATACAAGGAGGCTGGATGAACTGATGATAAACCCTGACATTTTGGAAAAATAAATATTCTTTATAATTCATTTTAGTCATGCTACAGGAATTCCTATGGGTTTATAAGGACATACTGTTCCCCAGTTATGAATAAGAAGTGCAGACATAGAGGAATTTGGCCTTTATCATACTCAGTAATGTGTGGCTCTCTGTTGCTGAGTTATCCTTGCAGTTCTGCTGAAGAAGGTCCTTTGATTTCCTACAGGCCCTGAACAGGGCTTCCCTCCTGGCACCCTGCATCACATGTAACTACAACATTTTTCTGGAGTCAGCTGGTACACAAAATCACCAGAGGCAGTGAAGATGACAGATGTGATCCTAATTCAGCTGTAGTCAGTGACGATCTTCCCCTTGACTTCTCTGCCTTTGAGGTCTGAGGCTTTGTATTGAATGAGCTGCTTCACTCAGGATGCTGAAAACCACCCCCAGATACTGAAATCTGGTCCCTCCTAGAATGTCAGATCTGCTGGTTCGAGCTGTTTTCCATGAAATGCCATTGATCACAAGACAGGACAAGGGTGGTGCTAGGACTGGGCAGCTTTGCAGAGCTAAGAGTTGGAACCAATTATTGCCTTCAGAAATCAAAGTAATATTTAACTTGACATTTCATGGTAGCACAACTGAACTCTGCTTCCCCAAGCTTATGGCAAGTTTCCTTAATCATGAAGTTACTACCAGTTCTATGCTGTTGTTCTAATCATCCCTGAGAATCTGTAATCTTCACGCAGACCAGTCACAGAATTTGTTGTGTATGATGGAATGAAATTGCAAGTTAGACTGTGAACTTTGTGGACAAGATGGTCTACAGAGCATTCAGGTCCTCCAAGGAGCACAATGAAGGACTTGCAAAGTATCTGGACAATAAATTGCAGGATAAAGACTGGTTAAATCTGGGGCATATTCCTGATGGGATCCTGATGGGATCTCCCTTCTTCTCAGATCACCAACAGATATTTAATGGGTTAAAGGTAGAAGGCAGGGAAACACTTCGTGCTCAAAGGCTGGAGCCATGGTAAGTATCTTTAAATGAGTATTCACAGCTAATTTTAGTTTTAATGGATGTCAAGAGATTACCTGCCAATAAAATACAAGTGCCCTAAATTCGTTCAACATCAAACATTCAGTTTGATGTGGTTACCTAAGTGAAATACTTAATTTGGAACCCGAGTCAGAGGAGAACGATGCAAGGAGATTAATGGGAGTGTCTCTAATTGGCTGAACTGCCTTGGTGGGGTACTGACTCAGTGGGCAACTAAGGACCTTAAGTCACTAAAGCACTTAAATAGATGGAATTAGATAGTATAAACCCAAAGTGATATTTGGGGCATTCAGGGTGTGACCTCACCTATGCAGACTAAAACTTAAAAGAGGATCCTAGGAACCAAAATCTAATTTGATGACCCCCTGCCTCTCCATCATACTGTATAATGCTACACCAAGCAAACCTGTGTCCCAGCTCTACCCCTTAGGCACCTGCCTCATGTAAAAATAGGAGCAATGGAGCAACAATCTACCTGTTAATGTACATCTGGCTCCACAGAAATTGTGACCAATGTTGGCATTATGTCAACCTATGATTACACAAGGTAGGCCAAGAAGCAGGTTGTATTTTCTCAATAAATAAAGTTAAAACAGTGTTTCTATGGAACTGAGCTGACAAGTACCTTCATGAAGAAATAATCTTAAAAAGAATCTTAGGTACATTTGGGAAGAAGTAGTCATCCAGGGAAAGACAAGGCAGGGTGTGGGACAGAAAAGAGACTGAGAATGAAATCTACTGATCCACAAGTACGTGAAGACATTGTCATGTATTGTTTCCTACTGGGAAATCTGCATAATACTTTTACTGGTGATATTCCTCCTGTCTGGACTCGTCTCTTCTTCTAGAGGTTGAGTTCTTCTCACTGATAGTTCTGCATAGCAGCTAACATTGTACTGGCCAACTGGATAACTTGGTGAGAAGAAGGATTTAAGAGGATAATACAGTGAATAAACACTTTTAGCGATTCACTGCTAAGACTGCTTTTTCTATGTATAACTCTAAGTGCTTTGGTTACCCTTCCTAACACTCACCCCTTTCAGCTTTGGTCAGTCACAGCCTACTGTCCTCCAGAGTTTGCAGAGCTGGAGGATTCAGGCTTACAGGTTTCCATCCATCCAGCACACTTCTCTCTTCTCATTGCTACAGCTCCAGCATCACGTGTTAAACACTACAACTCCAATCACAAGTGTTAGGTCTTCCCTGAATGGTACATCCGGAGGAATACTAAGTAACCTGGAAAGTTTCAGTTTACTTGGAATTGTTTGGAGTAAATTGCTAAGAATTTTTTTCTAAAGGTGTGACCAAGTTCTACCAATCCCAACTGCCTATAGCAGGAAAGGTTTTGACTTTCTTTTCTGTGTACGAACCATTAATCCAGAAAACAATGCCTAGATTCTTAACATCTCTCCCTCTTCTCATGTTGCCTGTTGCCATTTACTCTTCATTAACTCTTCCAGCTACAAATGCCGTAATCCCAGGGCCATAGGACTTCTGCTGTGATCATGGGCTGTGAGTCCACGTGTTGTTCCTGCAATTGCATCACAAGCACATGGTGTAGGCAAAGAATGAGTAGAGGAATGAAGATAAGCAACAGGAGAGGCAATTCAAAAGGAGTTTAGGTTCTGCAGTGCAAAGCCACAACCTCCTATTTTCTCTTTTTCACGAGTTGTGAAATAGGGAAATGTCCCCTATGGAAAATCAGAATGCAGAATTTGAACACCCTAAAGTTTGGTTAGGTTTGGTTCAGCATCTGGCTTGAGAAACACCTGAAGTCCTTCTGATTTGCTTGAGAGAAGAGGCTCTGGCCTTAGGCATAAGGAACAGTTTATGTGCACATAGGGCCTCTGTTTATCTAGTAACTGAAGATTGTGCACAGTGAAAGCTATTCTAATTATTCCCCCTTTGAACTTCATGAGTTTTACATCTTCTCCTTCACTTTTCTAGAGATCAATCCAAGATAATATGAAAAAAAAAACCTTATCTCATTCCAGCATCCTTATTCTTTTGCAAAGATGGAAGCGACCAAAATAAAAACAGGAATAGTCACTAGAGAACCAAATCAGGGGGGAAGGTGGATCTGTCTTACATCTTGTAAGGGTAACAACCATGCATAGTGTTAGTCAGGAGGGGCAATGAACCCTGACAAGCCTTTCACTTACAGGGTAGTTCTGAACACACTTACATGGCCTTTATTACACCAAAGATGAGCAGGTCCCCACCAGGGCAGGGTCTTAATTCAAGAAGCAGATTTTAGTATCTGTTTCAATTTAGGCCTAAATTCCACTAACATCACATAAAGTCTCATTCAACAGAGAACTACAAAAGTGATATTTTAAGCTTTTTGTTTTCTCCATTTATTTTTCAGTGACTCTGCTGATTTTGCTCTAATTTTCCTTTGAAAGGAATGTCACAGAAAATGGCAGTTCTTTTAATCAGCTGTGCTGATGCTGTTCTTGGCAATGAATGCAGGGAGACTGGAAAATGATTTTGTTGATGGAATTTCCTCAATGCCTTTGGCATTAGACATAATGGAGTGATCATGACTTTGACGTAAAAAATTCATTGGGATATTTGTTTAAGACCAACCCTCCATGACTTGAACAAACCTCAATCAAGAGGGGATGGGCTAGAAGCTCAGTAATTACTTTTTTAAAGAAAAATGTTGGGGTTTTTTCCAAAATTTACTTGGCTTTAAGATCTATAAAGGCAACACATTGACAAAGGGTTTTTTAAACATTAGGATAAAAAATGGTTCATCAAACACAATAGTTCTCAATAGCAAAACTGTAATCAACTTCCTGGTACTCTGTGTTTTGAAGTCACAGAACTGCCTGCTATGACCCTTTAAGAAGTGGAGAAATTCCTCTGTAAATGCTACATGAGGCTTTTTGTTTTGATTTAAATCTCTCTCTACCTCCTCCTCTTACCTCCTGCTGCTTGCACTAAGCAGGAAAGGAGGGGCAGCTACAAGTCTCATTTCAAAAGAGACCAGCATAAAGAACTATGAGTTAGCAACTGGTCTAAGATCAGACTAAACAATGACTCAAATTTAATGATAACCTGTTTTCACTTACTTTCCTTTTCCTGAAAATGGCTAGAGTTTTGAGCAGTGGAATTTTCCAAAAGCAGAACAAAAATCCCCAGATATGTGTGAGAGATCTTAAAATGATGAATGTCTGAGGATAGCAAGAAGAGCAAGAGCAACTAAATTCTGTCCATTCAGAAGCCTCAATTAGGAACAAATAAAATTTATTTGGGAGGGCCGTGTGTCAATGACTGAAAGATTAGCTGCAGTAAAGATCCTGTACTTGCTGCAGTGAAGAGGCACAGCCTTTAGTTCCCCAGGAAGCTGGACTTTGATGACACCCCAGGAGGATTGGCCAGACCTGTCTGGGTCACACAAGGCCCCTGGCATCCCACCACACACGTGCCCTCTCAAACTGGAGTACCATGTCCATTCTTCCTACTCTGGCCTCCTCAATTACCTGATCCACATCTCTCTAAGGAAGGAGACAACTGTTTAGACAGGAGAAATTCCTCAAGTTTCCCAGTGGCCACAAGCCCCACAAGATGTGAGCCAGTGTACAGCCAGCAGGTCCGTGCCTTAGCTGCAGCTGTTCCACAGTTTCTATAGGCTGGCACCTGGGCAGCAAAACATACAAAGTACCAAATATAAAAAAGGTGGGGCATGAGTCTCCATGCATGTTGTGAAGTTGGCATCCAGATGTAATATGATGAGGGATAGAGATGGCCTACAGGACTCCCAGAAGGTCAGCACTCCAGGTAGTGCTTGCATTGTTTACACCTGCAGCTGCCAGAAATGAATCCATGGCCTGGAAGAAGGTCTTCAGAAAATACTCAGCAGTTTGCAGCTGCCAATTCCTTCCTGTCCTCTCCACTAAACACTCCAGCCTCATGTAAACAAAGCCGCTGAGATGCAGGAATCATTCTCAGAGTGCTCCCAACTGGTCAGGGAAAGGAGATCAGGCTTTTGCAAAATCATTCAGGGTGCACTCCCCTTCTTCCCACCATGTAGATTTCTGTGCTATTTAAAGAGGAAATGTGTTGACAAGTCTTAGCAAAAACTGACTGGGATAGCTGTAAATCCAGAGCACCCATTGGGCTGGAGATCATGCAGAGCAGATGGTGATGCCGGGGGTGGTGATGAAAAAGCAGTGGTGGAGCTCTTTCATTCCTTCTGGGAGAGAGGATGTGCCAAGAACATGTAATTGAGGGACAAAGGATAAAAGTAGCAATAATATCTCTATCTGCCTGGGAAGTTTAGAGGTAAATGGGCTCAGTGTAGGGCCCAAATGCATCAGGCTGAGCACCACCTAGTTCTCTGATAGGTGCACTCACTGCAAACACTAGACTGCCTTTTTTTTTTCTTACTTGCAGAAAGTAAAAAAAAAAATTAACCACATGCAGTAGAAGGGAAAAAATGCCAACACTTGCTTTAAGAGGCTGGAGGACATGGAATAAAGGGGGTTTCCCCTTGGCACACATGTGCTAGGAGCATTATGTAAACTTGTTTTGTAAGAAGCACGCTGATCTCCTGGCACTGAAAAAGACCTGCATATGTTGACTGCAAAAATGGGAGAGTCAGGAATGTATTATACAGGAATGAGTCTTGCCAAAGTAAGCAAAGTGCAAACATCCCACACTTCCCAAATTATCTTTCTTTCCTGCTTAATGCACTGCAAATGAAATTCAGCTGGACTTTGACATTATGGACTGGATTCAATCCCATTTATATTGTGCATAGATAGGAACTGATGATAAAATGATATTGTTTGAACAAATAGTTTACTTCCTTTGCAATAATTCTTACAATTGCTAACTTATTAATAATTATAATAATGTGTTGCATTTATAATAGAGCCTTTCTTCACCAAGAATCCTAAAGTTCTTATGAAATAAAAGGATTGTACTGTGTGTACGCTATCTTAACTGAAAATATATCCGACATCACAGCTCTGCCTGTAAATCACGCTTTAAAAAGTAAGGAGATTATCTTTCCTAGCAATCTAAGGCATTTTCTGTGCCTTTTTACTGTTAAATATGGCTCTGCTTATTCCTCCAGATGCTTTCCACCAAAATGAATATGTGAGAAATCTGCAGCATTAGGCAAACTTCCTAGGGGAACTCTACATTTGTTTTCACTGCTGCAGGCAGCCTGGCTAATTTTGATTTCCCTTGATTTTCAAAATAACAAGTCAAAAAACAGTGGTGAAAAAGAGACCTCTTACTGAACAAAATTAGTATTTCAGTGGTTCTATTCAGCTATTACTGCTGACAACCTGGATGTGCAGAAAATATGAAGGCCTCATTGCCCCATCTTGAGTGAAGCAGGAAGGTGCATTCTGGTTTTTGTCAGGAAACATATGTGAGGTCAACCCTGAGAAAAACACTTTTAAAAGCAGATACTGCTGCCAAATATTATTAGACTATACAACCTGGAAACTTAGGCCAGCTATCTCAATTAAAAAAAAAATAAAAATCCCTACATCTTCATGTAGATGAACTAAAGAAAGTCTTTTCATTCTCGATTCAATAAACCAGACAGCCTTGCAAGGCTCATATCAATACAAACTTAATATGAATGACTCCCCTCTGCTGAAGCATCAAACACAGGTGCTTTGGAGGAATTTGTTGGACACTGGACAGTGAAATGCTTTCCATCATGTATGGCTTAAAGTCATTGTAAATAGAGTGTGTCCCTTCACTGCCTCAGTTTTTCTGAGTGACAGGAATAAGAACATTTGATCAGTACTACCCTGTGAACGCTGAGAAAATATTAAACTTTTTTCTCTCTTAGGATCTTTGGGTCTATTATTATTAATATTGTATTTAGACAATGTAGATAGTAGAAGTAGTCAATATTGGCACTGCTCACAGGCCCAGTGTCAAGATTTAATCAATTTCTATTCTTGTTGGTGTAATTTTATTTTCTCACCGAAGAGTTAATTTGCTAGTTGTACCTATTGGCCCTTTTAATCATATGCAAAAAATAGAAAATGGGAAAAAGAGGAATAATGTCAACCACCCATGCTGAAAAAGATGTCAGAGGAAGAAGTCAAACTGCATTTCTAAAAAAACCCCAAAGTCTGGAAACTGTTTTTCCAGTAAAAATAAAGCAAACAAAACCAAACCCAAACCTCATGTTGGCCAAGAATGGAAAATGACCATTCCTTAGGCAAATGTTTGAATAGTTAAAAGAATGAGGGAAAGATGGTGACAGCTAAAATGTTTTGTGCATGTGTGATACAACAAGCTTTCTTTACAAGACAGGTGTAATAACAGTGCAAGCTGTAGGAATGCCCTGCCCTGTGAGTCAACAAGCTGACAACATGGCATTTATTTGCCAGTTTAGAACAAGAAGCAGCAAATGATTTGACTACCAGAGATGGAACTACAGGGCCAGCATGGGTAAACAGACTGAAAGCATGCATGCTGGAATAGATCCAGGATGCCAGGGTGTTAGCACTTCAACCTCTATGAAAAATACCATAAATACTGTAATGGTCACAAATGAGACAGAATTTTAAAAGTTGTCCAAGACTGAAAATTACTCACAGGCCTATAGAGATCTAACAGCAGCAAACACTGTTTCAGCTGTTATCAGCTCTTGTGGGTTATCAGAAAGGATGTGGGTTTGTGATTGATGCTCTGTAGGGCCAATAGCACAGCCCTAGCCTTCCAACCCTTCCTGCCTCTTTTGAACATCCCATTCCAGGACTTACACCCTCTCTGAGCCAGTACTTTGCAGATGAAGGCAAATGTAAATTAAAGCTTTCTGGAGCTGTAAAGAGTGTCTTATTCTGAATTGGTTTTGCATAAAGGCCTCTCAGTTCCCAGATAAGAATATCCTAGGAAGCCAATCAGTGAGAAGCAGCACAGTTTAAATTCATGCGCACACCCTTAATCCAAATTCACTTCCATAAGGAGATAAGCTTTCTGTAAGTTTACTAATCAACCAGTATAAATGGAGAAAGCAGGATGGGAGGTGTGGTTTACAACTTAATTTTCCAGGATTTACACTTAATTTAAGTCAAAAGTAGAATGAGATAATTGCTCTCATGCTAATTCACATCAGAAACATTTCTTTTTTAGCAGGCCAATATTTGCTCATAAGCTCAGTCAAAAAAATAAACTAAGAACCAAGGCATAATATAGTTGCAAAATTATCATATACTTGAACTACCCAGGACATTGAGTCTTGTGCAGTACATTTGATACACTCAAGCTAAACCCCGCAGCATCTGCTCTAACTCTTGCCTTTGCAGAAACTCACCCTTGGTGTGTTATCAAAAGAAGCTAAATTCTCCTGAAAAACCACATAATCTTTAGTAACATAAGGAGGAAAAAACATGACCGCACCTAGTTTTAGCCTATTTCTTAGAAAGTGTGTTGCACGGGAGCATTTCTGGTTTGTGAACCTGAGTTATATTATAAGGAGTAGATGGGTCCATTGTCTTTGCAATTAAATTGCTTCTTTAATTCTGGGCCATTTTTGCATTAAAGCAGTGCTGGTCTATTAGAGTTGGGTTTCTCATCACTGCTTTGTTATCATCTCCAGTGAACACCCTGAAAGCCTTTGGTATCCCGCCCTCTTTGCAGCGTGGGCCCCTGTGATCTCCCATTGTACATGTTCTGAGCAGCAGGCTGCAGGACTTCTCCAGAGCCCTTGTAGATCACCTGCTGCTCCCCAGGTAGCTCCTGTCACTTACACTGACATTGCAAATTTACCAAACCCAAACACTTGTTCATCTTGTGGAACTCAACAGTGTAGAACTCAACGTGTATAGAAAAATGAAGATTCTAGTCCTTTAAAGCTGTTCAAAAGCACTTGCTCACTCACAGAACATGTAAGTTTTGTCCAGTAGTGTTTTGTCCTGCTTTCAGGAATGCAGAGACTTTAAATTGTAGCTGCTTCCTTGTAATTAAATAAGCACAAAAGCTGAACCCATGGAAATTGTACAGTAAACACTACTGCTTACTGGCATATGGGAAAGAACAATAAGGGCTCAGACTCCCATGCTGCAACCTAAGAGCAGCACAATATGTTGTGTTTTGGGGTGATTGCATTGTACTGGCATGTGATTTAGGGAGAAATAGTTGCTTTTGCCAACACAGAAACAAATTTTCTCCTGCCATTATGTTAGGGCCCCTTTTCACCTCTCCTGTGCAGAGTGTTTGCTGAAGTCTGTCTGGCCAGTTAAGCAGGAGGTTAGCTGTGCTGCAGCAGACTTGTGGAAAGCAATTACATGATTTATTACCTCTATTGAAAATGGGTTTTGGAAAGCAAACATTGTTCAGTGCAATATCAGTGCTAGTGACACACAGCAGTTTGCTTCTTTAATGTTTTCCTTTAGGACCTCACGAAACATGGAAGGATACCACTGGAGTAACACTTGGTCCCACAGGATATGTAATCCTGAGAAGAAAATGTAACTGGTAAAGGATAAAGGAGGTGCAGTCAACCTTCCTGCAGTATGAACACCAAAGAGAGTCTGTATTTGTGACAGGGAATTTCAAACATATGATTCATGAAACAGAGACAGTCTTATAAGCCTCCACAAATCCCTGCAGAGCACACCTAAAAGAGCCAGGTTACTTGATTTAACTTCATGCTTTGAGATTGGCATATTCATGGTGAAGAAAGAGTCACAGATTCGATAAGGGGACATAAAACAACATTACTGTAATTATAATAGAGCTTATAAAGCTAGTGCTGAAAATTCAGTGTGGGAGCTGAGTAAAGAACACTAGTTCAGGACATAAACTATGTTAAGTGCTCAGTCTGGCAAAGGTCCTGGACATGCCACTGCTGTCATGATTTATGTCAAATCATGTACTGAAAGCAAGAGGACGAAGTTTAATTTGGCTCTCTGGACAGAAATACACCAACGGTCAGGAACATGTTGTTCAAACAGGCAACATGGACTTCAATGTGCACTGAAAGTATCAAAGTGGCCTCTTGACTTATGCCACTAAAACTCATGCATCTGGTTTACACCTGAAATTTCTCCAAGTGGAAGAGAGTTCTGAGATCACCAGATTCCCTTCTGGTGTCTAGAAAGAATCATATCAGGATATATCATACGTTTATTGATCTCTACCTTAAACCAAATACATTGTTTGCCTTTGCCATTTCCTAAGAAAAATTGTTACAGGGCCTTACACATTTGATGGCTTAAAAAATATGTCTTATTTCAGATTAAGGAATACAAAGCAAATGGCTCTGTAAAACCTGTTGATTTTTCCACCCTTCCTGTATTGACTTTCTGGATACAGATGATATGTGCATAAAAATATGCAAATGGACTCTTTACCTTTCATCTGAGAAAGCTGTCAGCATCAGATCTATTTGTTTCTCTACAAACATTCATTTCTACAAGTACATAATAGAAGGACTAAGGTTGTAAGTAGGAATTAGGAGCTCTGTAATACAAAACACATGAAATAACAGGATTGGTATACAATCAAACAGATGTTGTACTTGTAACTCTAAAGCTTTACTGTAAACACAATAATAACTCTCTCTTCCCACCATTTCTTTACTGTCTCATTAGAGTTCTGATGACTTCAGTGAATTTTGTTCTGCTTTATATTGGCCTAAGTAAAAGCAGTAACAGCTGCAACAAAAACACAGGATTGTTTCAAATAGACTTAAAGGGTAACACAATCAGCAGCATTAGATGAGTGATACTTTCTCACTATATGTTGTACTAAAACTGATGTAAAGCTATTATGCTCAATAACTGCTGAAGTAAATGGACTGACAGAATACCACAGCAATGTGAGGGCAATAGACTGGTGCAAGCAGAAGGAGGAAAATGGTTATCAAACACATCTAGGGAATCATAAATTCTATCTACAGAAATAAAAGATGATTTAAGAATAGCCAGAATCGAGAGGTGAGGGACAGAAGGAGGCTTCACAGAGACCTTGAAGAGAGCTGGCAAATCAGAGGCACTGGCAGGGGCTGGACTGGGGGAAAGCTCCTACACTTCATGAACAGAGCTGACAGGAGACCTATTTAATCAAACCTTTTTAAATCAGATTAATCTCAGAGCTCTGCACTTCCTCTCAGGGTCATCCCGCTGAGGATTACTATTCTGCACTCCAGTAAATCCAGTTGGATGATTTCCGATGGGCTTGGTATTTTTTGGTTTTTGGTTGGTGTTTTTGTTTGTTTTGTAAAGGAGAGCCCTTTTTACTTTAAAAACATTCCATTTTGGTGAACTGGCTGTCTGGGGATCCTGTCACACCATGTTTCTGTCACATCACAACACCACTTTCAATGTCTTCTTGTATCAAATGACAGGTTGGGATTTTCAGAGAAAGCAAAGGCTTTTCTCACTTTCAGATTCTGCTGGTAAAAGCATATATTCCACTCTAAAGGACAGTGCTGACCCAAATCAGGGCTCGAGCTGTACTACAGCCTGGATACAAAACTAATTTAGTTTTTTTTCAAAGAAAGAAAGCTGTGCAGACGAAGCAGGACCTGCTAGTCCAGACAGAATTCATTAGCAACAAAGATTACATGTTTCAATGTTTGCTCCCTTGTTTTGACTGCAGGAACAAGGAGAAACAGTTCTTAATTACTAATAATCCCTTGCATGCATTATTAACAGACTATTTTATTCAAATAGCCAGAGCCTGCAGTGTTGTACAAGCTCCATGTACAGCGTAATTCATCTTTGCTGATGATAATGAAAAACTTTGTTATTTATTATTTTGTTAGAAGAATCTTTCTCAGGCAAGGCAGCCCGCCTTACAAGGGAAATAAAAACAAACAATGTAGTTCAGTTTTAAAGCTGCAATAAAAAGCTCAGATTAGAAAAAAAATTCCTGAATTATCACATATTTATAAAACAGAAAGAAGAGAATCAGACCCAAAGCTATTAGAAACTAGGGAATTCAAAGTGATAAAGAAGCATTGAAATGGAACTTTATTATGGAATCCCATGGTATCTACAAGCAAGGATGATATTATACAGTGTTGTAGAACTGTTCATCAGATAAAACAGCAACTCATTTTTATAGAACACATGATTTTGTTATCAGAAGTGCAATGCCATCCCACAATATGCCCAGGGTGTAAAGAAGCTCCTTTCACTGAGTCATTCTGCAGTGAAAAATCAACATCAAAAGCAAGCAGCTTAATTCATTAGTTATTAATAAAAACATATCAGGAAAGTTGAGAACACTTGTGAGCATTGCAGTAAAAGCAAAATATGAGACTGCTGGGAAACCTTTGTTTGTTGTTTTCAACTTGATTGGGGTTTATTTTCAGATGTTTTTTCAAGTCATTGAGCTTGAGGGAAAGGTGAATTAATAGGCATAGCTTCTCCTTCTGGCAGAAACTTTTGCATGACCAGTAATTGAATAATTATTCCATTAAGAAAGTGTAGATGTAGGATGAGTACGTGTTTGAAACTGATTTTCCTTCTGTAATGGCTATAAGGGTCATTATTATGATTTACTGTGAACAGCACAACATAGGACACAAAAATGTCACCAAATCAACTACTTGCTCCTGGAAGGGCACAGGCATGTCTAGGAGGTTGTCCAGTCTAATTTATTTGGTGATGGAGAAGAACAAACATCCACAGGAGCTATGGGAGCTGTTCTGGTTCTCAGTAAACAGACTCCAGACAAGAACTTCCCCATACAGATCAGCATTGCAGGCTATAAAAATTCTTCAAAGGATTTTCCAAACTGCTTATTTAGGAGTAGTGTGATGAAATATAGCATTTCCTAAAAATTTTCCTGGAGCAACAGTGAAGAAAGATGTATTTATAGCATATATCACATACCCAGGAAATCAATTCCATGCTTAACCTGAAGTCTGAAAAAACAGAAAACATCATCAAGAGCATACAAAAAGTTCAAACAGGCATGCTAGAACTAAATTGGGGTGCTTGGGGATATTAAGGTTTGTGCACTGGTCCTTGAGAGAAATAGCCCTTGGGGAAAGGCTAATTCCAGGCCATAAAGTAGCAGCTGGTATGGCTACAGTGCACTTTGGTAGCCTTTTGTTTATAGAACAATGCTCACTGCAGGTCAGATTAAACTCTGGTTTTAAGCCAGGTTTTTATGGCATTACAGGAAATAGATCAGTCAATATAGAATAATGTCAAGATATGTAAAGAAGTGAAGTTAAGATGCTGTAAAGGAGTGGCAATGGACTTGCCTCAAGATTCTCTTTGAATAGTAGTGCAGGGAGAGGTGGTGACATGAAACCATTTCAGAGCTGGAACACAAAAGGGTTTATGCACTTCAGAGACATTCACACATTGAAGCTGAATACAACTTATAAATAAAACACATAGGGATGGCATTAACTTCACTGCTAATTTAGCCCAATTTTAAGCTCCCTTTGATTTGCTGGAGTCATGCTAAGGAACATTAATGTAGGTCAAAATATGATTCATTCAGTGTCAAGGTTGAGAATGAGATCAGTTTCTAAGGACTACATTTTAAACACCAAAAAAAGAGTAAAGGGAAAATTCAGAAGATGACTATAAATGTTAAAAGCAAGTAAGATTAGGCCCTTTACAAAGAAGCTGTTATAAGCTATGAAACTATTCTCAGCATTCGTCTTAGTAAAAATCAGGGTGAAAGAGTTTTTCACTGAAAGTGCTGCTGGTTGAGATGCTCAAAGTAGGATTGGCAGAATTTGTGGCAAATATCTCGTGCTTCCAGTCACCAGTATATATTATTGGCCTATGGGATCAAATCCTTACATTGCTTAAAGGGCTTAGATGAGGTAGGGTTGTACTTACCTCAGACTAGGAAGTTAAAAGAAGGAAAGGTAGGAACATTTCCAGAGGAGGGCTGGGCTGAGGTAAGATGCATAGCAATTTTCAGTAACTAAACAAAAAGAGTAAAATGCTTCAAGTCCTGATTCACAAACATTTTTTAGGTAAATGGGATGAACCATTGCCAACCTATTCAGTCTTTCTTGGTTTCTGGACTGGATGTTCTGGAGAATCTGTAGTTAAATAATTTGCTTTCCAACAGGGAGGACATTTTAAAAACGGGCCTTTGGAGAAATCAAGCTCGAGTGAAACAGTGATATGTGACCAGAAGTGTCAAACCACAGTTAGAGGAAGCCACTGGACAGGCTGCATTTGAATTTAAAAAAAAAACAGGGAGTATCATTTAAACTGCTTTACAGATCACTGATGGAAATTGTGCCTTCACCTTTTTTAGAGAAAAGCATTTAGGAAATGACAATGTTTCATTGTCATGAACTGATCAAACTTCATGATCAAACTGAGGCTTGCTCCTGAGAGAAGGCCAATACCCAGGCTGCTTTCCTCAGAGAGGCGCTTCAATTGTCAAAGGATTAAATGGCTGTGAGAATGGCCGTGTACAAGGTAAACTGAGACTCTATTGTTGCCCTAAAGATACTGAATAATCAGATCCTTTGAAGTGTAAAAACAAGAAAGATTTTCACAACTGATACCTTTGTCTTGGTGTCTCTGGAAAATTGTCACAGCTCTTTCTCCTAAAGGATGTTTGGGATGCCAGGTAAGTAGCAAATACCATGTTGTATATCACAGCACCAAGGCTTTATGAACTTAAGTGTTACAATTATATAAAAGAAACAATCACATAAAAGAAACAAAGGCTTACCTTTGCCCTTATCTTAGATCAGGAGGGAAATATAAACAAGGCCAAGAACATGTCTTTGAATGCACGAATTTTAGAAGCATCAGACAGAGCTCTCAGACCATTCAATCTTTATTCTCCCCCTTACCTAAACGATGATCCATCGAATTTGCCAGATTCTTTTCCTTTCTGGTTCATTATTAATCAGCTCACTTTCCTGAGTGGTATTTAGACAAATTTTTGCATGTTTACCTTCCAACTTTCCAATTGTTAAGCCAGTACACAGAAACAAAGTAGGTGCAGCATTCTTTTAAACAATCCCTTCTGTATCAGAGGGCATTTACAATTCACAGGCTTTGTTCTCAGCTCGAGATTCTAGATATCAGAATAGATTGACATCGATAAAGCACCCCACAGATAACACTAGAGGTCAGATTCCACAGCCAGGGGATTGCTCAGCAGAGAACTAGGTCAAAGAATAGCGCCTCTCCCCAAATAAAAATTCAGAGTACAACCTGAATTTTCTTCTCCTCCTTGCAAACACCAATAACACGTAACAAAAATGAAGAAAAAAATTAGCTAAACTACACCAAAGTAGTGTTGTGAACTGACCTTTCCAAGCCTCAAACCAATAGGCAAGTCAGAGTTCATCTCATAACAGCAACCCAAAGTCAGAGCACACCAGAAAAATGATAAAATGTCTCAGGAATTATTGACCTGACATGAGGCAGTATCTATGACAAATATTTATTTTAGCAATATGTGACAGTACTTCCTGGTGTGCTGGCTCAGAACAGTTCGAGCTGGGAGTACCATCCTCACATGATAAAGAAAGAATGGCTACAGGATGAAACCAGCTGAGCCCTGGCCCGGCTGGCTCAGCTGAGCACTGCTTCTCCTGGGCTTACCCTATTGAAGTTCATGCTGGTGTAAAGAATTCACGCAAAAGGAAGAAACAGTACTTGGAGTCATGCCACTGATTTTTCTTGAGTTACACCAGGGAAATGTTTGACTTGCAGAGACCAGTCAGTAACTGGAAGAGATGGCCTTGGGCTGCAGATGAAAGCTTGACCCTGCACATGTGAGAAGCAGCCACGAAGCAACAGCAGCAGGATCATGGTCAAATCAAGCTCTTTCAGGCAAGGTCATTTGAGTTTAATTTTGCCCGTTCTGGTGGGGAGCTTGTGGCAACAGCCTAAAGGACACACAAATTTTTGCTGCAGTCCAGCTTGCTCTGTAGAAGCAGCAGTGTTGCTGCTACATGCAGAGACACAGGCACTGAACAAGAAGGGCCAGCTTGTCAGCATCTCGATCAAACAGCCTCCAGACTGATTTTTGGTTTTGTGGTGTGTAGGGAGATGTTTGACCCATTGACTTGAGTATTGTGTGTAGTTTCAATCACCACAATATAAGACATTAAACTACTAGAAAGGGTCCAAAGGAGGGCAACAAAGGTAGAAGGGCCTTGAGAGAAAGCTGTATGAGGAGGGGCTGAGGTCACTTGGAGCCTGGAGGAGACTGACTGGAGGCCTCATTGCAGTTACAGCTTCCTCATGAGGGGAAGAGAACACACAGGCACTGAATTCTTTTCTGACCAGTGACAGAACCCAAGGGAATGGCCTGAAGTTCCATCAGAGGAGGTTTAGGTTGGATATTAGAAAAAGGTTCTTCACCCAGAGTGGCTGGGCACTGGAACAGGCTCCCCAGAGAAGTGGTCACAGCACAAGCCTGACAAAGTTCAAGAAGCATTTGGACACTGCTCTCAGGCACATGGTGTGACTTGTGCAGGGCCAAGAGTTGGACTCAATGATTCTTGTGGGTCCCTTCCAACTCAGTATATTCTGTGATTCTGTAATATTTACTCACCGTCTTTTAGCTGAAGAAGCTGAAATTCTTATTAAAAAGGCTTTATCTTGCTGACAGATAAGCAAGACTCTGCACTTCCAACAGAGAACCAGAAAGTTCTCTTTAAAACCTGGCCATCAGGGCTCTAAGTAGTATCACACATCCAACTAGGTGCTGGATTGTGTGAGTAAATGGAGTGCCAGGTGTAACTGGGAATGAAGAAAGAGCATGTGAGATTTCACATCATCAAAAGCATCCTGGAGATGGAAATATGCCATTGGTTAGAGCATTTCACTTGCCTGAAAAGCAACATGCATGCCAAAAATAAGCAAGAAAGCATGCTTTTAAAATTAATGCCATTCTCAGCTTCTGTATAAAATCTCATCATCACTGAAACAGACAAGAGAATAGAAACCTAAAGACAGCTGCTTTGATTAGATTGTGGTTTATTCCCTTCTCATATCTGAAGATAATGCAGAGATGTGGAAGGTTTCTGATCCTGTTCCTGCTAAGTCATCTTGCTGCCAATTATTGGTTTGATGGGTTGGTTGGCTGGTTGATTTGCATGAGTGCGTATAAGACTATTTACAGTCTTCTTACTATTCTGATGACAAAAGCACTCAAGAATGACCTCTTCCCCCTCAGGGAAAGGCAAGGAAGAAAGAAAGGAACATCCTTTTTTTTTGGTGCTGTTATTTGCATTGCAAAAGCATTTGTGTGCTTGCTTTGTATCAATAAAAACTTTCTAGACTAATGAGAAATTTTTACATGAGCCTCAGTCAAGTAATTGTGCCTTGCAAGGGAGCTGCATTGCAACAGTGATCCCCACAATTTTAAGACCATTAACACCATGATGAAACAGTACACATCAAAGAAACCTGGCATCTGTTGAAAGGATTTGTTATGAAAAAGAAGCAAATTTAAGAGTCTTTGGGGCTCAAGAGCTGCAACACTTGAAAAATTGAAAGCTAAAGTATAATGCATATCCTATCTACTTGATCAGATCAAAAGCATTCCCTGCAAAATAATCCTCAAAAAACCTCCACAGCAGGTTGCAGGACACTAAGTCACAGTTTTCAGTTCTCTTTCAGGTCACAAAAGACAAATTACTCAAATTACAGAACCATCTGCCTTCCTTGTGTACTCTCAAGATATTTTGGATCATTTTGATCCCTGTCCACATGAAATACTGTCACCAGTACAACTGGGCATACTAGCTGGGAGTCAATTACTTGTAACACAAATCATAGTCATGTAACCAGTAGTGAGACTGAACTAACACACAGATCAGAGCTTGATGTTAGCAAATAATAAAAACCCCCAGTGAGATAAGGACTCCCAATAAGGGTACAAATATATTCATTTTGTAGTGTATATATAAGATCCATGTTTTTACACTCCTGATATAGTGCTCACTGTAAAGAAGGAAAAAAAACACCTTGACTTCCTCCAGTGACCCCAAGTCACAGCCAAAGCAGATTTGGGGCCACTGGGGAGAAAATGAGAAATGTGGCCCTGAGCCAAGTCCTGCCTCTGCCCGAACTACAGCTGTGGAAGTGATTGTTGTTTCTCTTCTAAGCGAAATGAAGTGGTATGTGTGGCTATGGTTTAAAAATGTGCACTTTCTTCAGGCAGGACTTTTGAAAGGCATCAGTTGTCTCTAGAGTGTCTTGTAATAACCTTGGTTTATATATCAGTGTGGGATTAAAGACATTAGCTACTTTGCCCCATTAGCAGCATCACTGAAACAGGAGAACAAATCCTCTTTGAAATGCAGTTTATTCTACAAACATTTAGAGTAAAATCTTAGCTGATTTCCATAACTGCATATAATACCAGAAAGAAAAAGCGCTACTATGGTCATTTGAAGGTTACTCACAGCAGTTTTCTAAACTACTCACTAGCTAGGGAAGGATTAAACAGGAGATGAAATGTTTCTTTTCGTTTATACTCATGTTATCCTCTTTGGGCATTTTGTTTCCACACATCCACATTCATCTATGTACATATATGTGAACTGGACTGTTTTACGGTCTGAGCAAACCAGTTCCACCTTCACTTTGTGACTTCTTTTTTCATGGCAGCAAGAGCATTTGTGTTCCATTTCACTGGCCTCAAAAGAATACCTATAGAAATGAGATTTTTCAAATCAGTCTGCTGCCTGTGGTCTTCCCATACTCATCTGCATTTGCTGCTCCAAACACACGTACTACTAAGGAGCAAAATCTCCTAATTATTTTTCTGCTTATTCATAACAGTCTTTCCTCAGGATGCTATTGGCCATGCAGAGCCAGATCCTTTGATACCAGTGGGGAAAATCCCAGTAACTTCAGTGGATTTTGTATTAGGCTCATTCTAGCAAGACAGAAAGGCGTAATTCATGCAGAGAACAAAAGGCAGGAAAACCTTCTAGAGGTATTCAAAAACCATACAAGGACATGTTTAAGAGCACGTTAAATAAATTTAGCTGACATCTTTCCCAGGGGATCTGTTTTCCTGACTAAGATAAGGCTCTCTATCACACTGAAGCCCTTGCTAATGACTGCTCTTCTGCACACACAGTTTCCCAACTGGGTCCTTTCAAACAGCTGCAGCCCACTGGTGACAAGAGCCCAGGAAGACAAGCCACAGAGAAAGGCTTCCTACTTACACAGAGTAGGTACTGCACATCCCTTCACAAAAGGGCACTGGGACAGGAGCAGCTGACTTGCAGTTGCCATGGACAATGTGCTGCTCCTTCACATTGCGTTTGCATTTGTGTGGCAGGTCAATACCTGGGCAGGAGAACACTTCTGTTAGGCTTCTTCAGACAGGGGAACAGATGTTTTGAAAGGTATCTGCTAGTAAACCAAGGACAGCTCATCCTAGTAAAATTTCTCACAGTTCAAATGCACAAACAAAACCACAAATGAGGGTGCAAAGAGGCATTAATTCAGCAAAGTGATTCCTCACTGGTCAAAGTACTTTTCCATTTGTAGACTAGGTTTAGCATGTAAAGATAATATCAAATCAAGGCCTAGGGTTTAGGATTTTCTAAAATTGCTATAATATACATTTGTGGCTCTATAACAACTTAGGATTTCTGAGTGGATGCTACAGAAAAAAACCCAAAAACTTGGTTTCTATGCAATTCGCAGATGCAAGAACACAGAGAATATTTTTTACAAGTATTCTCATCAGGAGTATAGTTCAAGCTAACAGTATTTCAGTTATTTAAAAGCACAGAAAAGGAAATAAAAAATTTTTAGTGTTCCCATTGAAAGAACGAGGCTGATTTTTAGTCTTAGCTGTGAGGTACAGAACAGTTCTGCTGCTTTCAGTAAAACTGTCTTTCAGTCTGTGGAATGTGCAGGCTCTCAGTGCATGCAGAAACAGGGCTACAAGCAGGGAAGGACCAAACAGTATTGGAATAGAGAAGCAGTGATTTGATGCACTCACATGTCTTACAACAGCCATCTGAAGACACTTCAACTGTCCCCTGTATTGAAAGTAACCAGCACAGTCAGTTCAGGTGCTAAGCAGACAGTAGCAATGATGAGCGTTCACTTACAGTCCCTCATCTCTAATCCACACAAATTCCTCATCAGACTTATCTGGGTACCAATTATATATAAAGCTGCTTACAAAACCCAAACCAAAACAAATCATCCAGCAAAGAAGGGAGTGAATTTTCTTAGAACTATATATCCTCTCCCAAGCCAGGTAAGATGACCTGTAATACATGCCTGATCTTATTTAGGTCCTATTGAAGCCAGCATAAAAACCCCAGCCACAGAGAATGACAGGTGGCCCTGGAATTGACCTGCTCAGAGTCTACCCCAGAGCTAATTCAAGTACATGGCTGTCCTAGTCCCTGCTTTGATCTGCTGTGAAGTCCCAAAATGCTTCTGAAAGCTACGGGAAACCACCAATAGCTGAAAGTCTGGGTATGAATGTTATCCCTTGCTCATTTATGTTCCACATCCTCACTTAGTGGTACACCACATATCAGAAGACACAGTCCCCCAATGATCCATAGTGAGTTACCACTTGTTCAATTGCATTTTATAACACTGAGGTTTCTCAAGTGATGAAAAATCCCTCCTTGCTATTGCTCCAATACTCTTCTCTTTCAAGTTCTAGTGCTTATCCCACAACAATGTAAATTGTGTGGGCCTTATTTCCATGGGACACAGGGCTAGAAAAGCACATTTCCTTCAAACAAGAATGACCATACCAGAAAGATCAAGAAATACTCAAAACAGCAAATATAACTCCTAGGCCAGGATCAGGGCTCATTACAGAAGTCTTTTTCTGGCTGTAAAATACTTACTGGCACACAGTGTGCTTCCTCAAATGGTAGGCAGACCTTTATTGTACTAGTCAAGGAAAACTGGCCTGCTGATTCAGTGCACGTGTACTGAGTACAGTTGTCATAGGGATCTTTATAACTTTTTCCAACCTGATAAAAACAGGGGAAACAAAATTAAAAATAAAAAGAAAACCAAAACAAGCCAATGGATTATAGCAATAAAATTAGAAAACTGCAACAGTAATAAAGTCAATGAACTGGCAGAGACTATGTTGCTCATATCACTCTGAAAGGGCTGAGATGTCTACAACTCACATCTACAAATTATGTACCAAGCTCGCCCACTACCAGTCTATGCAAAATCACTTCTGAGGGGGGGAAAGAATGAAAAAATGCCAGAATGAGCATAAAGGTATTAACAGAAATGCCATAAGGTAGGTGCGATAATGTTTGTGGGCTAAAATATACACAAAAGAAAAATAACTCTTTCAAAAGATTTCAACAGTTTTCTTTTTTAATAGATGAAAGAACATGAAAAGGAGTGAAAGAGGAAAAATGTCTTTGCAATAGAGATTAATGGATAACTGCAAAGCCTCCTCATGCAGAGATAAAACCTATATATTGGAACAGAAAAATCTAGCTTGTAAGATAAATTATCAAAGAATAAAATGATGAAACAGAAAACATATAGAACACAAGAGCTGTCAGAAAAGCAATAACATGTAAGACAAATCATTCACCACACACCGGAGTAGCAGGCTGAAATAAAACCAAAGAGCTAGAATCATGAAATCATAGTATTATTAAGGGTGGAAAAGTCCTCCAAGATCATCAAGCCCATCCTTCAAAGGCTCAGCTCATGCCTACACTATGCTACACTCACAAAACATGACGTATTAGCTGTGTGTGTTACCAAGTCACAGAACACCACAGCAGCTGTGTCACTTGATTTCTGCCTCAGCAAACTCAGAACCAGGGGCAGCACAGCTATATCAGCATGCTCACACTGTATCCCTGTATCTTCAGGGCAAGATAATGAAACTGCTTCAGATGGAAACTGTGTGATGTGGAGCCAGCACATGTATCTCTGCAAGAGCAGTATTACACCATGTCACCATCCCTTCCAAATTCCTGCTTGCTATTTCATGTCAAGAGAAGTGGAGGTAACATGATTCTCATTCCTGTCAGAGAATATACTTGTCAACATGGTAGTGCCTGTGAGATGCACACAGCAGGGAACAGTTGTATAAACATCTACACTCACTTTGGAAACACAGACATTTTTACATCTCCTTGAGGTCCTCGCAGCCTTGAAATGCATGACACTGGTTGAAAAAATGCCGAGGTCTTTTTGATAATTCAGCCTTGTGTGCAGAGCAAGGGACTGCTTACCTCAATGGTCACATTACCAAATGGAAAATTTGCCACACAGGCCACTTGCTGGCACTGGCTGCAGCACTGACCCTTCTCTTCCACATAGCGAAAACCCTGTGGGAATAAAGTTTCCATTTATCTATCTTAACCCATTTCCATTTATCCATCTTAATGTCTTGTTGCTGAAGCATCTTTGGATCAAAGCTACACTGAATATGGTAGAGGAAATGAGCCATTCTTCTGGTTTCAATTCTGTTGTCTTTTGAAACTTGTTGAAATCACTTTAAGCCTGAAAATCAAAGCTGGTAATTTTTCTGCCTTACTGAATAATGACTTCTGGGTACTTCAGTTGCCATGAAGACCCTGTCATTGACTATTCTTCTCCTCACACTAACACACAAGAGGTCAAATAAATTAATTTAGCACAATTACTTGTACAATCTGCCACCACTGCTTGCTCTGATATAATAATCCACAAGAACTATTGCTGTCAGACATGTGAAGATTTTCTCCTGTGTTTTAAGTATCCATTGGTCTTCTGGTGGCTGTGAGTGTGGTTGGCTTCAGGAAAAAGTGTAATGAAAGGTCTTGTCCATGTTTAACATTGGTGCTGCATCCATCCTTATCTGGGCATGCAAGGAAAAGCAACCACCCTGCTTATATTCAGTAACAAGAACAATTTGAGTGTTGATCCTCACAAGTACTGAGAAGTAACTGAGTATTCCCCATCCACAAGTGAAAGTGTCTGGAAACATAAACCATTGCGCAGTTTCCTCACAATCTTCATTTATGAGCTGACAATGGACAATATCAACAGAATGATACAAGTATCTTTCAGCAGTCAGACTTTGAAAGGTTTGCAATCACTTTCCCTCAGGGCACTTTTCCAAGGGTGACCTCTTAAATTTGCTGGAGCAAAAATAACCAGTACCCTAAAAAGGACTTTACAAAAGAATTAGTAGAAGAGTCTATCCTGCTGTGTTGCACAGATAAAGCAATTACCCTGTCCCTGTTTCAACTCAACAGCCATCGTGGCCAAGGAGGCACTGACCTGCTGGCAGGTGGTTTGGCATTGCACTGGAAGGCACTGGATGCGGTTGGTCTGTGTCACAGGATCCTGCTCATCCATGCACACACAGTTCTCACAAGAGCTTTTAGGCACCATTGCCCCTGGCTAGAAATATAGGGGAGACAGAAAACCATGACAAGAGTTCAGAGGGGTCTGGAATAAACATCCCCCTGGCCTATCAAAAAAAATAATGCTTATGAGGAGTATTTATTTATGGAAGAATTTCCTGAAATGAATATACATGCAGTTCTCTAAAACCTCACCACTGGTATCACAAAATGAACATAAGGCTGACACTACCAAGTGTATCAATGATGCTAAATGAGTTCTCATAAATTCCAAGCATCTATTTTTGGTCAGTTTGACCAAGGAATAATCTTATAACATTCACTGAGATTTAAAATTTCTGTTCAGTCACAATTCTGACCCTTTGACTCTAAAGCATAGGCAAGATCTCTTTCAGTAAGCAAGTTACTGGTCTCTAGCATTACCCATTCAGCAACCTATCCCAGAATCACAGATTGCTTGGGGTTGGGAGGGAGACCATTGGCAGGGAAGAATTCCAGGCCATTTTAATCTTGCTTTTTGTATGAGTGTTGAAAACAAGAACTTCAGATAACTCTGACTCAGGCAACATTTACTAGTAGGAAGAAATGTCTGGAAGAAGACCTACCTTAAATTCAACTCCTTCAGAAACACATACACCTTTTGGTACTGTAAGAAAAAAAATGAAAAGGTTGTGCTAGGAATGATGCAGTTACTGTACTCATCTCTGAATTGTGAGAAGTCAAAGAGTAGAGCTGAACTTAATAGCCCACACAAGAGGGGGAAAATAAGCAACGAGTACATGGTGCTAGTTGGTATTCAGAAGCCCACATGTAGCATCTGCTTAGATGTTATGCATCAAGTGGGGATAATTCTATACCCTGGTATTTTCCATAAGGTAAAATCTATTTGCCTTGTGGTTTTTTTACCCATATTTGAAATTACTTGACCTTTTCTTTATTGCTAATCACTGTGCTGGTAACAAAGCTAATGGGCTTATGTGTGTGAATCTGGAAATACAATTTGGCTGCAGAGCTTCTGTATGGGTTCAGTTTAACCATTATTCAGTAGGTGGTCAATAGCTTACACTCCTTGAATACTGGCTACAGAGAACCTGAACCAGTTATTCTAACTCAAAAAAAAAAAAAAAGGGAAAAAAAAAGGGAATAAATAGCCCAATTGTAAAGGCTGAGAGGAAAGGGAAGAGGCTTCTGCCATGATGTTAACTCATTTAGAAAAATCAAATACTTCAAGGAATAAAAAAAATGCCTTACAGAAATGAGGTACTTACTACAGGAGAAGACAGGGCAACAACCATCCTCAGAAATAGCAACCACTGGCTGGAAACCCAAGTCACAGCCTGTTTTGTTGATAATGCAGGCTTTTATATCACATTCTGCAAAAGACAGCAGAGACAAAGTAAGTCAAAGCATCCCATACAGCAGTGTTACTTGCAGACAGAGCTTGAAAAAACCCATTCTATTACCATTGTCAGAATCCCCTGTTCTGCATCTTGGTATAGATACTGGGAATGGCCAGATTTAGGAGCATGCTACTTCTGTGCTGTGGTGGGCATTTGGGACTGGGAGGGTGGAAATGTAAAGTTGAGGGCAAATATATATCAGGAACTTCCACAGGAAGCCCTAGGGAAGCCTGGAAGATGGACACATCCTCCCTTACTGGGGGCATCTCTGAAAGGATCACCCTCTCATCTCAGAAGGACAAGAGCAAAAGGATCCTGTGGAGCACCTGCTGGTCCCAGTGATCCATAAGGGCATTTTCCAGTGTAAGTATCTGTCAGGTCATGGCACTAATTTAGAGTACAAGCTGGACCAGAGGAGTTCTCTTCTGCTAGCATGAGCACCTGGCATGTAGACAGAAGAAACAACCACTCCAGTGTGTTTATTTGAATCTGCTACCTGTGGGGCACCATATCTCACTTTAGGCTTACTGATGAAGGCAAATGATGCCATATTATGGCAAGTGAAGGACCTACTCACCACAGACTGTCTCTGTGCAGCAGGGGTCTTCCAGCCGCGGTTTTATTTTGCGTACAAAGCCTTCTTTTGTGCAGTTGATAGGTGGAGATTTAGCACAGGGGCGGGGGAAGCAAGAGATGTTCAAGGTTGCTTCATCACAAGTACAGTAGTGACAGTCATGTTCCCAAGCCTCCCTAGGCTATAAAAACAAGAGGAATAGCAGTTCAGAGAACAAAACCTGGAAGCATTATATCAATGAATGCCTGCTCCAAGCCAGTGTAGGACTAAATTCACCCAATTTATTGCGTAGGAAAGTTGCAGTTCAAATCCCAGAGGGAGAAGAAGGGAACAGTAAGAAAAAATGCCATTATTTGCCACCGTCCTTTGCAGGTTTATGTGTTTCCAGGAGGAAAGCCTGATAGTTCTACCAGGAAACTGATTCCCACAAAAGGCTCTCTCTGTTTCTATACTTCAAATAATTAAACAAGTTCTGGAGTTAATAAAGTCTTCTGATTTTCTCCTCACTGTCATTGCAGTCCACTGGTTTTTTAAGCTTAGAATAAAACTTATGCAGTCATTTTTCCAGAAGGCCACAGAACACAGATAAAATATAAAGATACTATTTTCCTTTCTCTTACCTGTTTCACTGACCCATCTTGTGCAATGCAACCTATAAAATGAATTAGATGTTACTTTAAAGGTAACTCCATCAGGGAAAACAACAGAAGCAGAAAAACAGGAACAGAAGGAAGGTATTGAAATCTGAGAAACAGACAGAGAAATTCAGAGTGCAAAGTCACGGGTTGTAAACAAAAAACCATCTTAAACATGCTGTTCTTTGTTCTTTTGAAAGCTGCACCTTCTGCATATAAGAACAGGCAGAAACTCTCAATCTGGAATGCTTCCAGCTTCACCAGAAAGGGTCAGTAACAAGGTCTCCCCCATCTCCTCTGTACTCAAAACAACCCCTTTAATGTTCACTTCTAGTCAGGCTCTTACCCCCACTTCCCATAGCACCATTTATACCGTTTCTTACCACAAACAGACACACAAGTGTCATCATGATCATTCAGCAGAATTTTTCCATCAGGACAGTAGCATCCTTCAACAAACACCGATGTACTATTTTGGGAGGGAAGGGTGTCCATAACGACTCCTCTGCACAATGAGAATATAAATAAGAATGAA
Source organism: Thryothorus ludovicianus (assembly GCA_013397245.1). Lineage (NCBI taxonomy): Eukaryota > Metazoa > Chordata > Aves > Passeriformes > Certhiidae > Thryothorus > Thryothorus ludovicianus. The sequence continues at coordinate 98,366 of VZTB01007631.1, forward strand.
CGAGAGGCAAAAACCTAGCCCAGGGCAATCAAGACACCTAAATCCCAAGGGAATGTGAACGTCAAACTTCCCCGGCAATTTTCACATTATGGACTTGAAAAACGCCCTATAGGAAGTGACCCACCTGCTGAAGCAAGTGTTTCTTTTTGCTTCCCCGCATGGCTTGTACACTTGATCCTGAGGACAGCTGGCCTCTGTGGAGCATTGCAACACACAGGTTAAAAAGACCCCCGGGTACCCTCCGATGCAGGGACACCAAGGGACAAAGCGCCCAGGCTACCGCAGCGACCCCCTGGTCCGCAGGGCCCGGCAAGGGGGTCCCTGCAGCTCCAGCAAGAGGGCCACCGAGGTGCAAAGCGACAGGGCCAGCCGTGGCGGTGTCCCGAGCGCAGAGAGAAGCCGTGGGTTGCCATCTAGTGCCCAAGCGCTGCGGAGCGCACAGAGCCCCCGGCCGGGCCGCGCAGGCGGCGCTGCGGGCCTGCCTCCCCCTCGTTTTGCACCAGGTCTGGACCGGAACAACCTCTTTGGTTTGTTCCTGCTTTTTCCCAGGTCCAGAGCAGCGGGGGAGGACAGAGCGGAGCAGGCTTGCTCGGCGGCAGGGGGTGTTTGGCAGGCTGCGGTTCCCAGGCTCACCGCAGTGCCCGCTCGCCAGGCTCCTCCAGTCGGCGCACACGCCCTGCAGCCCGCACAGCGCCGCGTAGCTCTGCACGCTCTGGCACTCGCTGCTCGCCCGCTCCGCCGAGCACCCGCTCGCCACGCACGCCTCGTAGTAGGGCTGCGGGGGGACCACGCCGTGGCACTCCGTCAGGGCCCTTCGCAAAGCAAGGAGAAAAACCTTGGGCTGCTTTCCAAGGAAGAATTCAGCTCAGAGCCAAACCGTCCCCCCTGGCCCAGGCAAAGCCTCAAGGAACAACTACGAATTGTTCTCATAGGTAATACACCCCCACAGCTTGGTAAAGAATGAGCTTTACCTGCCATTCTTCACAATGCTTTGAAAGGAAACAATACTATGTTGGACTGCTACCTGCAAAGGCTCCTGCACAGCTCATAGATATAAATCTATATGCTGACGTTTTTATGCTAGCATGTTTGAAAATCCTACTTTAAACCACAAAATTATTTTTAAAAATGGCACATATATTTGCTTACTATATTCTGTGTTTCATATCATTCAGAGCTTTCAGATACTGAATTATAGCCAGTTCCCACTTGGCCTCTCCAGAAATGGCAAGCAGAGGGAGTGCCAAACAGCAGACCTTATTAAGAGAGGACTGATTTTGCTGATGCAGCTGAAAACTATCTGCCAAGCTAAAGAACACACATATCAGTTCACTGCTCAGTGCACAAGGTATGCAAGACTTTGTACTTTCTTATCCTAGAATCAGTTCACCCAAGCCATTCATTGAAGAACAAAATTACCCTGTGGACTGATTTTTCAGATACTTTTGGGAGCTGTCTTACCAGATGATTTTACACAGATTGGAAGGCACACAATTCTGATGATACTCAATCTTTGATGGTTGTGAGACACCAGGATTACAGTATCTGTTGGTAGGATATGGGACTTTCCAATCTAATGCCATCTCTTTGAAGGACACAACAACCTCACCATTCCTCTTCATAGCATCATCAGACTTCTGGTTAGTGCAGGTACCTGGTACGAGATAAAAATGGCAGTTCAAGGACAGCTGATGCTGATGAAGCTGCTTTTAGAGAAAACCTGGGGGGAAGTTCTCCACCTTATGTGAAGCAAGCAACACGTGGGCTCCTGGATAAATTCACACAAGCTGTTTCTAGGAAGAGGAGGCTCAAAGGAACAGTTTGCCAGCTACTCATGAAAGCCAGAATTGATGTGTTGGTTGATACATTTATCCTGGTGGCCAGAGTAACTGAGACGGCACAGGACTCTCCACATTTCCTACATTCCTATATGAAGTAAAGGAATGCCCTAGAAAAAAATTCTATCTCCATCCCCCAATAGACCGTGAACAGAATGAAAGGATATGCCTTAAAACTGCATTTCCTGACAGTGTCTTTCCTTTAAATAAATTTATTAACATTTGTGAGAAATAGTGAAGTTGCAAGCCTTCAGAGATTTTACAAAGAAATGAGAGAAGGAAGAAAATTCAGAACGTTAATTTTTGTCAGCTGCTGAGGACACTCACCACAGAGTCCCACAGTATTGTTGTAAAACTTGCTGAAAGGGAGTTTTATATAAAATGCAAGTCGACTATAGGAGATGTAAACCTTTAATTCAGGTATTTCAATTATGGCGTAAAGGCCAGAACTGGTTATTCTGATACCATTCTTAAAAATGTCTGGAACAACTTTCTTATCATCAAACAAAATCTAAAAATGAAAAGAAACAAAAGATTATGGACATTTTTCATTGAGTAAGGTACATAATTAGTGCAACTGGAAAGCTGAGCAGCACGAATTCAGACCTTAGGTGCACCAAATGATGTCTGTCAAAGGCAGTCATTTAAGCAGTTGTCCAATATTCCTTTCTAATATGTTGCAATTTATATTTAAATACTCATAACAGGATGAAAACCACAATTTTCAGTTATATGATAATTTCCCAGATTTTTAGAATATACAGATTTTACTGACACAAAGCAACAAAGAGAGAGAAGAAACAAAGTAATTGCATTTCTTACCCATTCCATATTTTACAAGGTTAATTCTTTGTCATGACAGGACATTTGGCAGTACAGCAGTATAAAAACAGCAAAATCATTTTGAGAATTCATTTAAAAACAATACTTTACCAAGTTTGTTTCTTTTCCATGTTCCATTGTTTGTGTCAGAATAACAACAGAGTTGGAGTAAAAAATGATAAGGGACATTGAACAAATTGCTCCACCAGTGGCAGCACAATAGTAGTTGTCTATGTGAATCCAGAAGTTTTGAGAGTCAGAATGAATTGACTTCACAAGTACATAGGTGCAGTTTTCTTTAAAATGGTAGTATGCTCCATCAAAAGTCACATAATGCTCATTTCCCCATCCACTGCAAATACCTAGAAGACAGAATGATAGGCTTCAAGTTTGACTTCTGAGCTACCTGTAAGTACATGCTGGTTTTACCTTTTTACTTGCTTCCAGTCAGAGACAAAATACCCAGTTTGAAAAAGAGAAGCTACACTAGCAAGGACATCTGCTTTCAACAGCCAAAACTTGAGATGAGATTTCTGTTCCATTGTATCCTACTGAGTTGGTATGAACATAATATAGATGTTGACCAGATAGACTTTTCTTTTTTGAGGCCCAGCTGAACATAACATAAATTGCAGGAATTCTCTTGCCACTTACACTGACACTCTGAGATTTCACAGCAACCACTTTCATCGGGGTGTTTTGTGAATGGGAAACCATTGACACAGAGCTTCGGTTGCTGAGGTTGGCAAGTCATGACAGACAATTTGACATTATTTCCTTCTCCCAGGCAAGTGGCAGTATGGCAGTTTCCAAAATTCCATGTTTCATTAAACTATTGATTAATTGAAAAAAAAAAAAAAAGAGGAGAGACAAATAACAAAGTAATGTCATAAAATCTTTAAAATCACACACAGAAACTACTACGTCCCTTTCAGTTAATTATCTAGCATGGCAAAATTTGGTGTCTACTCTGGCTCTGGAAACCAGGCAATATGAACCATAGAGGAATCAAGACAGCCTTGGCATCAACTCTTTGTTATATATGTTAGGGTCATGACCGCTTCTGTTGGTAGGACACTGTCAGATGTGGCTTCCTACTCTTCGTTCAGCTTAGGTAGCTCTGCTTACATGCGATCATTTAGGTTTCAGGTGAATAGAAGAATATTCAATTTATTCTTTCAGTGTTGGTTTCTGGCGTACTTCTAAATCATCTAATTCAGCCACACCTACAGTCCAACTGTGGTGCTGGATACCAGCATCAGAGGAGAACACCAAATCTTGGCTGCAGGCAACGTATGAATAGTAGAATGACAAATGATGAAACACACCTTCAAAGTCTCTCACCTTTCTGGGAGGAACAAGTGCAAGACAATCGCTCACAGGAGTCCTTGTGGGAGCAGGAACTTGGTTTGTTACAACAGGAGCAGGTGTTGGTGGACAGGTTTCAGAATGTGGGTCACAGACCTTGAGGGTCTCAGTATGACCAGTTTTACACTCTGCCCAAATTAATTCAATCTGACATGATTTATTGCAGACAGAGTAAGCACAGCGACCTGATACATTCACTGGCAGAGAAACATTTTCTCCTGCAAGGGCAAAACCCAAGTGTTAGCCTGAGGCCTGATCACAGCTGCATTCTCAGCCCTGCACTTAACTCTCTGTACCCAATAGCCATGCTCAGCGGACTGTCTGCAGCTCCTGGGATTCTATGGCTGAACTGGACAGAAATTCATCCAAATGGCAAAGACTGAGGGACGGCCACAAGGCCTCATCTGAAATTTTGCTCTTAGATACATTGGAAGGAATTGAAAATGAGTACAAGAAGAGATAAACTGAGTACATCACTGAGTGCATCTGCTTTTCACAAACACCAGGAGGCAAGTGAAGCAGGAGCTACTAACAAGTGAAGAAGAGTCTTTCCTCCCCTGCTTTTGGAATATTACTATGAGTTACGAGCTTGTGTTCAGCAGTTTGGGATTCAGGGCTCTGCTGACATCAGCAACTGCTATAAGTTTCTTTACACCAGGGATATTCAAACCAGAACAAAGTTATTTGATATGGGAGAGTTGTAATTCTGAAGCTGTTAACTACAATTCAAAGATGTAACAACTTCTGGTAATGTCTAACTGTGACAGCAGAATGAGCACTTGCTGCAGCACTTCTATCTATCAGGACATCTTTCCACGTCAATGGTGCAGAAAAAAAACCTGCATGGTTTCTCACCCATTTGTATCAATTGTCCATTGTCATTGCAGAAGCAGGGAGTGGCTACCTCTGATGAGGGAGATGCAGATGTTATATATTGCATTTGTGGTTCTGAAGGAAATCAAATCAATTAGTATTCAAATTCTCTGCTACTGTACTTTCAAGCCCTATAACATCTCTTGCATTCTCTTCAACCACAAAGAATAAAGAAAAAAAAAATCGTTTTTTTACCCCCACTACATTCTGTACACATCCATACTGAAACCATCCTCTGTATTTATAAACACTCTTTCTATTACACAGTATGGTGATGTAATACTACACACACACCCTCCCACTTCTAGTTATTTTTTTCCTATATGGAATACAATGAACATCCCTTCTGTCATTTATTCATTCCAATTTCCTGTTTCTAGTCCTGCAGTACTTCACCTGACTTTGGAGAGGTGATTTCCAGTGGCACTCCATTTGGATTTTTAATGCTTTCTTTCAAAGAAACTGTTGGTTTAAATAGAGACAGATCATGTAGACATCTTACTATGCCACCTACAGTCTGCTTTCAATAATCCTTCCTTTATTAGGTACTACTTCACTGTAGTTATTCCACTTGTTAATATTTTCAGTAATACCAAACACATGGGCTCGCCATCAAGTGTTTAGCTCTTCCATTCATGTGAGTAGAAAAGCTAACTTTTCATTTCCCTTGTTGTCCTTATAATTTTGCTACCAGGATAACAAATATATTTTTTTTAGCTACTTATTTTTATTTGTAAAAATCATGTGGCAAAATCCTCACTTTTCTTTATTTCTTTTCCCTTCCTATTTTCTGATTTTCCACATTTCATTCATGCTGGAAAATGTCTTTTGAGTAGGAGTTAACTGCCAGGAAGCTTTATTTTCTTATTCCAGTGACCCATATGAGACTCACTTATTCCAATGCAGAAAACAGTACAATAAAAAACAGAGTTGTTATAGGTGATAAGAAGGAGAAAGAAAAGATTTAGAAGTATGAAATATTGACAGTAACAACACGAGAGTGTCAATTGTGATATGCTCAAGGTTATTGTAAATGTTGCATGAAAAATTGCTGAATCTTTCTATTCTCTCTTAACCCCACTGACAGTAAGGTTAGCAAGAATCTATAGAATTACACTTTTGGTCCTCACCACAAGACTCACAAGCTCTGATCCCTCAGTTTTGAAACTTCAACAGTGTTAAATTCTGCTCTTATCCTAGACAAGCCGTAGGAGCCTTTTTCCATGATGGATAAATCTTATTACCGTTATGGACTTCCACAGAATCACCACCAAAGATCATTCCAAAGGATCACTTTTATCAATCTGGTACCTTGTGCTGGTGTAGATGGAGTTCTGCAGGGGGTAAGGGTTTTAATGATCTGTCCATTAGGGCCACAGACAGCTTTTCCACACTCAGTTCCATACAGGTGGCTGTACACAGTTTCATTTAAGGTGTAGGTCTTCCCATTGTAGCAGCACAGGCAAACTGAGGCACCAAAAGAGAAAATGCTATGGCAACAGAGGATACTTGCAATATAAATACAAGTGAAAAGCAAACCAAACTCTGCATTTAGCCTTCTGATCCTTTTCATGTTCATCAAACATGAATTACCTGGCTAAGAAACCATCTCAGTTTCTATCTGAGAAGCTGCATTGGGAGTCTATCTTATTTATTTAAAGTGTGTTGGATTTTTCTGGTTGCTGGTGTTTCTCTTGCTTGCATAGAGGAATTACTGGCTGGTAAATGTGTGAGAACTGGTACTGGCCTAACCCAGCATGGAGCACAGGAGAACTCCCTCTGGGCAGGGAATGTGACTGGGATTGCTGCCTGTCTGAGTGACAAAACACTGGCTCAGAAGGTGTTGCATAGCATTTCCATCCAAAATGAGGAGCATGAAGTGGTACACAATTTCATTTTATTATATGAGAAGCTCTCCAGATTTTGGAGACTGAACATATAAGAACCAAAGGAAGTGTATCTATTACTATAACAAAATCAGCTAAACTGCAAATGTGTTACCTACTGGGTCACCCTGCATTTTGGGATGTGAGTTTTCCCAGATATGGGAATGAACTGGCACTGTACCTTAACCAAATGTGCCCTTTAGGCACACAAACAAATATCTAATAAGCTAGTTGGCTTAGTTTATTTAATTAAATGAATGGTCTGTAGAGGCCTGCTACAGGCTACTATCTATCTGTCTTCACTGACTACCAAGGAAATGGAAAAGTGGTATTAACCTGGGTAAGATGAATCCTACATATCACACCTGTCTCCTTCCTCCCCATGATCATCCTTCACACAGTTCCTGAGGTCAAAGGCTGCATTTTGCTTATCAAAGTATATCTGTGCTGCTGTGCACCCACATATTAAACTATCTGTCTGGCCTCCTATTTCCAGTATATTTGCAGTAACTTGTGATATTGGGTTGTTTCAGTCCTGCCATCACTCAGTGCATGGTGAGGGTGGTGAAAAGTTACCTTTGGAATCTTCAGTACATAGTTTCTCTTTGGGATCGCTGAAGAGAAAGAGTGAAAAAGAATTGTTTTATTGAAATGAATTAGTATATGGAATACCACTGTGTGCAACAGTACCTACTTTTACAGGAAACCTACTTCTGGATTTAATAGTAATTGCTACTGCCTATAAACATTAACAAAACTTCTCTTAGTTTGTCCTTTCCAGTCCTATTCTACTTTTCTCACCATCAAGTGACTTACCATGAAGTGCAGTTGGGGAGGGAGACACACTCTCTGCTCTCCTCATCAAAATATGGCTTGTCAGGACTACACTCTGGGTAACAGCCTGGAAAATTAAACAAAGTATTCTTAGTCTTAGTTACATAGATACAGGAAAATATAAATACCTCCACCAAATGTAGATTTGATCCCCAAATGAATGTGATTCCAGTATGAATGTTCTTTTTACTACCAATTATTTTTCTAAGTCCTCTTTTTACCTCTCTCCCCAAAGTTTTAATTTACTACATTTGCCAACAGATAATTATTCTTTGCAAATTTATATTGTATGGTGTTTTATCTCTCCATATATTTAAAGGCAGCAGGCAAATGATGCTATGAATAGCGCCATCACACAGGGAATTAACAAGGCATGGTCTATGAGCTTCTGGGACAGATGGAATAAACTTTCAGTCACCTTGATGCTTCAGACATTTAAAACGAGACTAGTAGCTGCAACTCCCATAAAAATTGCATTAAAGTCAAGGGAGAATTACCTTCTAAACTGTACAGCAAATTCCCACATTTCCCTTGTGGGTTCCTGCAGGTCCTTAGACAAGGGGCTCCACAGGGTTTATAGAACCACTCATGTTTGTCAGGTGGATTGTAGTAATCGCAGAACACAGCTGGACAGAAGAAACAAAAACATTTAGGCCTCAGACACTGGACAGGGACTGTTTTTAAATTTTGTTTAAAAGATATTAATTAATAAGAACAAGATAAAAAGGGCTTGTTCAGGCAGAGATGCACAGCAAGGTGAGTGTTCTGCTCTTCTGTGTGCCTGAGCACAAGGGGCGCTGCTTTCTGTGTGCATTTCAGTGCAGTACTTACGGCAAATGGCAGGGGTTCTCCAGCTGACACACACTCCAGCTCTGCTGCAGCTCCTCGAGTAAGCAGCCACTGAAGTGCAAAAGCACTCACAGTCTCCCACACTGTCACAGCCACAGAAGTCAGACACACAGGATTCATAATATGGGATTGGGTTCACCTGTCAAAACACCGACAGAGCTGTCACCACAGCTGTATCTGCTGCACTGTGTTTTAATGAGGGAAAGGGCTCTGAATTTCTGTCATGCACTGATGGTTTGTGACAGACTGGGATTGTCATGAAGGAGCCAAGATATTTTACAGGAGGTCGATTTCTATTTTCACCTACCTGGTAGAATTGGACTCTGAATCTTCCTATTCTCATATGTATAATGCTGCCACTTACACTTAAAATGCCTTCCCAGTGTGATTTCTCCAGGACTGAAGTACTTTGTTTTGGCTTGGCACAACCACACAGTGAGTGCACTCTTCAATTGAGAGACAGTGATTGAGTATGAAAGGAAATCCTATTTCCACTGAACTTCATGTCTCTTGTTTTTTAACCATTGCCAACATAAACTAACAAAGGAAATTAGGCCAAGTTTGGTTTAAATATTGTTTATTGAAGTGCCCTGTAGCTTTGTATAGACATTCTAATTAAGAAGAGTACCCTTGTTTCTGTTTAAATTAATTGAATTTGTGACTCAAATAAACCAAATCATTAGCTCTTTTAGATAACTTGAATGAACTTCCCAAGGATCACCATACAAACAGACCTAGACAAACTTATCTCTACATTTTACAGATACCTAACTTTCCACTTCTGGTGGCCAACTATTATCCTCTATCTTCAGTTTTTCAAAACAGGCACTGCTGTTTCCTCAATACTGTACAACAGGATTTAACTAGCATAGCTATGAAGTGGGGTTTTGAGAGAGGTAGCCTTGTACTACTGTGTAGTAGCTTCAATACTAAAAATATGCTGCAAATGTGCTGCAAAATAGCAACAAATATCTAGTGTGAAACTATTGAGGATGATAGAACAGGATTACCTTGCTGTGACAGGCTTCAAAGATGTTACTCTTAATGATGCTGCAGTGCTTCTGTCCCAGGGCAGACTTGAAAGGCTGATCTGCACACAGGTCTGTCATGTTTATATTTGAGCAGGTGCTTGTTATTTTCCAGCTGTTTCCAAACTCCTGGATGCTCATCTCCATGGACTGCCCTCTGGTTGTGAAGTCATTCCTTGAGCGGCCATCAAAGTCCCCACAAAGACCACAGACTTTTCCCTGTGTAATTTGTGTAGGGACAGTAAATCTTTGGTTATTTTGAGTGCAGCCCACTCTTTGACAGAAATAAAATATAGAACCCATAAAAGCAAAATAGGTGCAAGTTTCTAGACAGCAAAAAACAGCTTAGAAAAAGTTGGACTTCAAATGGCAGAAACACTCCTAATGTGTTACCAACACTTCTAGCCCCAGATATTCTGGATTGTTTTATACTGACTGTACAGTGCAATAAAACACAAGATATGGCCTACTTGCTGTTTCTTCTTGTCCACTAAACCAGACTTTTTCCAAGCCTTTTTTTTCCCAAGCCCTGCTTTTCAAACTGGGGCTCCAGTTCTGTATGTATAACTCTGAGTTTGAAATCATAACTCCCAGTCCACCCCCTACTTACCTGGAAAGATGGTGCCACATGAACAACAACAGTAGTCTTTTGGTCCCACATGAAGTTCATCCCTTGATTTGTTTCAATTACAATATAACCTCCTCTGAGATCCACTTTGTAATTTCTTTCAGCACCTGGGTCAGTGGCTATCTCCTGAATTCTTCCTTCCAAGAGCCTTATTTCACTGCTCTACAAAGGAACAGGTACATTGCTTGGAAGGAGATAAAATAGAAAACTCAGTGCAACAGCACTGGCACTCTGCCTCTCATTCTTTGTCTTATTTTTCTGTGGTCTTCACACTCTATCTTGGTAGACAGGTGAGCCACAGCCACACAGATGCACAGAGTCTACTGTTTCAAGTGAATAAACACACAAATGCACAAACATGAGTGTTGTTGACTCATACATCTTTCCCCTCTTCCACAGAAGTGTTCAATCCCTGTTAACATCCCACCTTCCCTGCCTTAGCTTGCTGGCTGTTTGACTTCCACAGGTACTCTTTAGCAGCAACTGAGATGGAATATAAGAAAATGATACAGTAATTACTACAAAATCAAGACTACAGCTCCTGGGTTATAACTAGTTCTAGACAAACCTCAAAAATCAATGTGATCTTTAGGGAGCAGATGGAGCGTGACTTCCCACAGGCGTTGTTCTGAATCACAATCCGGAAGGTGCCAGCATCCACGTTATTAGGGCAAAAATCCTTAGAACAGATGACATTCTGTTAGATTTGTCAGGCAACCAGACCAGTCATAAGCATTTTCCAGAGCTGTAAATGAATAACACTCTGATCTGACTTCTTTGTTCACTAAAACTATAGAATTTTGCAAGAATCTGGTGGAAGATGACCTTGTGGCACATGCATATTTGATCGGTATTTTCAAAAAGAAAACCTCAGGAAGGAAATGAACTTGTCACAGCAACAGTCCAAAACAGGTTCTTAAAAACAGCAAAACCAACTGCAATTTGGGAATGACTGAGGGCTGTCCAATTACTTGCAATTATTGTATATGAGACTCACACGTTAACCTCTGCATGCTTCTGTCACAACGAAAATAATGTCAGTCTTGGGTGGCCAATGGAAACACTTCTCAACACCACACCAATTCCTTTCCCTTGAAAATGCTGGAATGCCATCAGGAAGGGCAGCCCAACCAGGGAGTTAATCATTTGGGATCACACAGTGCCCTCTTGTGTCACTTCTGAGAGTCAATTTGCTTTGTTTTATGTGGAAAATCTCACTCTCAGCTCTAGGTGCAAGAGGGGGGGGAGTAGGCTCTGCTCATCAGTTTGGTTACTTTGCATGGGGAATGCCTTTTAATTACCTAGACTGAAGCCTACAGTGTGGCTGTGAAAAGCACATGGATGGGAAATTGAAAATGAATTGATACCTGAGCTAGGATATAGTCACAGTCTCCCAGGAAATCAAACTTCTCTCCATCAAAGCTCATGTAATGCCCATTTCCATACACAGTGCAGGTTCCCTTGCAGGGATTGTCTGTGCAGTTCCACTGCCTTTTGTTGCAGGTGCTGGGAGGCAAAATGCAAAGAATAACAACGTTTGCATGAAATGTGGCCTTTCCTAACCCCAAACAGGGGCAGAATAATTAAAATGTTTGTTGTTTGCAGTGCCCTCTTAACTGTTCTAAGATCACACCATGAGATGCCATATCAATCGGAAAGTTCAGGTTTACTACCAGACACATTTATTCCATTATTTTCTTCAAGTATATTTTAAAAAATTGAGTCCTGGCAGCTGACAGTAGAGGTTTAGGAGACAAATTCAAGGTGAAGAACTGAATATTTCAACCATTTCTGAATTTTAATCTGTGAGGGATCGTGTTGCAGTTCTGTTACAGTGGTGTGAACAAGTGTTATCTCTGTCTTTCCTTGGGTCTGGCTGGGATGGAGAGAATTTATTTCCCTCAGTGGCCCTCATAATGCTGTGCTTTGCATTGGCAGCTACAAAGGTGTTGGTAACATCCCAGTGTTTTGGCTACAGCTGAGCAGCACTTCCACACCACCAGTGCTGTCTCCTCAGCATTCTCCCCCTCACCAGTAGGCTGGGGCATGGATAAAGTTTTGTGAGGGGACAGAGACAGGACAGCTGTTCCAAACTGGCCAAATGGATATTCCAACCCATGTGATGTCTGTTCAGCAACAAAAGCTAAGAGAGGAGGAGAATGGGTTGGGAACAGAGTGGTGTATGTTATGATGCTTGTTTTCTGAAGCCCTAATCCTTAGAAAGTGGGCTGGACACCACCTGCTGATGAGAAGAAGGGGATAAATATTTCATTTTCCTTTTATTCTGAACACAGCCTTTGCTTTTGCTTTATTAAACCATCTTTAATTTTACCCAAGAGTTTTTTCCATCTTATTTTCTCCCCAACCCTGTCCTGCTGATTAAGGTACTGATAGAGCAGCTAGGTGGCCACCTAACGTCCAGCCAAAGTCACACCCACCACACCTTGACAAACCTCACCTCTCATTCAGGAGGACTGCAGACAGAAAATTTAGTTGCTATAGCCCTGACACAGAGACTGCATTTTATTTCCAAATGTGTCCTTTTCTCATAAGAAAACTAAGCCCTCACTGCAATAGAACTTCTTAATGACTTTCTGATAGCAGCAACAGCTTATCAGGTTTTTTCTTCACATGTTAAACTTGACTGCCTGTACCAATGGTGATCAGACCAAAGTGTTTCCAGCTCTTGTTTTCTGTGCATCCATTTGGCAGAATCATAAAGTTTCATTCTTGCTAAATAATGAATAATGATTCAAAGCATTTTACCCACTTGGATCAGTAATAACAGTGAAATCTATGGCACTAGAAATTTGAGCAACTAGAGTGTCAATTTATCTCGAAAAGTATGCATCTGGAAGTACTGCAAGTCTCAAGGGAGGACCATTGCAATTCCTCTTTGACTAAATTACATCATTTTCCCAGACACACAGAGACTCAATTCCCCCTTATTGAATGAACAACCACACACTAACCAGGGTGAGTTTGGTGTTTCTGAAGCTGGTGGGAAAATAGAAGAGGATGAAAATTGTTTGACAGGAGATATTGATGCTTGTTGTCCCCAAGTGCAGGCTCATGCATCACGATGCAGAGAAATACTTCTTTTATTTTTACTAGCAGCCCAATGGCTCTGATGATGGAGAGGAAGGCTTCAAAGCACATCCTACCCCATGGGTGCACTATGGACTGACAATTCTAACAAACTTTGTCATAAATCCCTGGGATAACATACCATGTGTTGCAGTCCACTTTGATGGTTTCCCCGGGTTTATAGAAGTGTCCTCCATGAACACATGGGCATTGATCTTTGGGAATACATCCTCCACTGCCATCCAATACCAGTCCGTCGGGACACATGCAGCCAGAAACACATTCTGTGACATACTGCACATTACAGGATACAGGAGAAGACAACTTGTTAGTGCACAGGAAAAAACAGGGAACCAGCAGAGATGTTCTGGCTCTGGATGCCAAAATGTAGGGTTTCTTAAAAAATTCCTTAATTGCAAGCTAGTGGAAATCGTGCTACAAATATCACAGGCACATTGTTAGCTACAGCTGCTGTGTTATCAGTGAGGCAGCTGGTGTGTGCCCAGCATAGCATGCTCCCATCAGTGCTTGACCAGGACAATCCTACATGCACAGCCATGCTGTGCTGTGCCCCTGCTGGGAGGTGAATTCCTTACACAGTGCATGTCCTGTGTCTTGCAGCTTTTCTGACACTCCGATCCAGTTGCTCCGGGACCTGCAGAGCTGCAGTTGAAGTAATACATAGGAGCTGGGCAATCTGCAGTAGGAGAAAACATGTCAGGGAGGTAATCTAGAGAGAGCAATAAGGATGCCATCAGCAATTGCAAAACCAGCCAGAGGATTTCAGAGGGCAGCAGGTGTGTATCATTTAAAGTTTCTAATGGTTTTGCTTCTGCCCAATAACAGTGAAGGGAGAAGGCAGATAACTTCTAAGCTTTGGGAAATATCCTCATCATCTAAAGAGTCTAGTAAGTCTGGTGACATTTCACAAAGACAAATGTTATCAATAACTAACACATTTCAGGGAGAATGGAAAAATGTGCAGCATACTAAAATGTTACACAAAGTGAGAGATAACACAGAAAAACATTATAAATATTGGCTGACACCATAATGCCATTATTTCACAAAATCTCACCTTTTACCAAGACAGTTTCTCCAATGCAGTCTAATCTTCCTTGAATGCATTTGCTAAAGAGATTCCATAAAAAAAAACCACATCAGCTCTTTGCACTTTTCTCCCTCACTAGTGAGAAAGGCACTGCAAATCTTCACTTGTCACATGAATAACAAATTCCTATCAAAATGAATATTTGTTACAGCTATCAGTTTCACAGACATGAATTACCATCCCCAGAAGGAAGATTAAAAGACACAGCTCCTAAAATACTATTCCTTCATCTGCCACTGGTTTATTGTGTGCTTTCCCTAAGTCAAGTTTTTCCTAAGCATCCATTTTCTACTCCATGAGATAAGACTAATGCTTTCTTAAATAAGAGATGTCTTAAATTACTAAATGAATATGTGATTACAAAATAGTCTAGGCTTCTCAGTTGGAAGACAGCTAGAGAGAGAACATATAAACATCTAAAGATGAGGGAAAAGCCTTCCCCTGGTAGCTGAAAATTAGAATAATGACAATTGTTTTTCAATGCAGATGCAAATTAATTACACTATTTTTAGTATCCTCCCCCCATGCCTCTCAGTTTCTGTCTCTCATTCTCTTTTCTAAAAATTCCATTTTAAAACTGAGAATGTGGTGTTTTTTTCCATGGACCATTTTTATTTTTTAAATAGTCTGCAGGATGGTGTGGTGGTTTTCACTTTGCTTTTTCATTTCAAAGCCTGAAACTCCTCCAAGCCTTCTGTCTTCTAGAAAACTTGCTCCCACTGTTTGTGGATATATTTTACACAATAATGAACTCTGCAAGAGAGAGATTACAAATATTGTTCTACTTAACATGTTTCCAGCTTCTTGTTTGCTAGCAGGAATATGGGATCTTAACATTTGCTGTGGCTGCACTCCTGCCAGGGGAAGACACAATCCAGGAAAAATTTGCCATTATTCCTAACTGTAAAATGATGCCATTCATGGACTTGAGCAAAGACTTCCCCCATGAGCCCTGATGTCCCCCGGCACAGAGCAGCCTTTGCACCATCAGAGCAACTCACCACATGAGTTTATCCTCCTGGAAGGAGTTGCCAGGCTGAACAATCTTGCCTTTGTAGTAGCAGGGGCAGTCATCTGGAGCCACGCACTCCTCCTCATCGTTGAGGTAGGTGCCTTGAGGGCAGGCACAGCCCTCCATGGGCGCGATCCGCACCTTGCACAGCGGGTCAGGCTCGTCCAGCGAGCGGCACGACTGGTTACAGTACTTCACACTGTAGTTATAAACCATAGTCTCAGGACACTCCTCTGAGGGATCTTTGCAAGAGAAATAAAAGGGATGGATGGCCTTCTTTGTGGAGTCATCTCTCATTCTGCACGCTGGTAGCCATAAAAGTGCTCTTATCAAACTACCTTGTCTCCCAGGCTTCTGGGGCAATCTACTTGCATAGCCTAAACTATATGACACTGAACACTGAAACACCCAGCAGGGTGTATATTTTTGTAATTTCCACAGTTTACGTTTCTATCTTATGCCAAGAACTGAAACCAATAACTTCTGGCTTGTTAAAATTTTATTTTCTGGCCTTTACTAATAATTTCTTTGGCTAGGAATAACTTAAGAAATGATCATATTTTGTAAGAGACTAATTTTGACATTAAATAACAGTGACAAGGAAGTCTGCTAATCAATTGATGCTACCAAGAAAAGGGTGTTTCAGTTCTCACAGGTGTCTTGAGGAAAACTCTTGTTGTCATCCTCTGGGGAAATGAGAAACAACGGTTTTTAAGATCTCTGGGTGAACCAAACAGGTAAACACCAAAATCTAAAGAGCTCAACTAACCCCGTAAAAAAGCTGGTTAATTTTCACAAGCTGACAGTATATACCACCATCAAAGCTCTGCCATAAAATTTGCAGTACTGATCCCCGGGGATGACACTGAATTTTGTCAGGAAACATCACCTACATTAAGGCTGCGTTTTTCAAGAAAGTCTGGCATCCAGATTTCTTTGAAATTCAGTGAGAACTGGAGATCTATAGTCAACTTGCCCCTCTTTCTAATTCTGCAGATTTAACCTTGCCACTGTTTTTCAGATACATGCACTAGAAGGTACAGGGGTGTTGATCCTGGGCACCTGTGCTAATCAGCTTTGCAGTAATGCTGAGAACTTATCAGAAATAGGTTACATACATAAATAAAGCTCCGTATGGTTTTCCAGTCCATGACCATGGCACACTTTTTTAGATTAGTTAGTGTGCTGGGCTTGTGTACACATACAAAACCACCACCTCCACCACCATAAACCAGCTGGTTTTCTGGTCCTAGCTGGAGCAAACACAGTATCCTGTGTGAAAGTCAGGCAAGCCATATTCTCCTACTTTTTATTCCTTGAAGATACAGCAAGAGGTATTTGTAAGTCAAAATAGGCCAGATAAAAAAGATATTAATGAAGATGTTGAATATTAATTTACATGTCTCAATTGTTAGCTATTGATTATATTAATAATAATGTGTTTACTTTCTCTGTTTAAATTTTCATAGAGGATTAAGATCACTTTCAATAAAGCGAGACTGGTAAGAGAAAGGTTATTTGATTGTAGTGCTCATGGTCACAGGAGTGACACGCATCTGAGATGACAAATCACAACTGGAGGCATGAATGCAGAGAATATGAGCACACCAAAGATACCTTTGAGCTAGCTTGCACAGAGAGCACTAGAGAAGCTGTGCCAAGACTGCTCACCCCAGTGATCTGCTGGGCAGCCAGCAACTCCAGTAATGGCTCATGCTTCTGCTAAAGAGGCATGCACAGGGTTTAACTAGCAGGATTTGCTTGTTTCACACACTCTGCTGACTACAGTGCAGACATCTGCTTGGGAACAAACCTGCCTTGGATGCTGCCTGCAGCTTGGCAGAGTGGATGCAGCTTCAGGAGCTGGAACAGTTTTTCCAACCCCCACAATGGGACAGAACACAGAGTGAAGGTTGTGGCCCATTTAGTCTTTCACTCATGAACAGTGAGTCATGAACAACCTTACTCTTATCACAGCCATGTTCCCAAAAGGTTATTTCTACTTAAATAGGGCCTAAAATGATTGCTCTGATTAAAACATTAGCATTTTTTTCTCAAGGTTACTGCACTGTTTTAGTCAATATTACCTCTGTGCCTTAAGAACACAGATTTCAGCCAAACCCATGCTGCAAACCAGACTCGATTTGCCATAAAAAAATGTCAGTAGTTCCATGTTGGGAACAAAGCTTTCAATAAACAGTGTCTGTGTCTAGTGCATAACTCTACAGGACTCTAGGACAATTTACTGTGGACTACACTGTGTTCCTTTGAATTATTTCAGCACAGGTTTGTGAAATTGCTCTTATCACAGTCTCAAATGCCTCTGACAATTCGTCACACCAGTTACATTGTTTGCCTCTGTTAAGCAGCCCAGCTGCCCCCTGTCAGGCAATTAAATAGATCATAGCTGTATCAAGCTCCAAAAACATAATCCTTGTTATGTTGTCTATTCAGATGTGCAATTACTCAAGAAACCCATACATCTGTTTTCATGTTGACAGAGGCAAATCTCTCTTGAACTGTCTGACCATCAATGACATTGGGAATGTTGAAGAAAAGTTCAGAATCCAAGGTAGTAAGTTTTATTCTCAGATCTTATGCCATCTTTTAATAGATTCTGGCAGTGCCAAAGGAAAATACATACATATGTAGACTCTGAACTCAGGATTTGGTGATAATGTGCATGCCCAAGAAACTTTTGTCTATTTTTTAGGTAATCCTGAACTGAAAATGCCTTCAAATATTTTCTCCTTCTCAGATATCACCATTATATATTTATTTTAAAAACATTACTATTTTACTGTAACATGATAAAATGTGGTTAGTAATAATGATGTAATTTGTGTTGTCTGCGACAAGAGGACTGAATGTAATGCAAAAAAGTTATTGGAATTAAAATGCATGGGGAAGCCCATGTGTTCAAAAGTAACATAGTTGCTAACTAAACCTAAACTAAAACTAAACTAACTTCTGTTTTGATTTGAATAATATGCCTTGTACTATTTTGCTTCTCTGAGTACCGAATTTTGCTAAGATTTTTCACAAGAAATACACGTTGTCAGAGTATGAAGCAGTCACAAACTGAATTTTATAGAATAAATGCTTATTCTGTTTTTCAAAGGCTCTCTAACTTGATGGCTGAAGACAAAAGACACTAACTGCCACAAACAGGGCTGTCCTGAAGCTGTTCCCCCATATCCCTGCCCGAGGAATTTCAGTTCACATACCACAGACACCCTGCCTCCAGCCCTGCAGGGACACTCCTGCTGAAGCACAGTCTCGGGAGTAAGTAGAGAGCACACTGCACAGTGCAACTTCACTCTTCTCACCATTGCAGGTGTCATACATGCATTTCTAAAGGGCAGAGAAGGACATGGACATGGCTATTATTATGTCTAGCTCATAGAAGAAACAGCAAAACATGTAGCAATTCAAAAACCAGTCAACCAATATCTTTTTAAAAATGTATTATTACCAATGAAACTTAATACCTCTGAGAGAAAATGTATGCTAGTGAAATACTATGCAAACCTGAGAAACAGCAAATCAGCTACAGAAACTGCAATGACATTATTTCTAACACTCATTAAAAGATGAATATTAAAAGATATAGAGGCATCTATAGTTCATTAAGACACTAAGAAATGTTTATACCAGCCTCCCATGACGATGTACAATCTAGGGCCTGTCAAAATATATCATGTGAAAATATTGCAGAGTGGTGACTGGAACTTTGTGTACCTATCCAGTAAGCAGATGAGATGCACCCAATGACATGACAGGTGCATGAAGATGGTTTATAAAGAGTCAGTCATATGTAATGACATTTTAAGAACCAGTTATGTAAGTATAGCTGGAATTTAAAATTCTCTAAGTTCTTGCTGTGTGGGCTGTACAAAAGAACACAGATGCAGCTAGTCACTCTAGAGCAGTAGGATCATACTGGATGGACAGGGACTTATTCTGATGTTGTAGAAGAGGCTTTCATGAATCATGATGAGATCAGCAGGAGTAACAGACATAGCTATAATAAACTGGTTATTACTTCTCCTTAACTGAAAATTGCAAAATTCTATTTTATTTATTGTTTACATGAATTCTGAAGTATATATATTTTCTTCTGGGAGAGGTATTAATAAGCCATATTTGTAAAGGTACCTGAAGACATATTACATTCTAGGCAAAATTTCAGGCTCAGGTATTTTCTCAGTAAGTTGTGTCACATACACTCTGCATGAACTTCTTTACCATCCACGTAAGTGTGGTAACTCTCTAGCTCAGACACTTTCTCAGCAGCATTATAGAGCTTTACATCAAGAGAACATATGGGCAGCTTCATGCACGCAAAACACAAGGACACTAACAAGATTCAAAGGTAGTAAATGAGATAAAAACAATGTAAATACATATTCTCTCCCTAGATATGAATTTTGAACCAAGTCACAGAGAATCTATAGGGCTGGTAAAACTTTCAATTCAATTCCATGCAGAAACACTGATTCTGCTAGTGAAAGTGTAAACAGTTTTCAGTCTTTGAAACTTTGAAATCATGAACTGATTTTTTTCATTTTGCTTCTGGGTCATATAACAGAAGCCAGTGATGCCAATCAATTATTTATGGGGCTGTAGCCAAAAAGGCCCATCTTGCACAAACTCATATTTTATAATTTTTTCTAATCAGCATCAGTGAACTTTGCAACCAGTCACTACTGTAACCTATTTCACTCCCCTAGGCCAGACCATCTTCATGTGGGACTCTGGACTAGATTAAATGACTCATTTGGAGCAGTGCCTTACCTTGATATACACAGAAGGGTCTACAACAGAATGGCAGGCAGCAAACACACTGCTTGTATTGGACAGAAGAGCACACCAGTGCTGGGCAAATTTTTCTGAAGTGGGAAAAAATATCATTGTCCATAGTCACTTAAAACACTTTACTGTCTGAATCAATATTCTTATCAGGTAGCACATTGAACTAAAATGTCCTGAAGTGTTTGGATAATGCTGGATGGAAATACAGGTCATTAACTTATCAAAGGAATAAGCATAGTTGGATGAATGACCAGCCACCTTCCTAAAAGAAAGGTTCACCTTCCAAGTATTAACACTATTACTGCAGCTGCATTTGCAGAACATATATAGAACCTTCCCATTTTCAATGTTTTTCATCAAAATTTCTTAATTCTTTACAGCCAGGTAATTCCTTATAGTCAAGGAATAATATCAAGCATGTAAAAATGAGTGAGCTCTGTGGCTATGAGCTGCAGTTTTGATTACATGTGGCAGTACCTCCGAGTGAAAAATCAGACAGGACACCTGGTACAGTGCAATGCTTGCTTAACTCAGCACTGCTGATAATTTCCTCCTCTGGACTTCAGCACAGCTGTAACAACCTGGACTGGGTGAAGAACTTTCCCAAATATTGGCAATCAACTGTGCTCTGCCTTAAACCTAAATTGCTGTCACTGATGCTGTGTGTGCTTTTCAAGTCATCAGTGTGTTGGCTCTTTCTCCAGTAGTGCTGTCTTTTTGTTTTGAAAGCAAATCTATCCTCTTAAAGACCTTCAAAACACAGTACTTTTTCTCTAGTAATAGCCTCAAAGGCAGAGTGTTTTGATGTTTATGAGATTTCTAAAGCTTTTTTGATTATCCATCATGTGAAAATTATTTTGCACTGACAACCAGGGATGAAAAGCCTGGTACCTTTATCCACACTGTTTGAACAAGGATCTTCAAAGCTGTCCTCTACATCAAAACAGCTGGCTCTAGTTTTCCACGAGTTACCAAAAGCAGAAGCTGAATCTTCCACAGCTCCAGTGACTGTTCTGAAGTCATCAGTCTGGATGTTATTGAAATTGCCACAAAGACCTTGTGTGGGAGGCAAAAAAAAAAAAAGAGGCAAAAGAAAAGAAGAAACCACAAGATGTATGAAAAAAGGAATGACTTCTAGAGGAACACTCTTAGCTCTGTAATGGACCTCGTCTGAGAAAAACCCATTTTCCTTCAGAGACTTCCTGATGTTCCCATAAATCAGACAGGATCCTGTGTTTAGAGTGTATTTATTATTTTTCTGCATTGAAGTAGCACTTAGTGATAACACAGGGATTGGAACTGCTTAAATGAGCTTCAGTAAACACTGGCAGACAGAAATATCTCCCCCAAAGGCTTACAAATAAAGGAAATGGCAAAAGAAAAACAAAATGGGTCAGAGAGACAGGGTGTAATCCCCTTGCACAAACAGGAAACAGAAGCACAAAAATCTTAAATGGTGTAAACAGGAGATTGGTGGCAAGACCAAGAACATAGTCTGCACTTGACAAGTCTCTGATGAAGGACTGTTTAAGCAGATGGAGTCTAAAAGATTTGCACACACTAAACATCACAGAGCTTTTCTTCAGCACATTGAAGGGTTTAGCCTTATGTGTCCTACCAGATGTGCGATTCTGAAAAGAATGATCGACTGTTATGGAGAGCTGCATTACAGGTTTCATTTGCACTCGGATCTGCACTCCAGCTGAGCTCAAGATTTGGACAAAAAATGTAGATTGTCTGAAGATGGTGATGCCATCTAAAGAAGAAAGAGAAAAAGAAAAAAATTGTATGCATTTACAAATCTTTATGAAGCTGAGCAAACAGGAACTTCCATTTGCCATTGCATGCAGTAAGTAACACAAGGATTCCCAGGGAATCCCAGACGTAGCATCCACCCAGCAGTGAGTAGGATCATGTTCTTTTCAGAGAAAGGAGCAGGAATCCCTCTGCAAATCAATGTTGGCTATTCTGTGGAAGGTGTGAAGAAGGGGATTTACCTTTTCTTACAGGCAGCTTCACAATGAAATTGTTCATGTAGATATTTCCACAGGAACATATTTTTATACTCTGCAGGGAAAAGGAAAAAAGCCCACAGTAGCGAATGCACATGACATGAGACAGAGAAGAGCAACCTGACAAGCTTCATTAAGCATTGAGGATTACTGTCTTCAAAACCTTATCACCCCTGGGGTCAGAGTAACTCAGGGTCCAGACACCGTACAAGAATGTAAGGAAAACAGAAGTGACTTCTTATGTATCACAGTTACTCACAGTCCTTCCTAGTGTGACCAATACATTCTTCAGGCAAGTCATGGTCCTTGAGGTCCCACACTGAATGATCTCCCCAATCACCACAACTGTGTCATCAGTGTTCTGAGAAGACATGAGAAAGGTATGAGCAGACATTGTTAGCATGTTACAGTCTGGGAGCTTGAAGAGAAAAAGGTGTCACTGAAAGGCTAAGAAGGAGTAAGGAAAGAACTGGGGTATTTGATATCCAACTTCAAACTGTTTATTTCATCCCAAAATATCAATAATTTCACTAACTTTCCTTTGCACTCTTTTTCCTTGCTATGAGCCTGTGTGGATCTGATTTGCAGGCATTCACAGGTAATGCAATCTTTTTGCAGAAATTTTGGCTCATCCACTTCCTTTTGACAGTCACACATGAAGAAAACTTCAAAAGAAATGCTTGAATCAACACTAATACATCCATTAACAAAATCATTTAATTAAAAGAAAAAGTACAAGTATGTTGAAGCTGCAAAACTTTGAAGCTAAACATCAGCAACTGACTTGCAATCCATTACAAATTCAAAAATTTATGGAGTTTAAGACTGAGGATATGTTGAAGTGCTTTGCTGGATTGGTGCCATTTAATTAAATTAAGTCATATAAAGCTCCAGCAGAATTTGATGCCCCGTGCTACTCAGGAGATTTAGGAGTGAAAAGAGAAATTGCTCATACCTTAGCTAAGACATAATGACAGTTGCCATGAAAATTGAACCTCTTATTATCAAATGTTGTTATATGGAATCCTCCATCTATGTGGCAACTTCCAGAGCAGGGCAGAGTGATACAGCTCCAGTGGCCTCCTTTGCAAGTACTGTGCAAAACCCAAAAAGCAGTCATTAGAATAAACACAGCTTCAAGGGAGCAAAGATGAGACACCATTTGAATCTGCACAGATGTGGCCTCTTTGTATTTTTAGCTCATTTTCTTGGCTTCTTATTACAACCCTGTGGATGGAAGCCTTTCTATTAAGCCCTACAAGTGTGAGGGTTGAATTCCTCTCAGTGAGAGAATTAACTGCACTGGGTTTTGGGCTGCCTCTCTCAGAGACACGCTGTGATGGGAAAGCAAGAAATGGTTTTTTGGGCCTAAATAGTTTGCGTGACTTTCTAAACAAAGAATGAGCCCCTTCAAGCAGGATCTTACAACAACTTGTGCTACTGATGCAACAGTTCAGCAAATCACTGATGTGATGTTTCAGCAGCTAATTATGGAGGATCTGAGATAATGAGCAATTCTCACACCTGTGCACACAAGGAGAAAACAGTTCAGCCACATAGGCTTGGGATTTGAGAGGAGTAAATGAGGCAAGGTGGGAACCATCCAAAGCCCATTAAGTTCAATTACTCAAAAATTCTGGGATTTGAGGAGCATTTTCTCAAAATGCAGGATATATTAATCCAAAAGGGCTTGCAGAATGTTTGGCCACTCACCATATCACATTTCATTCCTCCCTGTAGTAAAGCTTTAACCGATGGTCAAAAAATGATGTTGTGTCACAGGAGCCCAGATAACACATACAGAGTAAGAAATAAAACTGCTTTGAGAGTAATATACCTAAGATCTTATCACCTTTCACTAGTGCAGAATGGAGATTGGTTCAAGCTGCCAGGTTTTTTCCTAAGTCAAATAATTCTCAAGGATCAGGTCTTCTAGGATCTTGCCTTTAAACAACCTTGTATAAATCCAGATTTTGTTGGAAATACCACTTATTAACATGGTATGACTTCTCACCTCACTCTATTGGCCAAAGTCTCTGAATTAATCAGTAAAGAGTCTCATTTTTCTACATTTTGAAATCCTGAGCTCAGTTTTCACAAGCAGTTTCAAGTGAGGGTGGGTAATAACACTGTGTGGTTGAGGAATACCTCTAAGTTTTAAGTTTTCCTACACTGTTGAAATTCAGAGCAAGGTTTTGAATTGTTATTTAAGACAAATTACAGGAAAAGATTAAAAAAAAAAAAAGGAAAGTACAGAAATGTTTTGAAATAAATACTTCTGCCTTGTAAGTACAACCAAGACCACAACAGTACCAGTTCTGGCAGGGAGTGGAGTAAGTTCCTCCAGATGAGTAGACTTTGCCTTGAAATGTACAGGGGCAACTGTCTCTGGGGATGCACTTCTTGCTGCTGAGGTCATCAAGGATAGTTCCTGTTCAGACACAATGACTAGTTAATATCCTTTGGTGAGTCTGGGAAACACCATCAAGGAGGATTACAGTACAGATAAAACTCTGGAGTATTCAGCATTTCTTAAAATGAACGGGATACTTTTAAAGGAAAACACTGCACTAGGCCCTTTCAGATGTTGATGGATAGGAAATATTTCTTACTAGAACTCAAATGAAAGGAATGCAAAATTCAAAGAATATTTTCTGTTATGAAATTTTTCACTTTGAGCAAGATTATCAAGTACCAGATTGCAAGGGTGTGAACCAGTTTCCATCCTATTCTAATAGTGAATCTAACAGAAACCAGAGCTTCATCTTAGACTATTTCATGTGCCAATTTACACATGCACATACCTGGAAATGCATTTATGTTTTGTGTCACTTAAGCTACAGCAAGATTTAGTATCATAGCAAGGAGGCATCTCATGAGACATCTTCACCTGCATTCTTACTGTCTAGAGAACACCTCTTTCCATATCTGCACCATTTTTTCCCTGTCTAGTCCTTAGAAGTCTTTGCTGCCCTTCTCCAGTGTCAGGATCTCGAATCTTTAGAAATCTAGCTCTTCCAAGAAGAAAGTTGGTATATTATGCTAGAAGAAGCAGTTTCTTTGTTGTGTGAAATGGTAAAGAAAGGGAACAACCTCCTTTTTTGTCCCTTGATGTGTGTGATCATTGGCAGAAGTCAGCTGCCTTACCAGGAGGACAGAAACAGCCATCCGTACATGGGGCTTTACAAATCTTGCTCCTTTCTGGGTCTGCACATGTGTCAGCACAGGAATTTCCACATTCCATGTACTCCATGTTGTTTGGGCATTCCTGATCTGCAAGACCAAACCAAAATGGAGCATGTTAATGATGTATTTATAAGATCTCTCAAATTGTTGTGTCACTACCCAACCCCTTCTTCCTCCTTTCTTCCATAACTTATTTCCAAGACCTTCTATCTAGATATGTCAAGTTTGTTTAACCTCTTAAAGGAATGTTTTATGGCCACTTTTACTTTATCTTTTGGACAAAACTGTGCTGCTGGGAAATATGAGCTATTTCACATTACTTTATTAGCTCAAGGTTGGCTGAAGTCACAAGCAAAGAACACCAGAATCATTTAGGGAGTCATAACAGTTTATTTTTGCCTGAAGCATCAGCTCTTCTGACATTTATTTGCTATCCCATTCCACACCAGCAGTTTGGGTGAACTACCTGTAGCCTTTCCCCTGGATTTTGAAGAGATTTCTTGCTCAGTAACTGGACTACTGAGTATGAAAACACAGGGTAAGATAAGTATGAACATATTGCTCTTCTCAGTAACTACTTCTGTCTAGCTGTCACAATGTTGAAATAAGGCTCTTTATGAGTTAACTGCCCATAGTAAAATTTAAAAAAATAAAAGAACTTGAAGAAGGAGGTGAGCAATATCAAAGTATAGTTCTAATTTAAAGAGCAAAATTAAGTTAAATTTGTAGAAGCTTTTCCATTAACAATGTTTGTGTCAAAGTACTTTCACAGATTAATTCAAGGTAGTTGCCAGAACTCTTAGCTTTGCTCTGCTGGGATCAGAACACTTGTGTAAATGTCTAACCTGAAATAAATCCAGAGCAGTAGCTACTTACAGCAGAGTTCTTTGGTCCTCCATTCCCCAGGATCCCCCTTCCTCAGGACACAGTCTCGAGAGTACTGGTTTAAAGTGCTGCATATGCAGCTGGAAACCAAATCAGAGTGAGAAGAATTGACTGCACAGTGGCACATATCTTCAGCACAGGTCTCTATGTAGTCATCAAAGGCAACCACTCTGGGGCAGTTTCCAAAACGGGACATAAGTTTCTTGCATCCTTTTTTCTATTTATTAAAAAAAAAAAAAATGAAGGGAAAGAAAAGCAATACTTGACATTTTATCACCTTTTAGGTTTTTGAATATACACTCCAAGTTTTAATGACACAATTCCAGGGTCACAGAAAAATTCAAGTTGTAAGGGATCTCAGGAGATTTTTCAGTCAAACTTTCTGCCACGAGGCCCTTTTCCTTGGACTGCAAGCTGTCATTCAATTGGGCATTTTCCCAATACCTATTTCTTTAACACCATAATAGGATATTCTTTCAACTATAAGACCATAATTTTGCTCAAATTCATGTGTAGAGTTCTGAAAAATTCAGTTTAGTGCAGGCTCTGTAATTAAGATTTGTTTCAACAGTCTCTTCAACACTGTAGGTCGGGAGGGTTTGTACTTCTTGGTCCCACACACTTACATATGTACTGCATCTATTGTCTTTCCTCCTGGGATGTCTTCCAGAGTGGTCATCTGGGCTCACATCAGCACACTTTTGTGATGGATCCTCTACTTTGTGGAAGTTCCCAAACTGTCTCGGATGCATTTTATACCCTGCAAAAATCCCCAGATGCATTTCAGTAACTTCTCACAATTCTTTAGGTCAATTAATGGACTATAAAAATGCACTTACTCTTTGGGCTGAAAGGCAATATGCACTTCAAGAGACACCTGAATTTAACCAGCATCCATATTTTATAGAGGATATCAGCCTGATATAACCCTCTGCTGAGCTAGAGTCAGGATTCTGGCACACCTGTAAGGCTCTTGAACTTTCTGTTACTTCTGATCATTTCCAAAGACTTCTCTTTGGTTTGATCTTAGAGTTTTCTGTTTGCATGTATAACCATCATACAGGTATTCCATAAAGGGATGCTGTTATAACTTTGGATTCAGTCCTGCAGCTGATATCCCAGGCTGAAGGTTTCTTTCCATCCCTACAACCTGCTGCAGGATTATTGGCTCAGCTATTTGCAATATCTGAAGGTGTCAGTGGATGGCACTACAGTTTCTTCAAAGATACTTTGTGTTTTCTCTGATGTTTTCATTTCATTATAGAGGCAAAAATAATCACATGTATAATGATAAAAATAGAAAAACAGAAAATGCAGTCGTGCATTTCCTTAAAGTATGTTATTGTCAGTGGGGAACCTGGCAGTGTTGCTGCATGATAGCCAAGCAATTAATTTTGGTCAAATAGGTTGGAGACTCTTTCAAGACATCACTGCAAATATGAAAAGAATAGAAAATCCCAAATCATCTCAGAAGCTCTTAAAATACTTCTCCTGTATATGGAAATGTCCATGTGCCTGTCAGGAAATCTGAAAGCTTGCTCAGAGGAAACAGATATCAAGTTTCATGTCATTTATAAGGAGGTCTGTTCTGGGTGGAACATGCTGTATTTATGACCTACCATCCAAAATTAAATCATTCTTCTCATTGCCATCATAGTTCCCACACAGACCACATATTTTCTCTTTGTATGTTTCTTCCAGGTCCAGCTACAAGAGGAAACACAGAGTTTAGAGGCTTTTCCTCATATCAGCAGTACTTGTTGCAAAGTCACAACAGAAAAGTACAGTGGCAGAAATGCTCATTCCCAATTTGTAGCAATCTCCTTTTCTGATACAAATCTCTCATAAAACTTATCTGCACACAGATTGAATTGAAATGGGAAGAGAATCCTCCAACAATTGTCATTCCTGCCCACTAAAGAAGTAACTGAAGCATATTGAGTACTGGATTAATCCTTGGACCAGTGTCTCCCAGTATAGAGACACTGGTATACAGACATTTGGTCCATCTTGCAAGGTACCACAGCTCCTCTCTGGGCAGATCAGATAGCTATGTTCTAATGCTGGATGCTGTAAAGAAGCAGCTTCTGGTTAACTTTTAGCCATATATAATGGGTTTTCTAGTCCGTAGGGTGATGGAATAAGTTATATCACTTCTAGATGTGGGTCTTCTCAAGCATTACTTGTTTTACCCATACTAAGTGAAAATAAACAGCCAGGTTAGCACATTATTGCCTTGCTGGATAAAACTACTGCACCTTGTGACTCTTATATGCTTGGGGAACAGTAGTGGTGCCACTCAGGTCCATGAAAAAAAAGGCAGTGCTTTTCCTTCTGTTGTGTCCACTCTACACTAATGTACAGATACTGCCTTTAACACTTTAGGTATTAATTAGCACACCGGAAGTGGGAAAACAAATATTTTAATAAGTCAGAATTTCAACATCCCTTGATTACTTCCTGATATGTTTTCTCTCTATTCACCTTTTACCCTCTCTCTATCTCTCTGAATGGCAAAACATGACACACAACTTCCATTAATTAATCTCAGTCCTGATTGTGAAGGATAAGCATTCACACACAAAAATTTAAATATACTGTTTCAGAAAAGGATGTTGAAGGGTAGATGTTTAGAGGAGAATTCCCACATAGCATGGCTTTGGAGTGAAAGGGGCTCATGTGGGAAGTGGTCACACAGATTAGTTTCCCACACAAGATGTGTGTAAGGCAGAGCTGGAGGGCTGTGTTGCTGTACCCCTGGAGCGAGGAACTAACTAGAGATGTGTTATATCCAGCATAAACCCTTTTGTTATATAAAATTAACTGGAAATGCCATGGTGTTGTGCCTCCATGCCCCTGCCCTGTGAAACTATTTCCTCGTTTGGTATTTCTATATCAGCTTATGGATTCAGTGATACCTCCCTCCCACAACTTCATATATCAACACTGTGCCTGTATCCAGCCCTGCTTTTCATCACTGATGAGGTTCACCAGGAGGAAAACAACTAACTGACTGTTCATACTAGGAGAGTGTCAGCCCAGTTCCACTTGAGTGTCAGGCCCAGCTTGGAAGTGACTTGGAAGTATGTACAGGTGTCCTCAATGAGGATGCTCTTCAAGCTGAAAGGCATGGCGATCCTGGAAATGCAAGGGAACAAAACAGATTGCAGTGAAAAAAAGACTGATGAAATCCTCATAGACATAGGAAGGAAAACTAGAGTTAAAAATAACTAAATATGACATGGGAACAGTCTTTGCAAGTTAGACTGTGTCCACACAATGCATTACATTGTCCACTGTGTCCTTTTTCCAACCTTAATCCACAAGTCAATGCATTTTGGTCTCTTGTCAACACTACATCAGCCACTTGGCTGATAGAAAGCAAACCCAAGGATATTACCCAGAAGTTTATAAAGAGCAGGATGACAATATTGGGAAAATGGCCCTCCACATGACAACACTGCAGGTTATTATCATCCTTCCAGGACTTCCATTTGGGATTCATAAACAATTCTGTTCTGTTACTCATGTACTGATGTAACTCAGATCTACATTATTTTTCTATCTTACCAAGACAATTACCATTCATTTTGCAACAGCCTAAAAACTTAGAAAACCAGAAAATGGCTGGAAGATAGGAGATTTCTTGCCCTTTTGGTTTAGGAGACACATATGGACTTTGGTGCTATAATTACAACAGAATGGTGCTATTCTATATTTGGTTGTTTCTAGAAGGCTGTCAAGACAGCCCATATGCTTGCAATTTTCTCTCCAACAAGACTGTGAGGGGTTTTCCCAGAGTCAAAGGTTGCTTTGGCCCTTCATAATTGTATGTTGGGAGCAGAACATTGTGCTCAATTTTCAGCTATTATACCACTCTCTTTGCTGTTTCGTTTGTGGTTCATTTGTGAATTGGAACTAAAGGTGTGGACTTTGACTTCTAAAAATTCTGCCTTTTCTTATAAGATCTCTGGGCAAGCTGTGATCTGCAAAGCAGTGCAATTTTCTAGACTAATTTTTCTGGAAACAGAAAACTATTCCTAAAAGAACCATCTGTTCCTGAAGAGCAACCATAAAACAGTAGGGTTAGTACCACAGAAAAAATGTTTTGAGAAAAAGCAAATACCACCAAGCCTCTACAAATCTTTACGTTATAAATAAAGTGTTGGGGCTTAGATACTTCCCTCCATCCCTCCCTCTCAAATCAAAGCAGCATTAAGAAAACCTTAAAACACCTGTTTTTGTAATATACACATTGCTGTTACGTGTTGGTCCCTGGGACATGTCCTTTAGTTTAAATGCTTCTTGCCTCCTCAAACACTATAGGGAGGACATTTCACAATACCCTGTTCAGAAAGCTGTGAACATGTCATATACAGCCACTGCTTTCCAGTCACACCACCTAACACATAGTGATAAAAACCCAGCACAAAACAACACTTCAGTCTTCACTCACTTCTTCCCGTTGACTGTGATTCCCGTCTCCTTCACCTCCAGGACCACTCCATCAATGGTGACAGTGAAGTAGATCAGGAAGCCGCTCTTGGCACTGCGCCTGATCTGAATGTTAAAGTCCTGGTAGCTGTCGTTGCAGTGCGAAGCGAAGACGTACGTGCAGGTTCCGGGAAAAGTAAACTTTACATGGTCAAATGTATGGAAGTGAAAATTGCCCCAGGTGGCACATTCGCTCCTACCGACAGTAGAGACCTGGACTAAAGAAAAATCAAAGTAGAGCAGCTTAGAAATTCACCCCATATGAGGTGCTTGCCCTTTTTTGCTGAAAAACTTTAAAGGGGCAGATTTTCAAAGGCAAAAATGATAACTCCTGGAAGATACTAGCCTTTGGGAAGCAGTTTCATCTCACTGAACTTTTGAAGTCCATGACTTTTGAAGTATAGAGATATCTGCAATGTGAGCAGATTAGTCCAGTCTCCTTTGAAGTTAACAGTGAGAAGCAGAAGAGGTTCAGCTTTCTCATCTTACCTATGTGCCTAGCAAGAAGATGAAAACCACATGCATCTCTCCATTGTCTAGAAAGGCTGTGCCTATGTTTATGCTGTAGACATATTTACACTGTAGATATCTAAAGTGAAGTGAGAAGAATCCCATTATGCATGTCTAAATCTCATTTAACTCAGGCAAGATTTTATTGAGTGCTTTCCAGGAGATATCACAGGTGGCATGAATTTACAGCAAAGTGGCAGCTGCTGAACTCAGTGGTTGAGGCTGCTACCGGCTTCAGCTGTTGGCTAAGAGATATTTGGTTTCCCTTCTCAACCAAAACTCATGTTTTGGACCTCTAAATTGTACCTCTGTCAAATGTATCGATACATACATTAAGTGCATATAAGACATTGCTTCAGAAAGCAGTTTTCACATCACTGAGCCTCACAAAGAAAACATGAATTACCTTGAATTAAATTATATGTGCTTGCTACAGAATAATTTCAACATTTTTCCTGAAAGAATGACAAATGAAATGGGCAAATTTCTTTGTGTTTTTCAGGTGGCATGTTTGGAAATACCAACATAGCAACATCCACCACAGATCAAATCAAAAACAGTTACTCATTTACTCAGTGAACTCTAAAATATTATTAAATATTCCTGCCTATGAATCAGCAGGAAAGAATGGAGAAATTAAAATCCTTATGTTATAAATGTGCAATCCAAACTCAAGTGCCCAGTAAGTCCTTGCAAAAACAGCTTTTGAAGGAACTGCTACTGTCATAGGTGGTTGCAGCACTGAAATGGAGTAGGGCAATTTAGTCCTTTTCTACACAATACCGAGGGCAAGTGAGAAAGTTTGGTGATCCTGGAAGTGAAATTGCTGGAATTACTAAGGCAGCAATAACTGGAACATCCAAAAACATTTTTGCTACAAACTGAAAGTGTAAGACATTAAAAGTCAAACCAGGAGGTAGCAGTGCAGCAGACCACAAAAAATGTGATTCCTGCTAATGCAGCATTTCATACTGGTCAATCAAGCCTAACTGGTGATATGGAAAGTACTTCTTCTATGAAGAATATGTGTGAAATGTGTTGAAAAGGATGTCACCATTTTTTTGTTTTGTTTTTTGGTGCAAACTGCATTTAAAGGGTCTCCTCTTTAAGATTAGTCACTTAGGACATAAAACAGTTGATACATTACCTAGTAATGAAAGAATAAAAGTAAAATAATTAAATGGTTGACAATAAAGATAAAAATGTACAATGTTTAATAGTACCTGGTATGTCTACAGCTCTTATATGAATATGTCACACATTTTCATTTGTCAACTCTATTTCTCACCTATGGAGAGCCATATGAGAACAAGTAATGCAAGAATTAGATTCTTTTCTTACCTATCTGTACTGGTTCTTTGCCCTTGCAAAAACTCCAAATTAGGCAGAAGATCCAAAATGATCTCCCGTTTTTTATTTCCATCTTGCCATGAAGTCGTAACTTGAAAATCCTTTCAGGGAAATGTTTTTTCTTGGCTTATTGGCAGATTTTTATAGTCCAGGAGTTTGGCATGAGAACAAAACACTGATGGCAGGGTCCCTGAAAGGTGGAGCTTCATTAAGTTTTCTTTCGGTCATTCATTAGCACCCAGAAACCTCCTCTCTTTCAGACAGGACAGGTATCCAGATCTTTCTTGTTTTATGGGAACAGAGAGCTGTCTTTTTCTAATCTCCTCTTTTGAAAATACCTCCTCCTCACCCTCCTCCTACAGTTATTTCTTTGGCAGCAATAGTTAGGGGATTTTTTATAACATCTGATTAATTACAAGCAATCACTGACCTCTTTCAGAGTTTTTCTCTGTCTTGCACATCAGCAGAATCTCCCAGCGCAAAAAAATGTGTTTGTTGCCTCTACCAACTTAAATGGTGACTTCTAAACAGAGCAAAAAATATTATCAGGTCAGGCATAATGTGTGGTTTATTTACAGCAAAACCTTTTAGCAGGAGAGCTATGGCCTTTAAGAAGTGTATCCAAAATATCCAGGCCAGATTTACTGCTTCAATAGACCAGAAACAAAACCAAAAGTGTAAAAATTCTCACCTCAACTGCACTAAAGGGATTTAACTTATTCTTCATGCACACAGAGGTGGTGGATTCTCCAAACATCATAAGGGAGCAGTGCCCAAGTCCCATCATAAGGTAGACCACAGTTCATTCCTTCACCACCTAAATTACTCTGCTGCAAAAGGGTTCCTTGGTGCTCTCAAAGTACTTTAATACCCTGCCACACATCCATCAAAAATCCAGTGAGCTGTCATGAGCTCTACAGCCCTTGTAGGACATCTTGTCAGATATTTTGATATCAGTAATTTTAGAATCCCTTCTAGAGATTTACTTGCTTTGTTGATGCAAATTGACCCTGGATTTCTTTTCCTTATCTGTGCCATGGGGGAGCTGTTCCTGGCAAAAGAGGAAGCCTCTCACCTAGTTCCAGCAAATCAAACATGGATAACAGACATTCCCACACTTCCAGCTGCTCCAACCCCTTTGGGAAAACAATAATGCCAGAGTGATTGCCAGTAGTTAAGTGGGCACAAATACTGTTGAAAGTGGACATAATTTTGCCCCTTCTTGCACAGCCTCAGGTCAAGCCTGCCCATGCACCCATTGGGGAATATGAATATGAATGCCTTTTATCTGGTTGGCAGGCAGCAAGCTGGGCCTTGGGAACAGAGCCTTGCTCACTGCTTTACCAGGCTTTGTGCTATTGCCAAAGTGGAGTGTCCCAAAGCTGTCCCACTGCTCCCAGCAGCTGCTGCCCTACACAGGCACAAGGTGCTTTGCAGAATTGCAGGTGACAGCATCTGCCAGATGAAGATTTGCTGCTGCCCTTGCTCTAAAGTAAACTACACCAGCGTGCATGAGCATTGTGCAGGACATGAAACATGAGTTCGTGTTACCCCTTAGCCACTGTCCATGTCCCATTAATTCCATTGTCAGTCACACTTGAGGCAGGGCACTACTGGAAGGCAGTTCTTTAAGCCCTGCCATTTTGGCTGGAGTACAGAACCAACAAAGTTTATGGCACTGGTGATGTAAGTCATGGACTGAAGCTGCTTTTCCTTTTAATCACAAGGCATCTTCCCTCCTGATCTCTGTCCAAATAGGTGCAAAGTAAGCTAGGAGAATATCTAGTAGATAAATGTAACCATGAGAATATGACATTGGAAATATGAGGATGATCTGAAACCGAATACAGTAAAATATCAACACTCAAATTCAACAGATTCTCCTGGTAGTTTTCATACTGAGTTCTTCTCCAGGCCACAGAACAGGGCTAATGGCAGGTGTGGGGAAGGGCTGTGAAGCCCAGGAGAAAAAGCATATAGGTCAGTAAACCACCGTAGATATAGACTAAGAGAGCTTAGTTGAAAGTAAAGGTGGATAGCTGAAATATATTAATTTTTCAAAATCAATGCTAGTGTCAAAATCCAAATGCAGAACTCTGCTGAGATAAAGTCCATGTTTCTTCAATCACTGTCCTTTTCCCATTCTCACCCAAGAAATCAAAGTACCTATTTCATTCATTTTGGTATGAGAGTAGAAGGAAGAATCAGACTCTAGGAGTATGATTCCTGACTCTGGAAAAAAACCTATAATTCCCAGTGAGCTGCACAAAAGCAGCAGGAACCATGTAATAACTACTTGTCAAAGATAACCTTCAGCTTGGAGTAGTCCTTTGATGACAAAGACTTAGTGAGGTTGACCTCTACAACTTCTAGCCCTTTGTGTTCTACATGTGGTGTGATTCAAAGTAACGTGAGGATGGACAGGAGGAATGAGATAAGGCATGATTTCCACCTGTGAGCCCACTTAGCACATAGGGGGCCTGGGAAGAACATGAACAGCACACGTTAAAATTGTTCAAGGAATAGACAGAATAAAACAAATGATTCATTGAACCAACATCCACTTATGCTCTACTCAGCAGAGACAGTAGTATCAGTCATCTGGGATTCTCCCCTGAGAAAAGCAAGAGCAAAACTCTACTCAGAGAAATGGGAAACCCAGTCCTCTTGCTCTGAACCTAGCCATTTTCTTACCTCTGCTTGTCTGCTCTGTCATTTGTGCCATTCCTTTGCCATTTCTTGGGGAGCAGCGTTTCTGTCAATGACTAATCAGAGCTGCTGCTTCTGGCTTCTCCATAAATAATGCAGGCTACACTCCTTAGAAATCAGTGGTTGCTTCAATCCTCTGCAATGATTTCAGGGCTACTGACAGGGGAAGGATATTTGCATTCAAATGAAGTTTTTATATTCAAGCGTGGAAACACTGAGGTTTTCAGGAGAAATACATGGAAGATTTTCAGAAGGAAATGCAGTCTGACAGGGAGCTTAAAGACTATGTTGATCACTTAACACTAAACCATTACTATTGGCATGCAAGTTATAACTATTCCCCCTGCAGTGACAAACTGGGATTAATAACTCTTCCCTTTATTGGACCCTGCAGGATAAGAGGCCTTCCCTCTTCTGCAGCTGTATTAGCAAAAAGAACAATTCCTCTTGGCCCCTTTACAGCCATTTCATGGATCATTTGCCATTAAAGGGTATGTGATTTTAGTAAATACAATAGGTAAATATTAACTCAGCTTCTTTATCGCCACTGACTCACTGAAGATAAGCCATCATGAAGCTAATGTAATATACCAGTGACTCACAAAAACATTTTTGCTACAAACTTGGTAAAAGACACACTCAAATAAGAGGTACCTGGTGGATTAATGCCCTTCATAGCCAGCCACTGTACTGAAGTCTGGCAGTTGCATTTGTATCATATCCTTCTGTCAAAATGTCCATATGTGCTGTAAAGAGTTATGGCCATCCTGAGTCAGTTCAGCACTGGGAGGTTGAGCTTGGAAATCCTCTAACAATCCAGTTCATTTCAGGGAAAACTGGTACTGCTTCTTGAAAAAGAGTATCCACTATTAAACAGTGTTTTACAAGCACTGCCTAGAAAACAACTCTAGAGAAATTATGTGTGCTCCATTAACAAAGTCATGATAGCCAGGAAAACATTTCATTTGGTGTCAGGCAGTTCGTGCCAATAATCCACATGATAAAAAACATCCAAAGTGATTTTGGCAAAATATTTTACATAACTGGTAGTTACAACAATCATTTGTGCATTCTAAATTTCCAGTAGAATTCAAAAAAACCATGGATTATGCTTTTTAATCCTTTGCATGATATCATAGAATTTAGGAAAGTTACAATAAAGATTTATTTGATCTATCAGATTTGTGTCTACCACACAGTTTGAAAGAGATGTCATTAAGTATAAGGTGATCTGTAGCAGGCAGTGGGAAAGGAGGGATTGGATATCTGTCATTAATTGTCCATTAAAATATGTGAGGAATGCCTTCAGTATTTCAATTTTGGTAGGAGGTGGTTGGACCTTTTTTAACATTTTACCTTAGAATGGACACAAAGCTCCTTAACCTCTCATCTTTTCATAGGGCTCCTTGACTTTTTGTGAGCAAACCAAGAGCATTAGTAATTCTTGCTTGCAAGGAATGAGTCCAGCTGCTCTTTCCTGTTTTTCTTTAAGAAGATGTAGATCTTTCAAAATTCATGTACAAGAATTAATGACACGGCTGATTGGTGTTTGTGCACACAGGTCTCTTTGACCTATTGGCACTTCCTCACATAAGAGAGACTCCCTGCATAGAAAGTCATCTCATCAGGAGGTTGGGCCCTTGAGATTTTCTGCTTGAAAGATTTTTCTTTAAACAACCTTCCTGGTGGAAAAATATGGGGTAGTATATGAATATATGGAGGCATATGAATTTTCTGCTTTAATAATTAGAACTTTTATGGAGTTTAGGCTACAGCAGATTCTACCTCTTCTTAAAAAGCAATTTCTTATTTCCTGGGTGCCAAGATAATTCAGGAGAGGCTACTGCATGCTTAATACTGAAGTCTATAACCTTGAAATCACATGAAATTACATACCAAGTAACCATGTCCACTGCGACTAGAAATTACTGCATGCCAAAAGAAAGGCTGAGGTGGGGCAGAAAACAGGTTAAGGTGGGAATCTAAGCAACATTGGCCTAGAGTTTTTGTATGGAAGGTAGAACTAACCACCCAAGAACTACCTGCCCTATGTTTTGCTCAGACTCTCTGTACTTTTAAGGAGAAGAATGATCATGCAGATCCTATAGATTCTGCAAAAAAAGGGCAAGAATTGCTCAGCTACATTAGTCTGAATGGACAGGCTATTGAAATACAACTGCAGTGTCAGGTCACAGGCACTGTGTAAAGCCACATTCCTTGATCACTGTTCCTGTTGCCTTTTGTTACTGCTTAAAAGAAAGTTGCATGGGGCACAGGTGCTCCTTCTCAGTGCCAGCTCTGCCATACTTTCTCTCTGCTTGAGTTTTCTCAAATTCTTGGGGTAACAAAAACATCACAGTGGTGTGTTTTACTGTTCTAGAGGCTAGTTTGTGAAAAGAATTCAAGCATTTCATATGAGAATGCTGAAAAACTGGAACATTAAAGGGAATTCATTTTGTACAGAACAGATTTTTGAAGCATGATGCTGAAAAAGAACCTACAGGATTTTCCATATCAGTGATGGAAAAGGTAGTGATGCTTAGGTAGCCTGCTTGGACCTGTTCATACTTGAGTCTGGGAGGTTGCCAGTTAAGAACACAGGTGTTCGTGGTAGCCTGAAAAGAGTGAGTTAATTTTGGAAATCTGGCCCTGGAAGAAGGCAGCTTAAATTTAAAAACTTGTTCTGCCTTAAAATACCCCCCTACCTCTCAAAACTTCCACTTGGGAGATGAAATTTCAGAAATTGTCTATCTATGTTGCAGTTATTTAAGTGTATTTCATTTTTTGTCAGACATAAAACTACAAGAATGTCCTTTCCTATGATCTCAGAGTCTGTAAGTCTATTTCTGTCTTTTCCCGGTATCTGAGTTTGCTTTTCTAGGCAAGTGCAGCAGTGTATAACAAGCACAGTAACTGCATGATTATTTACTTAGGGCTTTGCCTTTGCTAAAGTCCTTTCACTGGGGCTTATGTGCAGAGTTGCATGTGCTTAGTTCAGTGAAGTGTGGTTTAGCAAAGTACACTCAAATGGTACACACACTGAAAATTTTATCTTACCCTTCCCACAGCACAAAATAACGCTATTAAAGAACATAGTTAGATCAGAAAACAAGGTAGTTATTAGATCAGAAATCCCTACCTTGTATTATTTTGGGAAGAAGAATTCTTGGTTTGCATGTATTTTTCCCGTTTTTCTGAAGCCCATCTGCCTCACCTCAGACAGCAGCAATAACTCTTTCATATTGCTAACAAGTATTTTCCTTTCTGTCTCTGGTGTTCTCAAAACACTTATCCAGTAAAGCTTCATAAAATGACTGTGCTCTCTTTATGAGCAAATCTTCTGTGAACTCCTCCTTAACTGCAGATGGAAGTTCTCATTGTGCTGCTAAAGAGTCCTATGAACAGCACTGAGTTTCCAGTACATTTCCAGGTAACTACAAGGAAATTGTTTGAGATTCAAACTATCTTGGATAAGAAGATCATAAGTGGGAATTAAATCCATGTGATCTTGGACAGCAGGAGCTGGGACCTTGGGTTTTGGTGCCTTCAAAGACTGCGTGGCTGGAAGTCCTATTTGCTTCTCAAGAAGGCTTCCCCATTTTTCAAGACAAAACTTGTTAAGTACTGGGAGAAGAAGAAACAAAACAAAGAGAAACCCCTCACTACCAATGAAAGTAGGAGGCTAGATAGAAAGTCTGGAGAAGATGAACACAGGACACGGGCATGGAGACAAGACATGGGTTCTTGCTACTATCCTTTTTTGCCAGACTCCAGAAGACAGGGCAATTCTTGGAGAATGGAGTCATTCTTTGAGGACAGAGAGAGTCAAGCTCCCTTCTAGCACTAATGCTTTCTATGAAGCTTCCAGGGTCCTCTGTGGTAGGTCCTTTGTGGAAGAGAATGGGATCAGAAGGTTCCACAATCTACTGAGCTCCTAACAGGCTGATATCACCCTTTCAGAGAGGGTGTTGAGAGACATTTCCTCAATTTATTTCCCTGGTTTTCCAGAAGAATCTCTTCTTGTGGCCTGCAGACCCAAGAGCTCTTGTTTAAGAAACAAAATGCTTCCTGGGATCAGATAATACTGATCTCAATTTACTTCCAAGAAGGTTGTGGAGGGGAGCAAATGTGCTGTTCACTGCCACTACTACTCTTTGTAGGGATACACATTTAAGGTGTCTTTCCTGCCTTTCTCTCTCAAATACTATTGGTGGATTTCTCCATTGGAGAAAGTTTATTCTGTTCAACTCTATCATCCAGTTCCACTGGAAATGCAGGTGCAAACTGAACCACAGAGTTCTAAGGTGACTAAGAGTGCAGAAGGGGGTGGAGGTTTGACATGTGCAGTGTGATCTGGAACCACCAAGTAAGAATTCTCTGACAGTGTGTACTTGTGAATGTGATTAAGGGCAGCACTGACCCAGCACCAAAACCGAGAGGGCTGCCATAAACCAGAGCACTGTGACAAACAACACCTTGCATGTAAATTCCTGTCAGAGTAATTGATTTTCCAGTGCTTACTAAGGGCATATAAATGTCTGTGGAGAGAAATCAGCATTCCTTTGTCTCAGAGATAAAACCCTTTATGTGATGAAACAGAAACTCCCTTTTGAGTCAGCTTGCTTTTTTGTTATGAAGTAACTTTACATTCTCAGCCATAGACTGCCCTGCAGTGGTGAAGCCAAAATCTGCAGCCTTACTGACTTTTATCCAGGATCCTTAGAATTCCTCATTCAGAAGTAGTTTTTTCCTATCCCGATTCAGCTAAGGGGAGGGGTGGTTCATTTAGAGGTTTGTTTGTTTTCCTTTCTTCCCCTCTCCCAAATTTGCCCTAAACCAGGACACCTGCCCATCAATAGAAGGATAAAAAGAGCCTGTGCAAACTACAGACCGAATGAAAATAAATGAAGCAAGAAAGATTTTATATTTCAGTATAAATACAGTGTGCAACAAAATGCCACTACTAACTAGTAATATTTTCTTTCTTTTTCATAGGAAACAAGGCAGATTTAATCACACCTTGTATCTGTCTCTGGAATTTATTTGCTGACAAGCCAAATTTAGCTGCAAAAATGAAAATCTCAAAGAGAGCTTAATGTCCAACAGATTTTCAGAAAAGCAGTTTTTGCAATGTATGGTTCTAGAGTCAGTACAGAAATTGTTGGATAACAAAGAGTCCACAGAGGAAAGCGACTTTACAAGTGCCCTGGGAGAAAACTCTCAGTCACATCTTACAATGAATGTAGAGATAAAAATCCTTATAAACCCATACTAAAGCAGAAACTGGGCTTCACTAATTCTGCATCTTGCTCTGTAAACTGACAAAACTTCCTTCTTGTTAGATCAGCTACCTCTCCAACTCCAGAGAAATTTGCTTTCCAATCATAGTATTGTTATGCTGAAAAAAATGTGGAGTTTCATTTCCTGCACATCCTTATCAGTCTTATAAAAAGCCAGAAATCTTATCTGCCTTTTAAGCTGCAGATAGGCTACTAGTAGCAAAAAATGGCACCAACAATGTAATGCCAATATTGAGGTTGGCTATTGCCAATAAAGATCTCATTAATGAGACAAAATAAACCAAAAGCATGTCTTTTTCACTACAACTAGTGTGGTTAACCATTACTGTACTCTAAGATGGTTCAAGAGAAATTAACATCTTCCAGTCACCTGCTTCAGCTCCCCTTACAATAAGATAAACAGGCCCTCCTTTGGATATGTCCTTTGTTGTGAGACGAATTAATATAAAAAATGGCTATTGGTTTCTATTTTCTGCAGAAGAAGCCTAGTATTACTAGCTTATGTGATGAGGATCTGTTTTGCAAATGTTGCAGTTTGGAGAGCTCTTACTACAGTAGTAACTATACATCCTGAAAGCAGTGTGAGTGAACTTCACATAGGTGCAGGATTGCATTTTAGTGAAAATGCATAACAGAGAGAGCCCTGCTAAAGTAAGTTCTGCTGCTGAACTAGAAGTTTCTTCAAGACATCTGAATCATTTCATGATCATTATTCATCTTTGCCTTTGTTCTGGCAGACAGCATCATCTTCTCCCCCACCTTATAGATTGGGTCTTCAGAACAGCACAATCTGATCAGCTTTTAAGGGGCCAGGAGTAGATACCCCAAAAATTTAGGAAATCACTTGACTTCCTGTAATTTGAAAAAGAGCTTTTCTTCTCTCTTTGAACTCAAGCTCATCAAGATTGTATAAGAATAAGTACCAAAGTCATGCTTTTTTTCAGATGCTCTTTTAATCACTCAGAGAAAAATAATCAGATTTGAAAATGCTACAAGAGGCTGTGCACTTGTAAGAATACAGATTTGTCTTCTTATTTTGTGCACAAATAAATAGGGTACTGTTCAAATTAATTAGAGAACAAACAGGATGCAGTAACTGGGAAAAGTAAAGTTCAAAAGTAGTCAAGGAAGTTAAGAATGGTTGACAGTCCTTTTAGTTAATGATGCCAGGGGCTTTTCCTTCATTTTGATGTTAAGCTGATGGCTCTCTTGATCCGATTCAGAGCACTCGCCTTGGCATTTTCTTCATTGTTCTGCAGCTCCTTGGACTTTGGCAGGCTGCATTCTGTGTCCTGACAGCTGCAGCTCTCCACATAGATGTACTTGTGTGACATTGCGTGCCCACCAGGACATTTCAGAACCACGTGCTTCTCACTTGTCCTTGTTTCTCTGCAGCAGGAGCAGCTGTGGTCCATAGAATTGGCCTCAGCAGAGTACCTGTTAATGTGCAAAATGGCAACGTTACTCTGGGCCAGAAGCCAACGTACAAGAGAGGGTGAAATCAGGTACAGAACTCCTGTGAGAAGAGCAGCAGTTGCAGCTAATGGAACTGCTAAGCTCATCTGACAGAACGGTGATTATAAAATGCATAACTCAATCAGGGCAGTGTCAACATGAGAGGGAAGCAGCAGCTCTTTCTGTTCCTATCTCACAGCAAAGTATTTTTTGCAGCCTTGTGTTCAGCAGCTTCCTAAGAACAATTCCTAACCTGAAGAATCTGTCAATATCGGGCTACAAACTGTGACAAGATCCATCTTTCTCTTATATTTGGTAGAAGCAACCACAGCAAGACCCTAAGATGACCACAAATTTCAAGATACTAATAAACTCCCTGGCTTCTCAGAGTTCCGTGTGATTCTAAAGATCAGTTTTCATCCATGCAAGGTGAACTGTGGCAGACTCAGTGACAGCTAGTGTCAGTTTCTTTGGAGAGTTAGAGTTGCTTTTCCAATGTTTTAGTAGCTCACTACCAGGTGTCCTACTAATCACTTCCTTATAGTAATTTTTTAATATAGTCTCTCATTTCAGAGAAAAATGTACAGTCAAATTACTCCATGAACACCACACCTAAAGCTTTCATTTTCTCATTTCTTCACTGTATAAAAAGTGTGCATATTTGAATCTTCCTGTAAAAGATGTGTATGAATTTCATTTTAGGTGTTAACTATTGAGAAGCAGCTTTTCCCCTTCCAGTTGTCAAGTCTGGCTGCTCTCTGGGCTCATTACAGGAAATAATCCACGTTCTTTTGTGACAATTTCTACCCTAGGTAGTCTGACCCAAAACCAGCTCTTAATGGATCAGTAGGCCTTACCAGAGCTGTCTGAATCTCAAGAAAATTTAATACACTTTCCTGCTTTGTACTATGACAAATCAAACGGTTCGTCACGGATTCCATGATTTTATGTCCG
The DNA here is from genome assembly GCA_013397245.1 of Thryothorus ludovicianus. Classification (NCBI taxonomy): domain Eukaryota; kingdom Metazoa; phylum Chordata; class Aves; order Passeriformes; family Certhiidae; genus Thryothorus; species Thryothorus ludovicianus. The sequence continues at coordinate 141,372 of VZTB01007631.1, forward strand.
TGATTCAGGAAGCAGCTAGTTCCAGGTCTTCTACCATTGTGTAGTCAACTGTTTATTGTTCCTTTTCTATAAACAAGCTCAGTGCCACCAGGACTTGAATCTCATTGTCTGGTGAGTTTACTTACAGCGAGAAGGTTCCACATGTTCCTTCGCACTCAGTCAAGTCAACTCTGTCCACGGAGCGGCAGCCGTTGTAGACGATGAAGTCTTTTCTGTGGCGCACAGAGCACGGTGTGCGGCTGTCCAGAGGGGCACCTACAGGCAAAGAGCAGAAAACACTTCCAGTGAAATAGCCCCAGGAGCCCCTCGCACCTCAGCATTCCCTGAGCTCCACTAGTGCACTCAAAGTGTTGCCTTAAGTGGTCTCTCTGCGTCAGCTTAAACTTCTCCAGAGAGATCAGACAGTGAAGGCTTGGAGTGACAAATAAAAATATAAAAGTATCTACTTAAATACAAATTTATCTGGAAAATTGGCTGATTTAAGAAGGCAATTCATTCTCTGTATTGTTGATTCAGATGACACTGGCATACTTACAGGTTTTGCAACAACCATTAGGTAAGAACGAAATAGTTCCCTAAAAGAAAAAAGAAACAGAAAAAAATTACATTATATTATTTTTCTATATTAAATAGGCTTTAAGGCCAAAAACTGAGGAGAGCAATTCTTCAGTGCTTGGAAACAACCAGTGAAAACTGTAACATTGATCTAAATAACCAAAGATAACAGCCTCTTCCCAACTTGAAATCTCTCAATTTACAAAGGATTGTGAAAATAAAAACAATCCTTTGAAGGAAGTCTACAGTTAACATGCAATTTTTCCTCAGAAGCAATTCCAACAAATGGTTTCTTGGAGTCCTCTGTACTTGAATTGGAACTATGCATGGTGTTTCTGTAATTAGAGGAAACCTGGTTCTTGCTGAGACAGAACCCCAAACAAAGCAGTCAGCAAAGATACAGCATCTCAGTGCTGACCAGTATTTGGGCTACTGAGAGACAGCTACCAGTTTTAAACCTTGAAATCTCATCCAGGTATCTTATTTTATACACTCTGTGGGGCTGTGCATGGATACATCTGGAACTTTTGCCCTTAGGACTGAGAAATTATGCCAAAATGCCATCAGAGCTAAATTTTACTTTCGTTGTTAGTTAGATGGCTGAACTAAACTGAAGTAATCTACCTATGGAGTAGAGGGTGAATTTTCCGTTTTTACTTACAGGTTTGCAGCTGTCCTCATTGAATGCTGGACAGGTAATCTCAGATGTGGAAGCAATAAGCTGGTTGTGGACATCTACACAGCTATAAATGGTGCAGTTGTTGTGAGGATCATTTTTAAAGTCTCCAGGCTGCAAGTGAAATGCAAAATGCAATAAGGAAAGCTGAAGGAAGATCAGAAAGAGATTTTCTTGCCCTCTCATACTGACTTTCATCTTGTTTCCCAGTCAATTATTTTTAGGTTAGTCATTTGGGATATAGATAATGACATGTATTGCATTATGTTATACATGGAGAGAATTTCAGTTTTACATGGTATTTTTCTTGAGAAAGAAAAATGTTTCTAAAGTCTATAGAGTACTTTAACAAAATCATCCATGCCAATGGATTTTGTCTTAAAAAAGCTAGATTGTTTTATGTTAATAAAGAAAAACCCAAAACTTTCATCCTGCTAGGGCAATATAATTATTTCATATGCAGACTTTAACAGTGTTTTTCAGCATACAGAAATCAAAGAACATAGAAAAGCCCAAGCTCCCAGACACTGGAAGAAAACCCCTTCCCAATGGTATTGGATTTCTCATTCCAGGAAGGGCATTACAGATAATTTTATTTCATGAGACCTGTCTTCAGGTCAAAAAATTGTAGGTAGGTTTTGCTTTAGATCAGATTTTGATCTTTCAGCTGCAAACTTATACTAAAGCCTTGTCTCTGGCAAAGAGATGTTCCTTTTCTGGAACTTTACAGATTTGGTGGAGAACTAAGACACAGAGAATACTTACACTCAAGATGAGTTCAGAATTGTCTGCTGTTCGTATAATACACTTGGTCTGCACACATTTTCCACAGCATTCACCTTTCACTGGTTTAATTTCATATCCCTAGAAATTAAAATTAATTAAAAACAATAAGGCTATGATGGTTGAATTTTTGAGAAATAAATAAAAAAACATACAAATACATTAATTCATTATGTTTTGAAGTGCACTTAGGATTTGTGCTTTTTTGTGTTCCAACTCAACAGAAGACAAGTAATAGAGGCAGGTTATAAATGGAATAAATTAAAGCACTAGAATAAATATGCATAATAATTAAATATCACTCCACTAAGTGGTCTACAGAAATTTCCCAGCTAATTCTGCCAGTGTGAACTGAATGCTGACAGTTACACAGTCAATCTCAGGCAGTAGATTGCTCCAAGAACAGCTGATATCCATGCCTGAGTTGGTCTCTGAGTTTCAACTCTCTCTCCTTTGCTTAATACTACTCATTGATCAAACTGGTGTTCACATATATGGGTATTTTGGGGTCTTCTGTTTCTTTAAGTATGCCACTTACTGGTTGACAGTATGTGTTGCATGGGACACGTTCACAGGAGATGATATTCAGTTGAGTGCTGACGTTAACATCATTTGTGCAGAAACAATTCTGACACTTGTCAATAAAGACTGAAGCGTTGGGCTACACATTTTAAGGAAAGAACACATTAATTACACATTACATGTTTAACAGACATTTATTAAGTTTTTAAAAAATTGTAAATGAAGCAATGGAAAAGGAAAAAATCATAAAGACAACTGGATAGCTATTTGACTAGCCATTTATGAAGACAGCATTTTAAATACTGAATATAATTTAATGTATGTCTTTAATGAAGTCCTCCTGTACAGCAAAGACAAACTCTGATATTATAAGAATAGGTACAATTGCTAGACCCAAGAGAATTTATTAGAAATCTAGATTTGGTTAGAATAATACTTATTTATAAGTCTTTTAATTTTTGAAAACAGAGTCTTAAAAGTGCAATAATGTGCTGACAGTAAATGTGAACTGACTTTTTTAAATGCCAGCACACAACTCAAATTCCTCTATGATACTGACATACATGCAGCTCTTCAATTTCTTTCCTACACAGGAAATGTTCCAGAAAAGATTTAAGCTTTCTGAAATTGATAAATTCCTGACATAAATTTGAAGATTTCTAAAATATTTTTTGTATTGGATAAACCTTTTCATAGCACTTCTGTCAAGTAGACTAACTGGTCTTATAAGCAGTTTTAGAAGACTGTTGAAGCAGGAACTTACCAAGAACTCAGCATTCTCGTGTACGCAAACTCCCTTGGGAACTGTTAATAAGCAAGGAGTTTAGATGTTTAGATAGGAGAAAAGAATAAAAAATGTCTTCACCCCACTCTAATCAAGCTAATTTCTTCCACAATGAATCACAACTTGTATGGTTATGAATTCCGGATAGGACGTGTATAAAGTATAAAAACTAATACTGCGTGTGCAAGAAGAGAATAAGATTTGTCCCAAAATACGCAGTTCAGCTCACAGCCAAGAATGTCCACTTAACAGAGGCAAGTACTTCCTTGTTTCAGTTACCAAGAATTGTAAATCTGTCTTCTACTGGGGATGCCTCTAGGGACTTTTTGCTAGATTAAGCTGGGACCATCATCCCAATTAATTCTGTTGCTGTTCTTACATATATTTATAAGCAGGAAATTGAACTTGAGTCACCTGAGTTATATCTGATTTCCTAGTTTCATAACTATAGCACTAATAACCAATTTTAATAGCAATGAATTTGTAAAATCTGACTGTGTTTAACACCTCTTTCAACAGGCTATTGCACATAGTCTTATTAAGTGTAATGCTAAATTATGTAATAAATAAAACTATAAGGCTAATCATTGTAATATATTTCCAAGGGACTTACCACACTGGTACACAGGACAGCACTGACCACTGGGAATATAAGAATGAACTTCAAATCCCAGTGAGCACTTGGGGGCTTTAGCTGTGCACAAGCTTGTATTGCATTCTGAGGAGAGGGAAAAAAAAAAGAATAAGCCAGAAATTATAGTAAATTACAGCTACTAGAAATAAGCACCTATCAAAGCACCTAGGATGAACTTTCCATATTCTCTTCAAAGAAATAAATTGCAAATTTTTCCTCATAAATTCAGGCACTGGATATGGAGTACTGTATTGATTTATGAATTTTTTTCTAGTATGCAATTATCCTGTTTTAATAAATATCACCATTCTATGCAAAGAAGCAGGGAACAACTCCTACTCTATCCGGGATTTTAGGCAACTGCTGGAAAATGAAAATCCACAGAGAATTCAATAATCTCTCTGCATTTTGTGTAAATAAAATGTGGCCCTAAACACAAGAACTATAGCTTGAGTTATGTTGAGTCCCATAACTGTAAATCAGTTATACTGAATCATTGCAATATTCAAATGTATTTTCCCTAGCACTGGGCAAGTTGATTTTAAAAAGCATGAGGAAAGATGCTATTTTGTGACTCCCAGCTGTAGAGCCCTGGTACTAAGGTAGTTCAGTCTCTTTTCCTTTCTATTTCCAAGAGGCATAGAAAGACTAGAAACAAAAGTATAAACTCACTGCAAGTGAAAAGAGGGCAGCAGGAGTCTGCAGGATTGACTTCAGTGACCTCATAGAAGCCTTCTCCATCGCAAGTGACCTTCTTTTGATCACATACATGAGGCTTACATACAATGCCATGTTCACCTTCCAGGCAAATACAGTCCTGACAGTCCACTGTAAACTCTTCTCCAAACTGTCATTGAAAAGCAATAAAATTAGTGATTGCATAGTAACCAATTAAAAGCAACAGAAGGAAAACTAGGAATACAAAGTTCAGAGATGACAAAACAAGATTATGCCAGTGGAGACCACTCTCCTCTCCCCACCCAAACTTCTACTTGAAATCCAAAAGCATAAAGCATCATACCTCTCTTGGTACCATATCCACTCCAACACAGCCTGAAAAATACCAAAATAAATCTCCATTACCATTCATGTAACAGGAGGTTATACATTGTATGAGCACTGCATGCAGTCAAATCTATGTTGCATACACAGAAGAAAACAAAGAGGAAACAATCATGCATCCAAGTGAAGCAGTAAAACTCACCGCAGGTTTTCACGCAGACATCCACACCAGAGTCATACAGCATGGTTCCATTAGGACAGAAACAGCCTTCCACTTGTTTAGTTGATGTGTCATTCTGTCCTCTGAGAGACAAAATGTTCAGAGGAACACTATTAGTGTCGTAGGCAATACAGGCGGATTATGCCAAATAACCTTCCACTGAAAATACAGTGGAAAATTATCTGCACATTTGGGATTGGGGATTGTTGGTGTCTGTATTTGATATAGCCAAACAACAGAAACAGAAACAGTTCAGGCATCTTGATTTAGGGTCGACAGAATAGTGCTAATAAATTTGACAGTCAGTTTAAGACATGAGAGGAGGTTGGTTTTGTTCATTCACCTCTGCATTAGATACAACTGAAGAGTTGTACAAGTTATAACTAACTGTGAAGGAATTTTTTACCTTGATTTGCAGGTCATCTCTTTAATAGGACCACATGCTCTGTATTCTTTGCCTGGAGGACATTCATGAGCTGGAATGGAAGAACAAAAAGGGGGAAGAGCTCAGTAACAATATTATATAAGAGCCCCATGACCTTATGCCAAGAACTTAAACACTGTGTACTAATTTTCCTATGTATCTGTGACAATCTTGAGAAGCAAAGAGGAAAAATACCAGATAGACACATGTCTCCAAATGGAATAATTTTGTGCAATTTAGCCATAGAGATAACAGTACTGTACTTTACACTGAGGTGATAAAGCCAAGAGTCTACATCTTGATTACAATTTTATCCCATAATTTCAGTCTTTTTAGACCAAGTTGTCAAAGTGGAGTGTCATCCTTCCCTTTGTGCTCTTCCTACAGATGAAAACAAATGTACATGTCACCAAATAGGGAGTGATCTGCTGATGCCTGTAAAGCATAGAACTGCCTGCAAGCAAAAAAGTATGTACTGATACAGATGTTTCTGGCACAGTCAATAAATGTATATTCTTTCAAGCCCATTGTCAAAAATGTTACTTGCAAAATTACTTAAGGAGAGCAGCTGCTGTGATCTATTGGTATCTTCATTACTGTGAAAGCAGTATGACATTACTGCTGAAACAGTTCCACATAACCTTCCTTAATAATTCAAGATGAATGGTCAGATACTTACAGCATACACCATTGGTGTGATTCCTCCAGTCAATGCACACGCCTTGATCAGCACAGGTGGCAGCGTAGATCTGCAGACTTGAGCACTCCAGGTCAAGGTTGGGAAGTACACAGCTATCAAAAACACAGGCTGCATAGTACTTTTCAGGCTGGACAAACGCATGGCATGGCTTGAACACACTAGAAACAGAAATATTTATCATTATTAGTTATTGAATGATCCATACATTTTTCAATGTATTTAACATGTTATGATGTGGCAACAGTGGACATGGGAGATTAAGGAGATGTGGATGTGGACTATTGATGAGAAATTTGTGCTAAAAGCACTTATCCCGATGGTAGACTTCCAACATATCTTAAAATATTCTTCCCTCACCTACAAAACAGTTAGACACCAACATTTTGAGTTCAGGAGCTGTGTAATATTGGGTGCAACCATGTGCTATCTCTTTAAAGCAATTTTGATTATTTTTTTCTTTTTCCAGCTCTGACATGGTGTTCTAAAAATTAAGATCTCTGTCTTCAGTTGGACTCTGTTTTCTTCTAAGTTAAGTGTGGGAAAAGGCAAGAACATGGGACAGGGAAGGGCAGAGAGTGTAGGAGAACGTGGGAACATCAACAAAGGTCAATGTGGCAGCCAGAGGGTTGAAAGAAATTGCCAGCAAAAAATAACAATCAGAAAAAGTGAAAGGAGTAGAAGTAAACCATAAAGATACAAGAAATGGAGCAACAGTTAGAAAACTTTCCATTGGTAAATTAATCCTAAAATTTCCATTTAAATCAAAGACAAAAGGCTTGTAAAACCAAAAGGAATGTTACCTTCCCAAAAGAAGCTCGCAGATGGAAGATTCTTTGCAAGGCTGTGTTGGTGTTGTGCTAGGTGAACCTGTTGGAACTAGGCCTGGAGAGCACTGTGGTTTGGAAGGATCAACAACTTGCCAGTGATCTGCCATGGTTTCACAGTTTTCTGCAATGTTTCCATTTGGCAGCATGCAGTCGTCTGCCGTGTTGTTATTGCAAGTACCTAAGGGTGGTAAGGGGAGAAAGAATTCACTCACAGATTTGTTAGGAAATTCCATTCACCTTTGCAGCAGGGCACATTGTGGTTTTCTAAAAGTGCAAAAATTGGAAGAGTAAGCCTTACCACACTGTCCCTGGGTGTTGTTACCAAACAGGCTGTAGGGCATTCTAATAGAAAAGGACAAGCCATTGTAGGTCACATTCATTTTCAGCTCAGGGATTTCCACAACACGATTTATGCCTGACTCATAGACGCTCACGCCAAACTTCTTATAAGGCAAAGCCACAAGCTGGTTGTTTACTGTCACCTAATAAATAAATGAAAATAGAAAAGAAGCATAAATTAAGTTTGACTTTTCAAAACAATTGACTGTTCCTTTGTTTTGCAGAGAGAATGTAAAGGTAAATAATATCCTTTTAATTTGTAACAAATGTTCCTGAGTTTCCTTTGTTACTGGAAAGTCAAAGTTTTCTTCTGTGAGCCACAAAAAGCCCATCAACCTCTGACAAGTGAGGCTATACATTTAAGGTTTTAACCAGCTAAACCCTAATACTCAACAAACTTATTAGATTGACTATGGCATCGACTCCTCATGAAAGTGGAATATGAAATTCTACTAAATTCATATGGTATAAAGTTTTAGGTTTCTTGGCATAAAGGGAACATGCTTATAGGAAAATTAAATAACAGAAATAAGACAAAAAATGTATTATAATTTATTTAAATACCATGATATACCTGTGAAACTAACATTACTACTTTAACTCAGCAATTGGAGATTTCTTTTCTTTAGAGAAAAAAAAGAGGTCTAAATGTTGTAAATTTTCAACAATATGTTGCAACCTAACTTGTAACATTCTCACACAGTAATGTACAAAATAAACCAAGTAAACAGTAAAAAGCTACAAAAACCCCCAAACACTTCTCACTAATTTTGGAGCCCAAAATCTGTGACATCACATTTATCAATGGAATAAACATGTAAGTGTTCTATTCTGAAAAATTTAAAAGGTGACACTATTCAAAGCTACTAATGGTATTTCTAAAAATTGCTTCAGGCCAGCACTTTGTTGTTATGTCTATCTTACATTATCTCCTCCCATTCCACATAATTTTCCTTTGTTGCATTAATGTTAATTATAAATGAACTTATTTTATATCCTTAACTCTTAGCAATTTGTCCACATTTGTGTAGTTAGGAGAGATCTGCAAAGACTTGAGATTAAAAAGACAAGAAGTTGTTGGATTTTTTTCTCCCCCATATTCAGAGTAAAAAAATGCTTTGAAGTAGTCCTTTGAAGTCCTTTGAAGCAGCCCAATTTTATAATCTAAACTGTTACTGAATCTAAAGCACAGATTATTTTTTTTCCCAAACCTTGTGAATATAATTAACCTCTTGATACAGTATTAATATCGGAATCAAAAAAATCAATGGTAACATTCTTTAGTACCTCTACTTGTAGAGTATTGGGTTGTGCTGTTGTTAGCCTCACTTCCTGAGTCTCATGTCTCACGATAAGCGTTCGAGGACAGGACACCACATCTCGTGCATCACAATGGTAGTTATCAATGTAGACACCAAAGTTGTCAACTTTCTTATTGATCTCTTCCACAAGGACATATGTACAATTCCCTTGATAGCTGTAGTACAGTCCATCAAAAGTCATGTAATGTGGATCTCCCCAGCCAGTGCAGTAGCCTAAAAAAACATACAGCTAAGTTAGCCTCTTATTGCAACATACAAAATCATATCAAACAATAAGCAAAATCTGTAGGTGTGGGAAACATCCCAGTGAACTTTAGGCATTTTAATTTTAATACAGTGTATATGTCAATGCATGAGATCATTAGCTAGAAGTCATCAATAAAAACTAGGCACTTTCAATGCACAGTTCATCTGACATTAATGACAGACAACTGAGAATAGGATTAACTGTACCACTGACATATCTTTAACAATAGTCTGAACAAGTAACAGATATAAAGGCTTCTAGCCTCAGACATCTGTATCTGGATATTTATACCCTACTTCGGGAGACTAATGTAAATTTGGAAGACTCTACTAAGACAACAGTTATGTAGAGATAATGTCAACTTAAGTTGCCCAATTAGCTAAAAGGAATCAACAGAGCACTCTAACCAACACTAGAAGACTGAGTCACAGCCTTGCACAAAACTTGTTCCCTGATAAATATTGTTGATCTTCACAATCAGGAGATTAAATATTCAACAAGATATATACTTACAATCACACTCCCAGTGCCAACAGCATCCATCCTCATCAATGACAGGCACAGGAGACAGTCCATTGGAACACGTGGGTTTCGGAGGTGGATTGCAGATTACTGGAATCACCTGGACAATGTTGTCTTCTATGCATATTGCCTTAGTGCAGTTACAGAGCCACCATGACTCACCTTGCTGTGTTTGAAAAGAGAAGGGGAGAGGAGAGATGGAGACAAACCTTAGGAAGCAGTGAGATTGACAACAGTTATGCCTGAATATCTCTTGCAGGTTTCTAAAAAGCCATATGTTTATTGAGAAGTTTTCCCCCATCAGAAATCTGAAAATAGGATGGAAGTGCCTCAGTCAGCACTATCTAGGTCTGCAAAATGAGCTAGAACAAATGAGAGCTGCATTACTTACAAAAGTCAAGCCAGTTAACGGAAACAGAAATCACCTTTTCTAGTTTCAGCTATCTAAAAGTGAGATGTTTCATCTAATCTCATCAACCTAACATCCTCTCTAAAGAACAGTGAAAGACACTGATCAATATGAATGGCCAATATATGATCAATTCCCTTCCATGAATGCCTAGAACAGATTAATAGCTAAAGCTACAGAGAATACCAACTGTTGGGGAAAAAGGTCCAAGGTGATAATGTGCATGCATTGTGATTGTATGAGCTTTTTCCTATCTTCTACCGGTTTTTCAGCCATGTATAATTTTTATTCCTGCAGATCTACTGAGCATAGGCATCTAGAATATGAGGAGGCTTTAGAAATGTACAAGACAGTAACTTGTCTGTGTCAGAGGTGGACAGTTCAATTATAAAATAAAAAAGAAAGAAAAGAACTCTGAGTCAAATTTCACAAACATTTGAATGCAGTGATCTCTTTCACACTCATGGCCTGAAACCAGTCTGTGAACAAGTGTGTCTCATTCCAAACAGACAAATTCAGCCCTGTGGATTTTTGTTGGGCTGCAGTGTAAACATACAAACAACTTTTACCCACTCTGGAGTTAGTCAAAAGCAGAAATTGAAAAGATAGCTTAGCACCACTTAGTTATTGGTTTCCTCTTGATAAGAGATATCCTACAACAAAGATGAACATTGAACTGTGATCTAGCTCCTTGCAGAGAGTTTTTTAAAAATTATCCTTGAAGAGCAAATAGCAGTATATAAGCTATCAATTCAAAAAGCATTGGAAGTCCTGTTGATGCCCAGGAAAACTAAAGAAATGTAACAGACTAATACTTCCTTTCCTATCCAGATTAATGCCTACTCTCTATGTTACTAACATCGAAGTTATATGTCTAGTCTCCATCCAAAGCACAAAGAAAGCATGAAATCTACTCACCTCGTAAGATTCATTAGGGAAAATAGTACAAGTTTTTTTAGGAGTGGTTGGTATTAGACTTGTAGTTGAGCCATTAACTGGAGGAGTTGTACTGTGTGTAGAACTGCCCGTAGTGGTGACTGCAGTTGATGTTGCAGTAGGCCCAGATGTAGTCGTTGAGCTAGGGGGAAGGGTTTTGAAGGTGGTGGAGGTGGTGGTTTCATTGATTGTGATAAACCTACTAAAGGTGGTTCCTGAAGTGGTGGTAAAGCTTTCTGTTGGAGTAGTACCAGAGGTGGTGGTTGACACAGGGCTGGTTGATGAAGGTGAGGTTGTTGGAGTAGTAACACTTGCAGAGGTTGTCTCTGGGGTACTTGTTTCTGTTCCTATAGTGGTGGTGGAGGGAGTAGACACAGAGGGCGTGGGGCCTGAAGTGGTTGTCTTGGTAGTTGATGCTGTGAATGGGGTTGTTGATATTGGTGGTGGTGTTCCCGTAGGGCTGCTTGTTCCTGAGGTTGTGGTGGTGCCAGGGGTGGAAGTGGTAGTAGATGATTCTGTTGAAGGCCTTGAGGTTGTGGTGGTGGTGGTCTCACGGAAAGGGGTTTCTGTTACTGGTGTGGTGCTGGTTGATCTTGAGGGCGTGGGACCTGAAGTGGTTGTCTTGGTGGTTGATCCTGTTTTAGTGACTTCAGAGGTGGTACTTGTCACTGTGCTTGTTGACACTGGTGATGTTGACTGCTGACTAGTGGTGCTTGCAGTAGACACTGTAGTTACTTCTGTTGTTCTTGTTGTTGGCAGTGGGGTAGCTGAAGGAGTAACCGGAGGGCTTGTCTCTGTCGATATCTCTGTTTCAGGTGTTGTATTCTCTTTAAGACAGGGAGAAAACAGAGTATTTTAAGTAGGGAAATTGCATTTTCTTCCTAATGTCATCTCATTTTCTACTAAGCATATGTAATTCAACAAGCCTAAGCATAGGGCATTTAGAAAGAAATAAAGCAGAAATTATTTTATTAATGGTTTTTGCATCACAAAGGAATTATTAACAAAATCTCCTACATCTTGCATAGGAGACATTGATAGAAACACTTTATCAATAATCAGTGTGATAGGGAACATCTTCTCCAGTGGTACATCTTTATATTGCAGAGAAGAGTTCAGCAGTCCTAGATCCAGGGGAATCCACTGAGTAGATCAATGAACTCTGGTTAATACTGTATTTCTGTCATACTGTATTCTATGGAAAGATCATTATTCCCTGTGCAGCTTCAGGTGGCATGTTCATACCATCATTGATTATGCTCAGAGTCATTTAATTCTACAGTAACTGAACAGTTGCTGGAGCAGTCTGTGTTCCATTTCTAATGCCCAGGCATTTAAATCTACTCAGACACAAGCTATTTTGGGATGCTACAAACTCCAAATACACTTTTCTGCTTTTTCACATGGCCAGTTTTCATTAGGGCTGCCAATGGAGACTCCTTTAAAATAGTTTTTGATTAGGATAATTAAAAGTATTCATGATTCTCACAGGCCAGCCTCAGAGTTATTTATCTGTGCTTTTATAGCATGATATAAGTGACACGTGTTAGAGAGAGAAGCACTGTGTACATGACAAGAGTACAGTAATAATGCTAGAGGAATTACAATACACTGGTTCTGCCCAGGCAGCCCACAAGGACAGTCATTCAATGAAAACTAATTCAAATTTGGGTGAAGAGAGGCAAACTCCTTCATATACTTCATGTCCTATAACAGAGGTAGATGAATGGTGACAGTAGGGGATATGACATTGCTGCTGAAAGGTTAGCTAGGATTTTTTAAAAAATAATCAACTACATTAGCGTGGAGTATAGAAACTAGGACACATGTTAAGCCACCAATAAACCCTGCTTTCTAAAACTAGCAAAGAACATGAAACCCTGAGTATTACTTATTTCTTCTGAGGGTGGAGTTGTTGCGGTTTTGGTGATAATTTCAGGAGTTGAGATGGTAGCTGTGGATCCAGAAACAGTGGTTGTTGTGCTCGGAGGGCTGGTGGTGGTGGTGGTGGTGGTGGTGGTGGTAGTCTCCGGTGTTGTGGGAGTTGTTGTTGATTTTGGTGTGCTCGGTGTGGATGGAGGTGTGACTGTTAGAAACAGCAGGGACAGAGAAAACAAAGGCACAAATGCATGAGTGGGACTCAATGTGAACTAAACAGAGGCTGCACATGAGGCAGCTGGCACAGACCTAGAGAGATCAACCTACCCTAGCACCAGCCCTTCCTTTCTGTCCTCAAAAAGCACCTTATCTGAAATCCATGCACACACAGGGTCACAGCCCTTCTCTCTGAGTAAAGAGATGGTGCTGGAAGGTGGAAGGTGCTTCTCACCAAATCAGAGAGACCTACTAATAGGTAAGAGATGGGGAGGAGCGATGCTTTTGATCTTGCTGGAGCTTTCTATCTCCTTGTCATTATCTAGAACACATTGCTAAATCCCAGGGTAAGTGCTGAGATGGGAAGCTGTGATCAGGGAAGGAAACATGCAGAGGAATATGTTCCTGCCTGAGTGGCATGTGGTTTCCCCAATGTCACCCTGAGAAATGGCTTCCCAGAGTACTAGTGGATCTCCTCAGCCAAAGACCACAGTTCACAGAAAGTCAGTCTGCAGAGTGAAACTGCTTCCAAAAGCATATCCATCCTTCCTACACCTATAACAGCTGACAGGCATTAGTACTGACAGGGAAAAGGAACGGGAGAGAGGGAAGATCTACACAGTTATGTCCAGTCAGTGCCCAAAATGACAGTAACAAAAAACCAAAGCCATGCCACAATTGCACATATGTCCAGTGAATATGCTCTGTCCAGCTGAAGGATGAGGTCCAGCAGCAAAAAAGGCAAGATTTCCCATCAGTTCAAGATCTCTGTAAGCTGAGCATCAGCATGAAACACCTCCTCTGACCATTTTTGAGGGAGAAAAGATCATACTTTTTTCTCAGAACCACGAAAACTTTTTCCTTCTTAAATAGCCAGATGGAAGGTAACTTTTAAGCAAAGGTTGTTCCAGTGTTTCCCTGCAGTGACACCCATCCCAGATCCACCTGAGAGGCAGAATTTGAGGTACTCATGTACCTTCAGGGTAACCACAGGAAGGGAACAAACAACAGAACAGGTCAGAGAATTACCTGGAGTTGATGTGGTGGTGGTGTATGTCGGTGTTGGTGAGGATGTGCTTGAAGTAGTTGATGTTGGTGATCCAATCAAAGTGGTTGTTGTGCTCGGAGGGCTGGTGGTGGTGGTGGTGGGAGTCTCTGGTGATGTGGAAGTGGTTGTTGGTTTTGGTGTGCTCGGTGTGGGTGGAGGTGTGCCTGTTAGAAACAGCAGGGACAGAGAAAACAAAGACACAAAGGCATCAGTGGGACTCAATGCAAATTGAACAGAAGCTGCGCAAGAGGCGGCTGGCACAGACATAGAGAGATCAGCCCATCCTTAGCACAGCAAATGTCCCTAGCATCAGGCCTCCCTTTCTGGCCCCAGGAAGAAAACTCCTTGATATCATGCACAGATATGGTCATGGCCCTCCTTCCCTGGTGAAGAGATCAGGGATGGTCCTGGAAGATGCTTCTCACTAAATCAGAGACCCACCAATAGGTAAGAGATGAGAAGGAGTAATTATATCTAGCTGGGGCTTTTTATCTCTGCATCATTACCTGAAACACTTCACTAAATGCTGGAGTAAGAGATGAGAGTGGAACATACAGTCCAGGAATGAAGCATACACAGGAGTAGGTACTTGACTGATTGGCATGTAGTGAGCTCCCAATGTTACCCTGATAAAAGACATCCCAGCATACTAGTGGATCTGGTTACCCAAAGGCCACAATTCACAGCACAGTTTAGTATGCAGAGTGAAACTTCTACCAAAACCATGTCAGGGGAATCCTTCCTTCCTGTATTTATAACCTCTAAAAAGCATTAGCATTGGCAGGGCAAAGGAGTAGGAGAGAAAGGGAACATCTGCAAAGCTGTTCCCAAAGACTGTCTAGAATACCAGAATACTGCATTCTGCCCAGCTGAAGAAAGAGGCCCAACAGTAGTAAAGCAAGATTTCCTGTCAGTTCAGCATCTGTCTAAGCTGGGCACTAGGATGAAAAGCCTCTTGATTCAAAGACTGTTGAATCAAGAAAAGCCAAGACCTTCTCCTCATGAAGTCCTTCTTTCTTCTGAAATAGCCAGGCCTAAAGGCCAGCTTTGGGCAGAGGACATTTCCTGGAATGCCCAATAGTTATTCCCCCCATCCCGAAGCACATAGAGAGCTTCAAATGGTAGTGCTCATAGAACCTTTACAACCACAGGAAGGCAACATAGGAGATTGCAAAACATGAAAGTACTTGGAGTTGGTTGGGTGGTGGTGTATGTCGGTGTTGGTGAGGATGTGCTCGAAGTAGTTGAGGTTGGTGTTGGTGTTGGTCCAGTAGCAGTTGTTGTTGTCAGGGTGGTGGTGGGAGTCTCCGGTGGTGTGGGAGTTGTGGGTTTTGGTGTGCTCGGTGTGGGTGGAGGTGTGCCTGTTAGAAACAGCAGGGACAGAGAAAACAGACAAAGGCACAAATGCATGAGTGGATTTCAATGGGAACAGAACAGAAGCTGCACATGAGACAGCTGCCGCAGACCTAGAGAGATCAGCCTACTCTTAGCACTGCAAAGGTGCATAGCACCAGCCCTTCCTTTCTTGGCCCAGAAAGAAAATTCCTTGACATCCATGCACAGAGATTGTCAGGCCCTTCTTTCTTAGTGAAGAGACAGGGAGAAGTGCTGGAAGGCAATTCTCACAAAATTAGAGAAACCTAACAGGAGGAGTAATGCTTTGGATCTGGCTGGGGCTTTTTATCTCTGCCTCACTACCTAAACACCTCACAAACTCATGGAGTAAGAGCTAAGGGGAATCTGTGGTCCACGAACAGATCATGCACCAGAACATGTTTCTGTCTGACAGTCATGCAATTTTCCCAATGTCACCCTGGTAAAGGAAATCACAGAGGATTAGTGAATCTCCTCAGCCAAAGACCAGTTTACTGCAAGAGATAATATGTAGCCAAAAGCATGGCAGGGGAATTCTTCTTTCTTACGTCTATAACCACTGACAAGTATTAGCACAGATATGGCCAAGGAGGAGAGAGGGAAAGAAGTCTATACAGCTGAGCCTACAACATAGCCTAAAAATGGCAGTGCCAAAAACCAAAGCCACTGTCCAACTGCACATCATGGTTCTGTGACTATATTCTGCCCAGCTTAAGGTCCAACAGCTGCAAAAGTAACATTTTCCATCAGTTCAGCATCTCTTATAGCTGGGCAGCAATATTAAATACCTCCTCAGAGTGCTGCTGCGTCAAGAAAGACAAGACCTTCTTCCTGGGACCCTTGCATCCTCATCACTTTTGAAATAGCCCAAATGAACTTTGAGCACAATTCATTTTCTGGAATGCCAGAAGTTACACATCTCCTTCATCCCACACAGAGCCACAAATGGATGTGCTCACAGACCTTATTTACTCCCATGGCAAGACCAAAAATGACAACAGAACCAGAGAATTTGATGGTTCTGCGGTTAGAGGCAGAGGGGTTTTTATGGGAATTTCTAGTATTGGGAACATACTTTCAGGAGTTGAGATGGTAGTTGTGGATCCAGGAACAGTGGTTGTTGTGCTTGGAGGGCTGGTGGTGGTGGTGGTGGTGGTGGTAGTCTCTGGTGTTGTGGGAGTCGTTGTCGATTTTGGTGTGCTCGGTGTGGGTGGAGGTGTGACTGTTAGAAACAGCAGGGACAGAGAAAACAAAAGCACAAATGCATGAGTGGGACTCAATACTGAACAGATCTATGTATGAGGCATCTGGCACAGACCTAGAGAGATCAGCCCACCCTTAGCACAGCAAAGATCCCTAGCACCAGCCCTGTCGTTCTGGCCCCAGAAAGAAAACTCCTTGAAATTTGTGCACACACAGGGTCATGACCCTCCTTTCATAGCAAAGAGACTGGAGATGGTGCTGGAAGGTGCTTATCACAAAATCGAAAAGACCTACCAATAGGTAAGAGATGAGGAGGAACAATGCTTTTGATCATACTAGGGCTTTTTATCTCCTTGTCGTTATCTAGAACATCTCACTAAATCCCAGAGGAAGAGCTGAGAAGGAAAACTGTGATCAGGGAAGGAAGTATGCATGGGAATATGTTCCTGGCTGATTGGCATCTGGTTCTCTGATGTCAGGAGTTCCTAGAGTACTAGTGAATCTCATCAACCAAAGACCACAGTTCACAGAAAGTCACAGTCTGCAGAGTGAAACTGTATCAAATATCATGGCAGAGGAATTCTTCCTATCTAAATCTATTATAGATGAGAAACATTACTATTGACAAGATAAAGGAACAAAGGAGAAGAAAGTCTACACATCTGTGCCTATAGACAGCTTGAAATGCAAGCATCACAAAATCAAGCCCCCCTCCATTATACTCCATGTATCCACTGACACCACTCTGGTGAACTAAAAGACAAACTACAATAGCAGCAAAAGTTTATTCCTTTTGAAACAGAGATGAAGGGCCAGCTATGGGCAAAGGCTGTTTCAAAGAGTGTCCAGAAGTTAAATCTATTCTTGATGTCATACAGAGGCAAAAAAGGAGTTGTTCAGAGACCCTCAGTACTCCCAAAGGCAAAGAACATACTGAGATTACAAAACACAGAAGTACCTGGAGTTGAAGTGGTGGTGGTGTATGTTGGTGTGGGTGCAGATGTGCTTGAAGTAGTTGAGGTGGGTGTTGGTGATCCAGTAACAGTTGTGGTTGTTGTGGTTGTGCTTGGAGGGCTGCTGGTGGTAGTGGTGGTGGTGGTAGGAGTCCCTAGTGACGTGGAAGAAGTTGGCAGTTCTAGCGTAGTGGATGCTGTGCTGGGTGTCTTTGTAGGTGTGCCTGTTAGAAACAGCAGGGACAGAGAAAACAAAGGCACAAAGGCATCAGTGGGACTCAATAGGAACTGAACACAAGCCGCACATGAGGCAGCTGACACAGACCTAGAGACATCAGAACACTCTTAGAACAAAAAAGGTCTCTAGCACCAGCCATTCCTTTCTGAACACAGAAAGCCAAATCCTTGACATCCATGCACATCTAGGGTCACATCCTCGCCTAGTGAAAATACTGGAGATAGTGCTGGAAGGTGTTTCTCATCAAATCAAAGAAATCTACCAATAGGGAAGAGAGGAGGAGGAGAAATGCTCTTCATCTACTGTGGGCTTTCTATGTCTGCCTCATTACCTGAACAACTAACTAACTCATGGAGTAAGAGCTGAGATGGGAATCTGTGGTCAGGAAAGGATGTATGCACAGTACCAAGAGGATCAGTATCTCCACAGGAGAGGAGGACATAAATCCCTGTATCCTTGCTCCTTCTGAAACAACCAGTCCAAGGGTGACCTTTGGGCAAAGGCCATTTCAGAGGATACACAGCAATTAGTCCAATCTCAGGGCCCATAGAGACACACAAATAGAGATGTTCACAGACCATCCACTGCCCACAGCCAGAAAACACATGAGAGCACAGAGCAGAGAAGTACCTGAAGTTGATGTGGTGGTGGTGTATGTTGGTGTGGGTGTGGATGTGCTTGAAGTAGTCGAAATGGGTGTTGTTGAGACAGGAACAGTTGGTGTTGTCTGTGAGGTGCTGCCACTAGTGGTGGTGGTGCTGGGAGGCATCGTGCTGGTGGTGGTGGTAGGGGTGCTAGTCCCTTCTACTGTTGGCGTTGCAGAGGTTGTTGATGTTGTCGGAGACACACTGCTCGTTGTGGGTGAAGCTGTGGAAGTTGTGGTGCTCGTGGTGCTTGGAGTTGGAAGGCACTCAGGTACGTTGGGGGTGCAGCAGACACTGATCTGGTAGTTGAGGCAGACTGGCATTGGTACTATACCTCCTATCTGCTGATCTTTGTTGTTACAGATGAGACCTACATCAGCACTACACTCCACTTTCTGCCCTAAATCTGCAATGGAAGTGTTGGGGAATTTCTCTGCTCGGCATGAAATATTCTCAACTTTTGCACACTCCCAGGTTGGGTTTTTCTTCCAAATGTTCTCAAAGGTTTCGTAGTCACCACTGTTCCTGTCAGAACCATCTGGGTAACTCACATCGATCCAGTCCGACCAGATGCATTCACAGTCTGGGAGGCAAGAACAAGGTGGACAATTAGGAACAGACAGGACAGAGACAACAATGCAGGGCACCAGCTCACACACAGGTGATGCTCTGGGCATCCCCTGCACTCAACAATGCCCCTCAGGCTGCTANATCAGTTATGTGTGTGCCACCCACAGTGAGGTCACTGCTTTGTATGGACTCTCGTATGCAACA